>CM065399.1:18137500-18270000 GCA_033060915.1 Euryodendron excelsum
AAAAGGGTTTGCCAGGTTGTCTGCTAATGCAATCTTGGTAACCACCACATCACCTCTGTGCACTATGTCTCATATCAGGTGATACTTATGCTCTATGTGTTTTGCCTTTTTGTGGGTTCTAGGTTCCTTTGAGTTAACAACCGCCCTACTATTATCACAATAAAGTGTAATAGGCGATTGTACTGAAGGTACCTCTCCTAGATCTAATAGAAAGTTTCTAAGCCAAACGGCCTCCTTGGCTGCCACATATTCAACCTCCATGGTGGAATCAGCAACACATGATTGCTTGATACTCCTCCAACTAATGACTCCACCTCCTAAGGTAAACATATTTCCTGAGGTCGATTTTCTGGAATCCTTATTTGACTGGAAATTTGAGTCTGTGTACCCAATGGATACTAGACTATCTGCCTGGTAAACTAACATATAATCCATAGTCCTTTTCAGGTACTTGATTATATTCTTTACTGTAGTCCAATGTTCCCACCCTAGGTTCGACTGATATCTGCTGACTATCCCTACAGTAAAACATATGTCAGGTCTAGTGCAAAGCATAGCATACATGAGACTTCCCATTGCTGATGCAAAGGGAACTGCTTTCATGTTCTCTACCTCCATCGATGTTTTAGGACACTAATCCTTGGTTAGAGAGATTCCATTTCTAAAAGGGAGGAACCCTTTCTTGGAATCCTACATGCTAAAAATGGCAAGAATCTTATCGATATAAATAACTTGTAATAAGCCCAACATCTTATGGTTGCGATCTCGCAAAAGCTTGATTCCAAGAATGTGATCGGCTTCTTCCAAGTCCTTTATATCAAACTGTCTGAATAACCATACTTGGAAATTTAGCATGTCTTAAAATTCATCAACATAGAAAGATAAGATCTAGGTTCACAATTGACTAGCTCCAATTCACAAATCGAGGTTTGAGCTAATGATATTTAGCCATTAATTGACTGGCTCCCTCTAAAATTTGTGTCAATTTGCAACATTACAATAGACTTTTCCTACACACCAAACATGGTGTCAATTCCTTTTCAAGGCCATAAGACAAAAAGATAGGCATCAAACCATAAAGAACTAATATCCCTACGCATTGGTAGTTGGATGAAGTAAGCAAGGTGTCATGCATGTTTAACAAATTTCAAGTTTTCCCTTAAAATTATAGAAGAATCAAGTGTAACCTCAAAAATCCATTGTCTCATTAAGTAATGTTGATCATATAATGCATGTTAATACTATATTTACAAAATATTTTTCCACAATTAGTTGGTGGTTTTACCACAATTCTGTGAAACTTACGACAAACATTGTGCACAACAACCATTTTTGTGGTTTAAGATCAAAATTGAGTATATCATAGATACAGAATAAAAAGACAGAAAACAACGAGTATACACATTGTGCATTGAACAAACTTGGGAAAGGCTAGTAAGAGAGAATCAAAAATCTAATTTGACCATTCTTACCTTGAATATTGGTGTTGTTCTTGAACCACATTGTCAGCCACATTGGGTGACATTAGGCTCTCAATGTAGGTACGCATTTCAAGACCCGCCCAAAAGCTATGAATCATAGGATGCCTAATATACCATCATATGGATTGTGGAGAACTAAATGTGACCCAAATACCAACAAAATTTCACCATGCTTCAAAATGCACAATGGTGTGAAATTCTGATAACTCCTTATACATGTAAGACATTGTATCGCAACCAATTTGGTCCAAGACTCTCTCATGCCATATTCCTTCATCGTCCATAAAGAAGCACGAGCACCACCATAGTTACAGAGCACAAAGAGGCATACCTAAAAAAATCAAAATCACCATCTTCATAATTAGGCTGCATGACCTCTCCATATGTCTCCCTCGCCAAATAAAGAGAAACAATAACCCAAAAGTAGAACTAGTATAGTCACTCACAGCCCAATGGAACACCCCATTCAAAGGAATACCATAAGGAAGTCCCCAATCCTCCTCCAAGAATCAGTCCTTAACGTATATATGACCCAAAAAAAAAAAAAAAAGGGAAGCGATGAGAATTATTATATTTACTTCCCCCTAGGCTTCCAAATAAATAAAGATAGATCCCCCAACTTTCTAGAATTACAATTTCCTCCGTAAGAGTTGAGTTGTCTAATTTAGAGGGATAGCAACTAGACGGGTACGCATGTATTAGACTAAACACTATCATGTCCCTTACAAAGAAAACTCCACCTCACACCTCCTCCAAACTTACGATGGGTTAAACCCATATAAAATCTCAAAATAAAAGTAAATAAAATTATACAAACATTAGTACAATATTAAATTGAGAAATAAAGATACTAAATCCTAAAAGAAAATATTTGTTGTGGGAATGCAAGATGGGACTCAACACAATACTATTCCATTTTTTTTAAGTGAAACTGCTTGGACCTGTGCCTGGACCATAGAATGATTGGCTTCTCAAAAGAGAAATGATGGGTGGATGGAGATTAGATTGGGCAAGTTTTTCAATGATCATCAAGGGGTTGACGGTGAAGCCGAGATGAGATTGTTGGACACCAACCATCATAACTAGAAATCTGGCCTCGTTGTAGAGGGCATCGAGCTTAGGCCAATGCATGAATAAAATTGGTCATTCATGCCCGCTCTGAGGTTTTAAAGTAAATCCACATATTACAGAATTATGTTTTTTCAATTGATATCAGAACGGTCACTCAAAACTTTTGAAAAGATTTTTGAGTATGATCCTAATATTCTGAATACATGGATTTAAAACAAAAGAGTGCATCAATTGAAACTCTAATTTTTGATAACTCAAATTACGAGTATTGGAAGCCACACATAAGAATGTTTTTGAAATCAATTGATGAACATTTTTGGCATTCTATTGTGCATGGTTGGAGTCCCCCTGAATGATTATAGACTCTAAAATTATTCCAAAGCCTCAGGAGCAATGGAATAACAATAAATTGGATAATTTCATGTGGAACAGTAAGGCTATCAATTTTATCTTTAATGGTGTCATAACTGAAGAATTTGGCCATATATCTATGTGTGGTACCGCTAAAGAAGCATGTGATGCTCTTAAAATTGCATATGGAAAGTCTCATAATGTCATAGCATGCACATCTTATGCACATGAGCACATAAGTACATCTTCTCATGATAATATTGATGACTTGAGTGATTCTTATGAGTCAAATTAAAGTGACTCTGATAGTGATGATGAGAATATTCATCAAAAGTATAACTGATTGTTTAAAGTGTGTCTCAAAGCAAAAATGGCTAATAAGAGCTTGCATCAAGAAAGAGACACTCTAAAATAACAAACTGATGAATCTATTGTTCTTATTAATAAATTAAACTATGATAAGGTCACTTTATTTGAAAAGGTCTTTGGTTTAGAAAAGAAATTGCATACATCTGTTGAGACCAATAAGAGTGTAGAGAAGAAAGTATCTAAGCTTGTGTCTGATCTTGCTAAATCTAATGATACTCTCAAGAAAATGACTGCAGGTTCTAAGAAGATCGATGAAATACGGGATGCTCAAAGAAACACCCTTGATATGAGTGGAATAGAATATGCAGAGAAGGCTTCTTCATATTCCAAATTAGCTAGTAAGCCAAATTTGGTTAAGATTTAAGGTAAGTCCCTTATACCTCCTAAAGACCATATTGCACGTGATTGCTTTTATTATTCTTGTATGGGATTTATGACATATGCTAACTACTAGGTTAATGTTAGATAATTAAAATTGGTATTCGCGCCATCTCTAAAGTTTTAAAGTAAATCCTCGTATTGCATAATCAGGTTTTTTTAATGAGACTTTAATGGAACCCTTAACACTAGATGCCTTTCTCGACAAGAAGATTTTATTTTGGTGTAATTAATGCTACTCCAGAGCTGTTCTCTATAAAATAAAACAAAATAACAAAAAAAAAAAAAACAAGAAGAAGAAAGGTTGTAAGTACTTTCATAAGATGGATGAGAAGGAACATATGGTCAGATAATAAATTATGTTTACTTGAGCACTTACTTGGGGAAGGCCAGGTAGTTAACGCAAACTTGGACCAAAGCTATTGAAATACTAAAATGGCTCACAATAAAATGTTAGTAGGTATACCATAGCCTTCTTCTTCTTCATTCAATCTTTTCCCTTTCCCTGTTGTTGTAGCTGTGAAATCTAACTGTAAAGGCAAATTCTTTGTTCATCGACAATAATAAAACTTTTGAAATCAGATCTGCTAAATGATTTGTAGTTCTCTTAGGCCTTCAATTATTATTTTGTCCTTGTGATGCTCACTCTCAAGTAATTCAAAAGGACCAAGAGCTGGTTGGTTTGTGTATCCATTTGCAACATCAGAGATTTTCGCGTGTATTAACTTCAGCAGGCTATTAATTAATGTGACAGATCAACGTTGAACAGAAAGCAAAAAGCATTTTGTGGATCGTAATCATAAACAATAATGACATAGTACATTCAGACTTCTGTTGCTGATAATAAAATTTGTTGGTGTTTATACTAGTGCTTTGCGCTAGAGAAAGAGAGCGGGAAGAAATGTTACATGCTATGTGCTCGGGAGCTCTCTATTTTATGGGTAGATAACCCAGAATGCAGGACATGGATATTTTTGGGATCGGCTCACCTCCAGATCTTAATATTCAGAATTTTTCAGACTCTTTATCCCACGATTTTATTTAACGTTAAAAAAAACTAACAAAATGAGAAAATAGATTTGGATCGGATAACAACATTATTTGTTGAATCTGGATAACTAGCACGTGGCATAGTGAGATAAGGAGTCTGGTGAATTCTGAATATTAAGGTCTGGAGGGGAGCTGAACCCGATATTTTTACCTCAATTAAGGTCTCTCTCTCTCTCTCTCTCTCCAATGTTTGTGAGCATATATGCATGTGAACGTGTCAAGGCATGTGCAAACTCGAGTTTCGTAAACAGAGGTGGAGGCAGCTTCGGCGCAGGAGGGGCAGCTCATAGTTTTTAAAAAAATTCATTAGTCCCAGCAGCTTAAATAAAAATTCAATTTGCCCCCTTAAAATTTGTGAATTGCCCCTTCAAAATTTTTTAAACTCCGTCTTCCTTTAGTTTTAGGAATATTTCCTAAATTGTTCCCTTAAAATTTATAATTCTATCTCTCAGATTTTTAAAAACTCCCTTTTTATATTTAGTTTGAGAAATATTTCCCCCTAAAATTTGTAAAATTTTCCCTCAAATTTTTAAAAGTCCCCTTCTAGTTTTCCTTAAAATTTCTAAATGGCCCATTCTAGAGTTATTTTGCTTTGAAAATCCCTTTATGTTTTATGCTTATATACATAATAACTATAAAGTCTCACTTTGGATACAAAAGGAATTTTTCAAGGTTTTGATTAATGGCTACCCCCATCTGCATTAATTTTTTGGCTCTACCACTATCCATAAGTAATTGTATTTGATATTAATTAGAGAGTGTTTGGACCCTAGCTTATTTAGTAGCTTATAGTTTATACTTGTGGCTTTTTTGAATTGTGTTTGACAGATGTTAAAACAGTGGCTTAAAAAAGTGACTTATATCTAATACGATTTTCTAAAAAAGTCATTTAAAAAAATGACTTTTCAAAATTAATTTATAGCTTATAAGCTAGTCATCTAAACACCTCATTAGTCCAGTGAAGGGTGATGTGCATAGTATTTTGCAATTGCAGATTCTCGGATGCGGCCCTGCTGCTGACAGTGCGCAGGTTTAATGATAAGGGAAAAAAGAGGACTGGAATGTTGTCCCTAAAGACTACTTATGCAGCATACCTACTATTCAAAATTGCAGAGGAAGATTATGGATTTGATTACGGCTCAGCGGAGGCGTCGGTCAGATTTGTTGGGGAAAGACAAGATGGGATTGAAGGTAATACTAGCCTATTTTTTTTTTTTAAAATTGAGACCAATTAAGCCTATGCCTGGACCACAGAATGAATGGCTTCCTCAAGAGAGAGGATGGGTGTATGGAGATTAGACTGGGCAAGTTTTTCAACAATGGAAGAGATGATGGTGAAGTGGAGATGCTATTTATGGGGATCAAACATCTTGACTGGAAGACTATACATCTTGGCATGAATGTATTTCTTCTTGTAAGCATGCACCATCTTTATCATAAAGTTTTATGTATAATTACACATACAATGTTCGGTGCAGCATGTATATGTGATCTGCCAGTGAAAGATATTCATCTTTTTGTTGTACCTTATAGACATCGGGTTAAAAATTTGCAAGAGAGACATCACCTCAGAGCTCAGCCAAATAATTTCATGGTATGATCAACACAGAAACAAGATCTAGGTTCACAATTGACTAGCTACAATTCATAATCGAGGTTGTGCTGATGATATTTAGCTACTAACTAATAGGCTCCCTCTAAAATTCGTGTCAATTTGCAACGTTGCAATAGAATTCTCTCCACACCAAAGACAGTGTCAATTCCTTTTCAGGGCCATAAGACATAAAAATGGGCATCAAACCATAACGAACTTATATCCCTATGCATTGGCAGTTTGATGAAGTAAGCAAAGTGTCATGAATGTTTAACAAATTTCAAGTTTTCCCTTGAAGTTATAGAAGAATCAAGTGCAACCTCAAAAATCCATCATCTCATTAAGCAATGTCGATCATATAATGCATGTTAATCCCATTTTTCAAAATATGTTTTCATAGTTAGTTGGTGGTTTTACCACAATTCTGTGAAACTTCAACAAAAATTGTGCACAACAACAATTTTTGTGGCTTTAAGATAAGAAATTGAGTATAGCATAGGTACAGATTAAAAAGATACAAAACAACAAATAAAAACACATTGTGCATTGAGCAAACTTGGGAAAGACTAGGAAGAGAGAATCGAAAATCTAATTTTACAGTTCTTACCTTGAATATTGTTGTTGTTCTTGAACCACATTGTTAGCAACATTGGGTGAGACTAGGCTCTCAACGTAGGAATGCACTTCAAGCCCGTCCCAGAAGTTATGATTCATGGGATACCTCTATGTACCATCTTTTGGATTGTATAGCACTAAATGTGACCCAAATCCCACTAAAATTTCACCATTCTTCCAAATGCACAATGGTGTGAGATACTGATAATTCCCTAGATATGTAAGACATCGTATGGCAACCAACTTGTCCAAGACTCTCTCATGCCATATTCTTTCATCATCCATAAATAAACAAGACTGCCACCATAGTTGCAAAGTACAACGAGGCGTCCACCTAAAACACCCAACATCAAATCAAAACCACCATCTCCATAAGTAGGCTGCACGACCTCCCCATACGTCTCCTTTGCCAAATCAAGAGAAACAATAAATCAAGAGTAATTTGAACCAGTATTGTCACTCGTAGCCCAATGGAGTGCCCCATTCGCAATTTTCCTGAAGAGTAATGTTATACGAATAGAAAAATTCATTTATCACCAGAATAATGTAGTTGGATAAGAACCATTCACTTTCTAACAAAACACCCATCAATATTGCTCTTAATTACAATAACGTTACTATCACATCATTTTGGTAGGTTTTCTGTACAAATTTTTCTAGAAGAATAGAATTTTCCTTCCCTGAATCGGCCAAAGGATACCGTAAGAACGTCTCCAATCCTCCTCCAAGAATCAGTCCTTAACGAATAAACCTCCACTTCAGTATCATATAAAACTCAACTACCCATATCACTAAAGATCCCAACCACCTTGTAATCATCAGTAGACTCATCATAATCAAACCCATATATTTTGAAGTAACTGTGTCACATTTTAATAACCAAATTCGGCAGCCTCTTGGATTTCCTAGTAGATGGGTTCTATAGAATTTTAGTGTTTCTTTGGAAAGCTATACACAACAACCCATTACTAGAAGCTACAATCCAAACAAAATTATGAGGTTTTTTCACTAGATAATCAAGTTCAACGGCAGAATCAGATTGTTCATACAAATTGAGATTTAAATGGGGATGGACAGATCTTAAAATGAGCCTATAGTGGGTATAATCATTGCTCATAGATGCCATAATGAGAATTGGGGATGAAAAATCAAAGAATGCCATGATTTGCAAACGCACCTGAATTGTAGCAGAAACTTGACAGGAAGTCTCGAGCGTATTTCCACCACAATTTCGTGAGAGAGTGTAATGACCCGGTCAACTTGGTCAAAGAGGGCTTGGGGGTGCTTTTGAAAATTTACACAAATTTAGGGGAGTTTTCTGTAATTAGTGCAAAGTCAAATTAAAACCAAAAGCTGAAACCCTTCTCTCCTTCTTTCCTGTTCGTCCGCCGCAACAGCAAGCCGAGAGTTGTCTCTCCTTTGATTTGTTGCTTTTTCTCTTTGGCTTCTTCAATTAATTTGTGCATTTTAATTCCCTTTTGACTTAGATTTTTATACCTTGACTTGGGGTTTGTATTTTCCCTTCTAGAGCTTGGTGGTGGAGGATTTAAAGAGGGCTCCCCCAACTTGATTTCACTCGTGAGAGACAATCTACACCGAGGTAGGGGGGTTTACACTTGGGTTTTGCTATGGGGTTAATGATTTTGAGATTTTGTAGGAAGATTGGGTAGAAACCATGACTAGAGAGATTTTAATTTGAGTTCTAGGGTTTTATTCGAACTTGAAAATTTATTATAATTTCTTTTCTTGATTCCCTTAATTGATTGTTGTTATATTTATGATGATGAGTTAAAAATGATGCCTTGGTTATTCTTTTTGAGTGGTTGGAATAAAAGTTTAGAAATTTATCATATTTACTTGTTAAATAAAATTAGGGGTTTTTACCATAAATGATTAATTAGTGAAATTCGTTTCATATTTATGTGAGTGATGTATCTATGAGTTATGCTTGAAGTGGGGTTGATTTAAATGAATTTATTTGAAAATTTTCGGATTTAATTTATTAGGTAATTTTCGAACTACATTTATTAGGAAATTTTTGGACTGAATTAATTGCGTAATTTTCGGAATGAATTTATTGGATATTTTCGGAATGAATTTATTGGGTAAATTTTGGAGCGATATTCTTTGGATAAGAATAGTGAATTAAAGTGAGATGTAAACTTGCTTTAATGTAGTTCATATTGACTACGTGTTGTCGCTGGGTGCCTAATTTAGGCTTTGAATTGATTAAAGGTTTGGCTTTAGACCTTGAGTGATTATATGAGATCACGTTATGGATTTGATGAATTGAATGTTATCAGTTTTATTTTGTGCGGTGTTTATGTTGGATTGGACTTGGATTGAAGTTTGTTGATATTGGGCATGGTCGGGTATAGGCTTGAAGCCTTGGCCCTAGGTGTTTGCATTAGAATAAAGGCCTGGTGCCTCATTAAACGGGATACATGCGTTCTTTGGGTGCGGCCCATAAAGAGTGAAATTATTGGGAAACACGCGTCCCTTGGGTGATATCCCATAAAGAGCGGAAGAGGTTGCAGGTGGAATTGTATCCTCTCCTCAGTACGGCCGGTTGCGTCATGCATTTGCATTGGGTTGGATTTGGGTGAGTCCTGGTATTTTATTTTATTTTGTTTTATTTATTTATGCATTAAATCATTTTAACTTTAGTTTCATAAAATCAATTTAATTTATGTTATTATTTGTGACTAAATAGTTTGTGGTTTGATGTTATATGTGTTTGATTTTTGTTTAATTAATATGTGCGTGTGCTTGCATTATACCATTAAGCATAGGGTAGGGAGTGAGAATTTGGAGATTGTATATACTTATTTTCACGCATCCTTATTTGTACACTTGCACATATCACCTTATTCTTATTAGCCTGATAGCATACCCTCCTACTTGAGCCGTGGAAATGCTCACCCTACAACAGTTGCAGGTGGGCCCTCGGGCAAGCAGACTTGAGGACTGAGATTAGGACACCGAGCATCTCCTATCCATTTTGAACCCGTATTGTGTTATCTGTGGGTTTTAATTTATTTCTTTTAGTTATGGTGTTGTACCTTTAAACTTTCACTCCTTTTAATTTTGGATGACTGTACTATTACTTACATCATCATTGTTTTGCTTATTGTGATTTGATTTGGAGATTTGGAATTGTTGTTGGAGTGGGAGATTTGAGGCTGAAATATTTTCCTTTAAACAGGTTTGTAAAAAAAATAGAATTGTCCAAGATACGAATGGACCCACGCAGTTTTGTTTCAGAAATTTTTAAAATAAAAACTATCTTTAAAATGAATTCCAAAACCTATTTTGACCAAAATCTAACGTGGCTCCTAATTTTGACTTGGACTTTTCAACGTTTACACCTTTATTATTTAAATATTCGACCTTCAAAAATTGGGGTGTTACAGAGAGTTTCGGCAATGGCTTTGAATCATCGGTCGGATTGGGGATTTGGAGGGGCTCCTTGATAGTTACTTCGATTATGGGATGTTAGTTTGGTTATTCTGTTGAATACTGTATTCGACTATATAGCTACTGTATTTAGCTGTTTGTAAGACATTCAAGAATTAATCCAGTTTTGTTCATTTCGAAGGTGTAACTCTTCTTCCTAATGAAGCTCCTAACATTTAGTATCAGAGTGGCGGTCCTCTGTCCGGCGACAATATTAGGTGCAACAGAAATGGTAGATGGAACTAAAGCTAAGGGCATCCAAGCTCTGAAAGACAGCTCTGAACGACAAGAGGAAGCTATTCGGGAGTTGAAGCAGGAACAAGCTGCTACAATCCAGGAATTGAAAAAGATGATGATGACCATGAACATCAAGTACGACCAGTTAGCCCTTAAGATTGCCCCATCACCTGTAGAGCTAGGGGAACATCTCAATCTGTCAACACTCCACCTGCTTGGGGAAATGCTCATACCAAATACACCAAAATTGATTTTCCCAGATCCTCTGGGGAAGATCCTTCGAGATGGGCATATAAGTGTGCAAGATTTTTTGAGTTTAACAAGGTGAAGGAAGGGCAGAAGGTGAAGTTAGCAGTAATGCATTTGGTAGAGAACGCTTTGAGGTGGTTCCAATGGTTCGAAAGCACTCAAGATAAGTTAATTTAGGAAGAATTGGTATGGGCAATTAATGCTAGGTTCAGAGCTAATGCATATGAAGATGCAATTAGTGAACTCACCAAGCTAAAACAAGTATCAACGGTAAGGGTTTATCAATAGAAGTTTGAGGATTTGGCAAACAAAACAAAGGTTATGTTTGGTACAAAGGAATGAAAATAAATGAAATCGGAATGGAAATGGAATGAGAATGAGAATAGAATGATCATTCCCATCTCCTTGTTTGGTAATACTACAGAACAATATTAGAATGGAATTGAATTTTAGTGCATAATATGATAATTTAATATTATGTTACACACAAAATATTAGAAGTATTATATATTATTTATCAAATATTATTGGCCATATGTGATGGTGGTGGCAGCTTTGGTGGCTAGAGTTGGGCGACAGCAGCAGTGGTGGTGGTGGTGGTGGCAGCGGCAGTGAAAATAGAATAATTTTGTGAAAATTAAAACAATATTGCCAATTGTTTTCAAAAATAAATAATGTCTAATTTAAATGCAGTCCATAAATACAACATAGCGCCTACAAGTCTCTCAAAATTAATAAATCTATATCCCCAAGAATCCCACATACAAAACTGATACAAAGTACAATACACCATTTCTCAAAGTCAAAATGAAATAAACAATATATCCTATCTAATATTCAACTAGTCCCAACAACTGTCTTTGTGTCCAAACCTAGACCTACAAAGTTTGGTGGGGTGTAAGTTTATGCCCCGTAGTCTGGAACATAAACATATAATATACAAAGTAGGATATACCAGGCAACAATAACGTACCAACAATGTATCATGAATGCATGCACATGACGGTTCCACCATTTCGTTTTTTTTATTATTTTGGTATATCGGAAGGGTAATACAAAGGGGAGGGCCTAAGCTGGAAAGAAAATGCAAGGAGGGGGAATTGAACCCTTAACTTCCTTAAGAAAAGTCAAAATCCTAGTCAACTAGACTAGCCCTAGTTGGTTGGTTCCACCATTTTTTCAATGCAATTATATCTCATTTTCTTTATTTCATGATATCCAATTTTCACATTATCTCACTCATCATTGCATCTTAAACTTTTTTTAAATAATAGTTTTATTGAGCTTCCATCAACGGTACCATCCACCAACATGATCTCAAAGACTTTCATCTTGTGGTACGTTGAACCAGTAAAACACTTGATCAAGATAATTTCAGATTTTTTACCTTAGGAAAGAACAATCCTACTCGTTTACATTCCATGCTTATGATATTATAATTTTCAATATTCATCAATCACCTTCATTAGAATTTTCATCATTACACATGACACAATTTCTCATTTATTATTCATTCAATAACAAATGCACTTTATCATTACTACATACTAGGTTTATGCGACTCAATGCGATGTATGCTTCAGTAATGATAATATTTAAGAACGCGTTGCATAATCGAAATAACATTAATAAGCAAAAAATGGCATCTTAATGATTCACAATATGAATTCACCATCGGGTACACCACAAGTTCCAAGCAATATCATTTTATGCAATTGACATGGAGAACATTATCCTATCACGTACAATTCATTTGATCATTAACATTTATTGTAACAATCATTGCATTAAAACTTTGCAGCAATTTAATCACGTTTAACCTTCGAATTTTCACAACGGTCGTAATTCGCTACCAATTCTAACTCACCATCTCATAGTTGAAATCTGATTTAAATTAGCACCAGAATGAATCCAGTGCAACTGAAAAACTTAGGATGGTGTGTTCCCAAAGTCAGAACCTATCTAATTGGTCCCTAGTTACTAGGGTGTACCAAATGATCTTTGGACTCAACCACACTGGATGAAATACCTTAAGTCATCTTGGACAAACCCAAATCAGCCAATCCACTTCTCTCTGCCCCACTCATCTTTTATATCAAAGACTAAAACCACTCTTTCTTTTTCTATGCTCTTTTCTCTTTTCTCCTTATTCTTTTCTTTCTTTCAAATCTGTTTCTATTTATACAACCACCAAACACATCCATACTCGTACATACATATTTTATACCGTATATATCTAAACTATTCCAAACCAACAAGCTGCTGTGTTCCATTATTTCACCTTGTTCTCTCTTTGCATACCCCTCTCCATCCCACTGACCATAACTCGTAAGGCCATAAAGGACTGTTAAACCAACACCAGCTCTTATACAAATCTGATGGAGGTGGATCCACCTATAAGACAAGTCTCCTAAGGGTGGTCCACTTATCACATATATAAAGTATATATATCTATATCTCTTATATATATTGTATGTTTATCTATTTTTTAGTTAGTTACAAGTGATGATAGAGATGGTTGCCCACTTCATGTGAAACATTAGTGGTGGTTGGCTAAGGCCTATCAAGTCTCCACTATCAGATAATAGTTTTTTAATGAAAGGAACCAATAAGAATAAAGATAAGAGTCCCCAGCCTAGCAGTTATATATTTGTCTGTGACATCCATTGTTCAAGGAACTAAGTCCTGCATAGGTTAGAAGATCCTATCTACAGAGAGTTTTATATACAGAAATTGAGAGGGAGAAGCAACTTACATTTGCAAAAGCAGAGAAAGTAAATTCACTTAAACAACAATGACTGGAGGTTAGTACATATGTATTAAATTAGTAAATGATTAATATTTTCACTACGTATATACGTATATATATTATAATTATTATATATGTATATGTATAATTTATTTTACATTGTAGTATTAAAGCCACTCTCTAGTTCATATTGTTCAGTATGTAGATAATGTATAATTGATACTATATTTATTGTCGTATGTACATATGCTTTCTTGTGAATCCGTTTCGTTAATTTTGATGATGATGTCATTATGAATATGTACGGTTTATTACATTTTTGTGGTATTTGATTGAACATGATATGCATTTATTAACCGTTCGAAGTTATAGATATAGTTAATCTGAAAATGTATATATTTGATGCATATATATTGATTGGCTGGAGTGAGACGTCACCGTACATCACATTGAGATGAGTTGTTTGATTCGGCTAATGGATTCATTGAGGCAAAGGTGGTTACGGGTCCAGAATTGGTACAATGGTTTTAATTACGCGAGCCACTTTATTCTTTTCTAAAAATCAGTCACCATTTGCAATTAAGAGAAAGCAGTTCTCGATAAAGTTGGCTTTTGCTATGACTATAACTAAGAGTCAAGGGCAGACTTTGAAGAATGTGGGTCTTTATCTTCCGAATCCTGTATTTACTCACGTCTAGTTATATGTAGCTCTGTCACGTATTACCTCTCTATCAGGCTCAAAGATACTCATTGTTAACAAGCAAGGCATACCAGAGGATTTCACAAAAAATGTTGCCTACAGAGAAGTTTTTAATGGCATTTCTCAATAAATTTATGACAATTTATATTTTCATTATAGTGAACCATGAATAATTTTTGTCTCTTCATTCATTAATTTACTGATTTAGATAATATATGTTCACTATTTTAATTGTGATTGCTTATAATAAAGATTTTTATTTTATTAAAAATTTTGCAGTACCCATTTTTTCTACATATTTTGATATGTTAATTGTTTAATTTTTCAATGCAGACAAATATGTAACCTCCTTTAAATTTGCATCATAGTAACCGTCTGGCTATTCAGAATGCCTTATGTGATTTTGATAATGAACCACATAAAGAGGGTTTTCCAATTGAAAATTTTATCACTTCGAAAATTTAGTTATGTCATTTGCTTCAAAAAAGTGAAAAAAGAGTAAGTGATCGATATTTGATGGACAAACTTATTGAGCTATTGCCCTCGAGTAGGGATCCTGTCAAGGAGACAATATTTCAAAAGTACGAGATAAAAGATTCTGTAGACTTATGGGATGCTTTGATGGAAGAAGAACGTGATATTCACCCATTGTGGATAGAATTTGAACAAGGGCGAATAAGGGAATATACAACAATGCGAGAACACATGCTAAAAAAGGACCAATTGTTCTACGGTCTTAGAAAAAAAGGCTTTAAACCTCATATTGCTATCTTGATTTATAACATAGTTAATACACTTCCACCCACATGGCCCATATCAAGTATTCACAAATTGTTAAAAAAAGAATTTTTAGACATGAGAGCATTGTCTGTTTTGTTGGAAGAGATTGAAAATGATTTGTTGGGCCTACAAGCATTGGAAGAAGTGGAGCAAAGTCTGAAGAACAATGACAGTGAAGATCATTGAATCATAAAATTCTTTAGAGGTATGTACATATTTTCTTACTTCAATACCAATAAAACTAAATAATGTATTATGTCCAGATAGCTCACGAAAATATTTTGTACTTTTCCTTTTGCAGGTGACGTATGGTAGCTTAAAACTTGATGGACAAATAGGCTTATAGTTATGAATATGAACTAATGTTTATGCTTTGGATCTTAGTGTAAAAGATTTTGAATTGTGTTTAATTTTGGATAGTGATTGAGTTTAGATTATTTTAATTGCAAAAACGTGGGATGTATTTTGCATCAATAAATGCATTGTTATATAGATTTTTTTTATTAGTAGTTGGTTTATGTAAAAAATTTAGATTATAAGTTCTTTATATTTGACGAGCATATGATTTAAACAGTGTACGTGTTTTTAAGACTTACAATATGGATTGTATTGTCTAAAACTACTCTTTTATGCATTTAAGTCCTGTGCATAGCATAAATGATACTTCATAGAATGCAATCCTTAACTTCAACTACTGTGCTGCTTTCAAATTTGTGAGTAATGAGGTTATGAATTGATTAAATCTCCCTTTGTGTTATTTGTATTCTTCAAAGGGCATAATATAACCCAAGTTAGCAATCTATCATATTTTATTTGTTACAGAGTACTTTTGCACTAAAATTAGCCATTCGTGCTTTTAATTACTTCCATATATCATTTTGCAAATTTGTTTTTTGAGTAATTTGTGTTGACCTTATCATTTTTGGATTTTTCATTTAGCAAAATAACATTCATGTACTAATTTTAAATATTGTATTTAACATCCTAATTTAGGGACTCCCATGTATTTTTGACCTTACGAGTGTCACTACAAGTTTCCAACACTGGAAGTTTTCTTTGCATGTTCAGTATTTTTTGTTGCTAAAAGAATTAATGGCTGATTTAAATGGGCAACTTTTTTTTTCATAAAATTTTGAATTATTATTAACTTTTAATGATTTCGTGCATAACACGAGTTAACGCTAATATATATATATATATATATGTGTGTGTGTACACAGCTTTCGGGTTCTCTTTCTCGCGGAAGCCACACACAACACAAGGAAGCCACTTTCCCTCTCTCTTGTTCTTTTTGTTTTTATTTATTTATTGTCCACTCAAAGGTGTAACCCCTGGGGAAGACGGTAGACCCACCAAAATCGCAACGCCGCCCACGACACCAAACTTACACAACTACCCACACCAGTTGAGCACACCCCTCACGACCCATCAATGCACAATGAGCCCCACTAAGATATTTATTTGGTTGCAATTATCAATGACTAAATCCAAGCCACAGACCCACCGAACACATTCTTACACATGCATTAGCACATATATATATACATATCTTTGTATAAAAGCCTAATACATGAATCCAAACGTGCATAAACATATGTGAACCAAAGAAACAAAGTAATAAGGTATATCTCCCATTCTACAATTTCATACAATACGGACAACGCCTATATAAAATTACGTGATTTCATCTATGTATGAATATGGGGTAAATATCCAACCACGCATAAGCACTAAGAACAAAGAACGCGTGTCAAAATTATTCCATCACCCTACCTATTTGGATGGCCGCTGAAAAACATGTCAGAAACCCGAAGCAATCGCACAGCATTGTCTTCTCTTCATCCGCAAGCCCTCTCTCTCTCGGATGTCTTCTCTCGAAACTCAGCCACCACTTCTCTTTTCAATCTACTAGCGTTAACCGAACTATGCACGTGACCTTGTAATCTAAAATATTTAAAATGTATTATTGATTCACTAAAAGTTAAATCCAAGAGAATTATACTATTAAGTTATAATTTTGTGACATTTTACCCGTAATGATTTTTATTTTATCCTGACATTTAGTGCATCTATTGGACATTAGAGTAGTTAATCCAAAGCAAACTTAAAAACTGAAAATATTCAGCACCAAGAAATTGGAAGTAAGTGTTTCATTCAGTAAACCCGTAAAGCCTTAATTTGAGATTTCAACAAATGGAATTAGGATGAGGAAGACACACAAGAAATTGCAATTAAAAGGGATCACCGATGTAAACAGGCAGCATACTAAGAAAATCTATTCACTGCGCCCCTTAATACTCCAACTTAGTCCACAGAATTTAAAAAACCTACCCCTAGAAGTACACCTAGGAAACACGGACACTCCGTCGAATGTGTCATATGGGTGTCGGACACTCCTTGGACACGGACACGCGTCGGACACGTGTCCGACACTCCCGACAGAATGTCCAATTTTTTTTTTTTTATTTCGGACACTCCGTGGACACGAAACTGGACACGCGTGTCTACTTTTAGACATTTTGTGGACACGGAGGGGTTCAAGTGAGAATATGAAAAATTAAAAATGGGGTAGTTTTTGTAATTTTAAAACTTGAATAAAAAAAAAAAGAGATTAAGAGACAGAAACCCTTCCTTCGTCGATTACGAAATAGGGACACAGAGAGAGAGAGAGAGAGAGAGAGAGAGAGAGAGAGAGAGAAGAGAAAGAGGGAAAGTGAGGGGAAACCCAATCGAAACACACAGAGAGAGAGAAAGAAGACATCGACGACGAAGAAGAATAAGAAGAAGAAGAAGTTGCTACTGAATCAGACGAAGAAGAAGAAGTTGCGAAGAAGAAGAAGAAGAAGTTACGAAGTCGAAGACGAAGACGAAGAAGAAGAAGAAGAAGACGACGAAGAAGAAGAAGTACCTGCGTGATTATCTGAAATCCATCTCTCCTTGAAGGTGATTCTAAAACCCTAGCTTTTCTGGATGTTGATTCTATTTTTTGGTCGTGATTCTGAAACTCTGGCTGCATAATCCATCTCAACTTGCTATGAATTTCTGCTTCCTTCAGACACTTCATGGTGTGTTGATTTTATTTTTGCTCTTCCTGATTCTCATATCTGATGCTCTGCTCAATCCTGTTTTCTGATTTTATTTATGAGTAATTGTATTGATTATTTCTGGGTTAATTATTTCTGGGTGTTGATTTTATTTATGAATTTTTGATTTTATTTTTGCTCTTCCGTCTGAAATTAGAGTATTGATTATTTTTGCTCTTTCTTCTGATTTTCATATCTCCTAGCTCTGCTTGTTTCTGATTATAGAATCACCTTGATTTTGAAACCACCTTGTTTTTGGGTAATTCATCTCTGCACAAATTTTTGAAATTTCTGCATAAATCACATTGATTCTGAAACCTTAGCTGCTGCTGCACTGCATAATCCATCTCTGCATAAATTTCTAAGTGTTGATTTTTTTTTTGGCACAGTCCATCTCTGTATAAATTTTTGAGTGCTGATTTTTTTTTTTTTTGGCATAGTCCATCTCTGCATAAAATTTCTGAGTGCTGATTTATTTTTGGGCATAGTCCATCTCTGCATAAAATGTGCTGATTTTTTTTTTTTTTTTTGGCATAGTCCATCTCTGCATAAAATTTCTGAGTGCTGATTTTTTTTTTTTTTTAAGCATAATCCATCTCTAACATAAATTTCTGAGTGCTATTTTTTTTTTATTTTGGCATATTCCATCTCTGCATAAATTTCTGAGTGTTGATTTTTTTTTTTTTTGGGCATAATCCATCACCTTGTTTTTATTGTTTGTCATTTATAATGGATATTGTATTGTTATGTTATGTTATGTGGGAAATATTGTAAATGGCTTCAGAGGGTGGTTCTGGTAGTGGTAATTCAATTAAGACACCTGCCCTTAATCAATTTGATGAAAATTAACCTTTGTGGAAATATGTCACTAAATTGGACAAATCTGCTGGAGGGGGAGGAAATTACCAATTTCAGTGTCAATTTTGTGATGGCATCTTTAAGGGCTCATACACAAGAGTGAAGGCACACTTAATGAAGCTTACGGGTAAGGGGATTAGTGTATGCAAGAAAGTGACAAGTAAAAATATTGCGGACATGCAAAAAGCAATTGATGAGGCGGAGGTGAGGATGAGAAATGCTAAACTGAAAAAAGTCCCTTTGCCCCCTCCTAGTGTGTCATTGGGGGGCATAAGCTATACCATAGGGGAGAATAAAAGGAGAAATGCAATGGAGAGTGGAAGTGGGGGTGCTATTGGGAAAAATATTTGTGCTGCAAAGCATGTGGAGAGGGATGAGACTATATATGGAGAATGTAGTTGGATTAGTGATATTGCAGGGGATTGTACAATGATCAAGAATTTTATCACTAATCACTCTATGAGATTGGCCATGTACAAAGAATTTGTGCCTTTGAAGTTGCTTTCGGTTGCCGAAACATGGTTTGCCTCCACAATTGTAATGCTTAAGAGATTTAAGCTTATAAAAAGTGGTCTTCAAGCAATAGTAATTAGTGATAAATGGAGTTGTTATAGAAAGGATGACATTGGCAAGACAAGGTTTGTGAAAGAAAAGGTGTTAGATGATGTGTAGTGGGATTCTATTACTTACATTCTATCATTTACGGGTCCTATATATGATATGCTTCGAGCTTGTGATACGGACACACATTGTCTTCACTTGGTGTATGATATGTGGGACTCAATGATTGAAAAAGTAAAGGCGGCAATATATAGGCATGAAGGGAAGAGGCATGGGGAGGATTCCACCTTTTATGGTGTGGTGCAACAAATTCTTGTGGACCGGTGGAATAAGAACAACACTCCACTTCATTGCTTGGCACATTCATTGAATCCAAGGTTAGAATATATTAAATATTAGTTTAGAATTTTGGTTTTGTTAGACTTATGCTCTCACTTTTGACACAAATTTTTTTCCAACATTCTATGTACTACAGTGACGAGTGGCTTCATGAGGATCCAAATAGAGTACCTCCACACAAGGATGATAAAATTTCGCTTGAGAGGAACAAGTGCTTCAAGAGGTTCTTTGATGATATTGTAGAGTGTGATAAGGTGATGATGGCATTTGCCCAATTCTCTCTTAATGATGGTCCATTTTCCAATTATGATTCCATTCGAACTAGGTGGACCATGGAACCTCGTACTTGGTGGGCTTTACATGGTTCGTGTACACCTTCGCTCCAAAGCCTAGCATTGAAGTTACTTGCTCAACCTTCTTCCTCCTCTTGTAGTGAGAGGAATTGGAGTACTTACTCCTTTGTTTATTCCGTAAAAAGAAACAAAATGACCCCCCAACGAGCGGAAGATTTGGTATTCATTCATAGCAATCTTCGTCTTTTATCAAGGAAAACTCCCGAATATGCTGAAAGAGAGGCTAAGATGTGGGACATTGCGGGAGATAATTTTGACTCACTTGATAATGTTGGGATTCTTGAAGTTGCTAATTTGTCACTTGATGAACCTAAAATGGAAGCAATTCTTTTTAATGATAGTGGAAGAGGTGAAGACAAAGATGGTGATGAAGACATAAGCTCTAGTTAAAGCTTAGGAAAGTGAAGGTCTATTTTGTGTGTAGTGTTCTTAGTGATTATATGTTAGGTGGTGGTTGATGGATTGTAATGAATGATAGATTAATGTTTTTTTGTTTAACTTATGGATTAATGGAACAATATTGTACTAAATGATATGTTGGTTTAGGTTTACTTTTTGAATTATGATCTTTATAATTTTTTATGTAATGAAATGTTGATAATTAGGTTATGGAATATATGGTTCTTTAATTTTAAGTAGTGTTATCTTGTATCTTTTATTAGGTTTGAAGAATATATTTATATATATGACATAAATTTTTTTTTAAATTTATACATTTTTGCAGTGTCCTCGACGTGTCCGTGTCCAGCATTTTTTTAAAATTGCCGTATCGACGTGTCCGTGTCGTGTCGTATCCGTGTCCCGTACCCGTGTCGGTGCTTCTTAGACGTACACCAACCAGTTGAAAGAAAATGGGAGCACAAAATTAATTGAAACAAGTCTCAAAAAATGAATGAAAAGATGGGCCACCCAGGAAAAAGGAAAAAAAAAAAAACTATATGACAAAATGCTCAAAGTTTCCGTATATTCTATCTATAAATCTTATAAAAAAAAATTTTCATAGATTGTCCACTTCTCTGACTTACCTTGCTCGCAGCATTGCAGAATTTGTATAAGTCAAACTTTATGATAGAAAAAATGTGAAATAATTTTGTCATATGGGCTTAGCTAATGGAAATATATAGAAAACCAACAAAATCATTGTATCTAACCAATAAGACATGAATGCTGACGATTCCTAGAGAGAACCATTCATATAATAAGTTTAATAAGCCGTGCCATACATTGAAGGCTTGAAGTATCCGATACAATCAAAAAAACTAATCAAAACATATTCCTCACAATAACTTATGCCATTCAACACACTAATTGAAATTACGTATTCACAGTAATTAAACAAAAGGCTGATAAAATATAAATCAAATTAGGTATACCCAAGACTTCCTCAAGCGAAATTTGAAGTCCACTTCATAATCTCTATGCTGCAAATATTTCCTTTTGTATCGGACGACCTTCGGCTGTAAAGATAAAAACACTATCATTTAAAACTCTACTTAGTATGCAAACAACATATTTATAGATGTGAATATAAATCCATGGAGACTTAAAAAAAAAAAAAAAGAAAGAGAGAGAGCCAGAATGTAGTAGAATCAAATAAATAAATTAACTTGCTTACATTTGCATTTAAACGCAGCCTCCGCTTCCTATATTACAACAGAAGTCAACAATCAATTTAGATAGCTGAAGAAAAATAGTGAAAAACAAAATGCATATAATACCAATTTCAAGGAAAAATAAACCTTTTTGTTTGTGCCCGTGAGCGCTCCCTAAAAACTTTTTGGAGATGAAAGTTGTGGACGTCTTCTCCTAGGCTCATCCAAATGATACAACCATACATGAACATAAGGGAGCAAAATGCACCATGAGTCCCTGACGTACAAAATAATAAAATATTGGAATTGCTAATTTCTTTTTTCCTAATAAAAGCAGTAAATCAGCCACAAATGGACTTCTCAAGAAGAAGGGGAAAAATGGAGAAGAAATATATTGCTTTATCTCTCTCTCTCTCTCTCTCTCTCTCTCTCTCTCTCTCTCTCTCTCTCTCTCTTCTTTTCCCCAAACCATCACCCGATGTGGATCTTGAAGTTTTTAATGATAATACGAAAAATGAGAAATTACAGGAAATCAGCAAGGTATATATTGTAATCAATCAAAGAGATATTTTAGGAGTTTGAGAGATTTTAGGGATATAATTAATATTTAGCTAATAAGTGGTTTTTTTTTCAAAATTTTTCCTTTTAGATTAGTTAACTTTTGTGTTTCCTTGTAGGTATTTAACTCTTTTAATTATTTTTTATGATAAATTTTTTGCTTAATTATTATTTTATTTTTTTGGTTTTCCTCTATAAGAGAGAAAGAGAGAAGTTTGATTGATTGGACGAGCTAAGTGTGCCACGTCACATCACAGTTATTTAGGATTTTTAAAAAAACAGATATTGAATTTTGAAGTACTGTGGGACTCTCATTACATTTACATATAGTATAGTATAGAAGTATAGATAGCTATATCTTGACAAAAGTCCTATTTTATTTATCTAACAAAAATTACAAGCACGCCCCCAAGCCTCAAAACTATAATAATAATTTTTAAACATCATACAAAGATTTATGAATAATAAATTATAATTTAAGAAAAAAAATTAGGGTTTCACAATCTATCCACATTAAACAAATTTTTTGTCCTCAAAATTTCTAATATAATACAATATTGTAACAAAAATGCGAGGTATTACAATCTCCCATCCTTACAAAAAAAAAAAAAAGTTTTGTCCTCTAATTTTTCAAGTCTTAACATATATAATCACACTAAACTAAAATACGAAATATTACAATATCTCTATCTTATAAAAATTTCGTCCTCAAAATTCATAAAACACAAATATCATAAGATCAGACATAAAATTATAGCTTCCACTGCAGACTCTAATTAATAAAACATTATCTTCTAACTAGCGATATATAGTTCAAGCTAATAAGCGACCTCTATGTGTCTCTAATTAATAAAAATATCATTTCACTATGCTAGTCATGACTATGACTTAGCCTAATTCACCACCCACAATCCTTAAGAGTTCGTATACCTAAACTCTAATACCAAGTTGAGACGCCGCAATTTCTGAGGGTGATTTAGTGAAAATAGAACAATTTGTGAAAATTAAAACAATATTTTCAATGTTTTCAAAAATAAATAATATCCAATTTAAATATAGTCGATAAATACAATAGAGCGTTTGCACGTCTCTCAAAATTAATAAATCTATATCCCCAAGAGTCCCATATACAAAACTGATACAAAGTACAATATACCATTTTTCAAAGTCAAATGAAATAACCAATAAGAATATCCTATCTAATATTCAGTTAGTCCCAAAACCTGTCTTCATGTCTAAACTTAGACATGCAAACCCTGGTGGTATGTAAGGTTATGCCCAATAATCCAGAACAAACAACATATAATATATAGCATACAAAGCAGGGTATGATAGGCAACAATAATATACCAACAATATATCATGAATGCATGCACATGATAGGTCCACCATTTCTTGAATGCAATTATATCTCATTTTCTTTAGTTCGTGATATCCAATTTTCAGATTATCTTACTCATCATTACATGTTAATTCTTTTTTGGGAAAAAACAATAATTTTATTGAGCTTCCATTAACGGTGCCATTCACCAACACGTTCTCAAGGACTTTCACCTTACAGTACGCTAACCAATAAGTCACTTGGCCAAGAAAATTTTAGTTTTTCACCTGAGAAAATAACAATTCTTACTTGTTTATATTCCTATATATACTTATTATATTATAATTTTCAATATTCATCAATTACCTTCATTAGAATTTCATCGTTACACATGACACAACATTTTTCTTTTTCCTTCAATAACAAATACATTATTATTACTTCATACTAAGCCTATACGACTCAATGCAATGTATGCATCAATAATGATAATATTTAGGAAAGCGTTGCATCATCGAAATAATATTAATAATCAAATCATGACATCTTAATGATACACAACAATAATCACTGAAGAGTAAAATTAATAAATATGAATTCACCATCGGGCACACCACTAATACCAAGCAATGTCATTTTATGCAATTAACATAGAGGACATTATCCTATCAGATACAATTCATTGAATCATTAACATTTAATGTGATGTAAAGATCATCACTTTCAAACTTTATTGCAATCTAATCACGTTTTACCGTCGAATTTTCACAACAGTCACAATTCGCTACCAATCTAACTCTCCATCTCATGGTAGAAATCTGATTTAATTAGCATCATAATGAATCCAGTGCAACCGAAAAACTTAGGATAGTGTGTTCCCAAAGTCAGAACCTATCTAATTCGTCCCTAATTACTAGGGTAATTACACCCTAAAAGTGTAATCATAAGCCCTTAATTTGTATTTTGTTAGACTTATATTGTAATTAATTGTCTTATTTTAGTTAGATATTTGTTTGAGTATGTTTTGTATGTGTTTTGTAGGTTATATAAGCTAATAAAGGCAAAAAGAAAGCAAGAATAATCAAAGCGGGTTCAAGGCGAATAATTTGTTCATGAAAATTCAGACATGTCTCGGTATTCGGGTCATATCTTTTTACTCCGATGTCCGATTGAACTGATTTTTGTGCCATTGGAAAGAAGACTTCAAGAGCTACAATTTGTCCTCTAATGTGCATCGGCTGAATCGGCCTCTAAAGTGGTCAAAATCAAGCTTCAAAATGGAGGGATGAATAGTACCCGATCGATTGGCTTGGCAAACTTCAGAGAGGGTGATTTACCGATCGATCGGCCGATCGATTGGTGAACAGTGATCGATCGATCGGTGAATAGTACCCGTGAACAGTAAAAACGGTGAAATTGACCGATCGAACGCTACAATCACCGTTCGATCGGCCAATCGATCGGTGAACAGTGCCGATCGATCGGTCAATACAGATCTGGAGCTTAAAAGATTTGTTGTTCGAAAAAATGAAGAGGAGGAAGATTTTTTGGGTTTGTAGCAGCCAAGGGGGTGGCATGAAAAACTCCTCCAAGGTTGGTTTTTATGTTTTTGTGTATTTTAGCTTAGATTTATGTTTGTAATGTTAATGTAGGAGTAGAAATTGTAACTTTCTTACATTGTAATGTACTTTCCTTCACTTTCTTGCCATTTTTTCTCACTTTCTTAGCAACCAAACACTAGTTTTACTTAGTTTAATGTTAGATTTACCTTCATTTATGCTCTTTATTATGATTTCTAGTAGCTAAACATCTCTTTGGTGTGATTGTGAAGATTCACCAAGGATTTTCAAGTATTTTAATGGGGATTCATGAACTTCAAAGTTTTATTCATAGATTTGTACAGTTTTATTTGGTTGAGTGTTGGATTTGTTTGAAAACTTAGATTCATAACTCATTTGGTAATATTTATGCACAATTCAACAATTGGTATAAATCTTGCACATTTATAAGGTTTGCTTCTAGGGTTCTATTAATTGGTTTAATCCCTACACTCAACTACATATGAACTCAATGTTTTATGGTCAAAATATTCTGAATCAAGAATCCACGATGTGATTCTTGATTTAAGTTATAAAAATCCTTTATTGAAATTCTTGTTGTGAATTGGTGGATTGAATCAATCATATCCAAACTTTTCATTCTAATTGCTTTACATTTAAATCATTTGCCTAGTTAATTGCTTTAATTTTCATTGCACTAGTTTAGTAAATCAAAACCCCATCAAAAACTTAAAGATTTTCGGTCATTTTATTTTTCCTTTTATTTTAGATCCAATTCCCCACATAATTACAATTCGATCCTAGGCTAGATTAGTGTGAGTTGAATGCTAGAGCCTATATTTGGCTAGGCCCCTTGGGAGAGAACGATACCGGATTACTGGTTTATACTTCATCGTAACCCCTGTACTCTTGCGGGGTACTAACTCCATTTTGTAGTTTTCGGAGCGAGTCAAGTTTTTGGCGCCGTTGCCGGGGACCAAAGGCACAAGGCAAGCACTACAAATCTTGGGATTAGAAAGCAATCGGTGGATTGGATCTTCATCCATCTACCATGACGGAGAAATCTTCGGCTTAGGCTATCGGTAACTTCGTTCCATTTTTTTTTTGTGTAAATACCATGTTAGATTTTCATTCTGTCTTTTTCTTTTTATTTTAGGTTCATTTTGGTTTATTTGTATATATTTTGTTTTATTTTAATAATTGATTGGAGAATTGCTAGTGGAGAGTTAGGGATTGTGTTTGATTGTGAATTGGTGGTATATATATCTTGTGGAGATTGGAGGTTAGGTTGGATTGTTGCTTAAATTGGTGGAATTTATTATGTGGAGATTGGAGGCTTGGATGGACAATTATTGAGCATTGTTGTGTATGATGTGTTGAGGCGCGGTGCTCTACACTTGTTTGTGCATTGCATCCATTTTCCATCGCGCATTTTATTATATTTGGGGGCACATTTTTAAACCATCCATCATCCAACATGACAATGAGGGAACACCTTATAGCCAATGGCTTAAGGGAGCCTCCCCGACTACCTCCCCATTTTGGGGGACCCCATGGTGGCAATGAGAGCATTAATGAGAATGGTGGTGTGAAAACACCTCCATGTAAATCTCTTAGAGACTACATTCGGGCTAATAGGCTTAAAGCACAAGAACCATCCAACATGTCTCTTAGAGAATGCCTTAAAGCTAATGGTCAAAAGGAACCTCCTCGACCACCTCCCAATCTTGGGGGGTGTAATGAATTTAACATTGATAGCGGACATGAGGGAGCTTTTTCAAAGCATTATCAAGAATCCCTTCAAACCTACAAAAACCCCTTTGACTATTTTCATGGAGCTTCACGAATTTATTACCACCATGAGCACGTTGAATATCCACCTCCACCCCAAGTGAGCTTTAATGAAAATCACCTTGATTTTTACTCTAACCAAGAGCAAGTCCATCCAAATGAACAAGTCCATCCCGTCACCAACCTTAGGATTGAGGGCACCATTGATCAAACCACCCTTCCTCAAGACTTGGAGTCTAAGGAGGATGTTCCTAAGGTAAGTGAGAAAATTGTTGAAAATGAATTTAGAGATGAAGAAATTGAGAGAGATGAGTCCGAAATTGGGGACTCCAAACAAGAAGAAAGGGGTAGAGATGTGTCTACCCTTAATGATGACTTTGGTTTATTTGATATTGGGAATGTGCATGACAATGAGGATGTTGATGGTTTAGAGGACATTCTTACCATGTCTAGGGATCAAGTGACCCCTACTTTTACACCTCTAACGCTTAGTCCTAACCTAACGGAGCCTTTGGAACTCCATGTCTCAACCTTGGAACCAAGCATCATTCCTATGACCGACCAAGAAGAAGGGGAGGGTCAAGCACTTCATGGCATGAGCATAATTGGCACATTTGTGCATGATCATTCTTTATTTTCTACATATCATGACCCTTATTTCCCTTATGTGCTTCAAGGTTATACTATAGAGTTCATCAAACAAGTGGCCATTGTCTATTTTTATTTTTGTTTAAACTCTTTAAAAATCTCTAAGTTGGGGGTGTGGGATAATGGCAAATTCCCACTTTGTGGAATTGGATGATTTTCTCTCTCTTATTTGTGTAGGAATAGGAGTAGTTTTGTTTCTTTATTTTCTTAGTTTATTTTCCCATTTTAAGTTGGGGGTGCCTTTTGCACCTTATTTTTTTTCTTTTTCCACCATTGAATTACATTCAATGCTATGTTCTCATGCATTGAGGACAATGCATCATTTTAAGTTGGGGGTGGGGTAGAGGCTTTGCCTCTATCGTTTTGTTTTTATTTCTTTGTCTTGCACCCTATAAAAAAGATTTTATTTTACTTGTGAAAGTGCCTTTTGAGATTAGAAGATTTTTGCATGATTATTTACTCAAAATGATGTTGATTCACTCCTCATGCCCAACATGTTGTAAGGATTGCTTAATTCATTCATTTGTAGAGGGGATTACAACATTGTGCACAATTATGCTTTTTAACACAATTTGTTACTAGTCTTGGCACTTTCACCCTTACATTAGTGGAGATTATTACCTTGCGAGCTTTAGAGTATTTATCGCCTTTTGAAGCGTTCACATTTATTCAAAGATAGTTCTTCACCCTCATTTCATTCAATAGCTTCATTATGCTTGTATTTGGTTCATGAGTTGAGTTTTGATCTTGTTATTGACACTTTTACTCTAAGAAATGTTTCGGTTGTACAACTTTGGATAAGATTCTAGGCTCTTTTCCTCTTGATAGCCGTGAGTTTCCCGTGCCAAACCGTACATTCCTCTTTATCCTTGTTGATCTTTTACTTTTAGAAATGTGCAAAGTGATTTCCTCTCTTGTTTTACAAAAGGATGCCTATGTGAGAAAAGAGTGTTTTTACATTGCTAAAAAAAAAAAAAAAAAAGAGATGAAGAAGAGATTGATTTGGAGAATTCAATGCAAAAGAGCATATTAATATATGAAAAGTAGTTGTTGAATCAAATGGGGATGATATAAGGATGGAAACAAAAGGAGAAGTAAGAAAAGAAAAAGAAAAAGAAGAAGTAAGAAAAGAAGAAGAAGAAAAAATAGAATAAAAAGAAGAAAAGAATGGAAGAGGAGTTCAAAAGTCGAAAATATGTTAAGAGAAGAGTGAGAATTGAAATGTTGATAAGGGAGAGTTGTAGTTATATTTCATTCATCATTTCATGCCTTGATCATACATGATATGACAATTTATCCTGTCTCTTTACCCTTACCTTTCACCTCTTCTACATTACCCTCTTCACCTCTACATGGCGTAGTTGATCAAAGTTGTGCTTGATTGAAGTTTTCAATAGAGTATAAGCTATTTCTTGTCAATTTCTTTGAATCAATGCTTAACTTTGAACATTCTTTCATGGAGCTATGCTAATGTCGATACACTTCTATCTTTTCAGTTTTTGTAATTGGTATGCTCACTTGATTTATCTCTTTACATTTACTCTATTGTTGAGCACACCATTGTGAGAACCATGTTGAACTTTAATTGCGAGTGTATGTCCGGTGAGATTTGAATCAAAACGTTTAAAGGTTTGGATTTGCTTAAATGAGTTCATTTGTGTTGTTTAGTATGATTCTTCACCCACACACATGAACCTCTCTTTTGCATGATTTGTTGCATATTAATGCAAGTGTTGGAGTTTGGAGTGGCATCAATGTTAACTTGAGTACGATTATGCACTCATTCCTTATTCTTATCTTGATTGGCAATTCACAAAAATATGTTTGTGGGTATCATCACTGAAAACCCTCACGAGACACCACTCGTCCACTAGGGGTAACTTAGTGGTTTAAAGGCTTGGTGCATAGGCTAAATGCACCCGTGACTCCTATGAAAGTGGAGATTATCCTTTATGTTTTTGATAGTTTTTGCTAGGGACTAGCAAAATGTAAGTTGGGAGTTGTGATTACACCCTAAAAGTGTAATCATAAGCCCTTAATTTGTATTTTGTTAGACTTATATTGTAATTAATTGTCTTATTTTAGTTAGATATTTGTTTGAGTATGTTTTGTATGTGTTTTGTAAGTTATATAAGCTAATAAAGGCAAAAAAAAAGCAAGAATAATCAAAGCGGGTTCAAGGCGAATAATTTGTTCATGAAAATTCAGACATGTCTTGGTATTCGGGCCATATCTTTTTACTCCAATGTTCGATTGAGCTGATTTTTGTGCCATTGGAAAGAAGACTTCAAGAGCTACAATTTGTCCTCTAATGTGCATCGGCTGAATCGGCCTCTAAGGTGGTCAAAATCAAGTTTCAAAGTGGAGGGATGAATAGTACCCGATCCATTGGCTTGGCAAACTTCAGAAAGGGTGATTTACCGATCGATCAGCCGATCGATTGGTGAACAGTGACCGATCGATCGGTGAACAGTACCCGTGAACAGTAAAAATAGTGAAATTGACCAATCGAACGCTACAATCACCGTTCGATCGGCCGATCGATCGGTGAACAGTGCCGATCGTTCGGTCGATACAAATCTGGAGCTTAAAAGATTTGTTGTTCGAAAAAATGAAGAGGAGGAAGATTTTTTGGGTTTGTAGCAGCCAAGGAGGTGGCATGAAAAACTCCTCCAAGGTTGGTTTTTATGTTTTTGTGTATTTTAGCTTAGATTTATGTTTGTAATGTTAATGTAGGAGTATAAATTGTAACTTTCTTACATTGTAATGTATTTTCCTTCACTTTCTTGTCATTTTCTTTCACTTTCTTAGCAACTAAACACTAGTTTTACTTAGTTTAATGTTAGATTTACCTTCATTTATGCTATTTATTATGATTTCTAGTAGCTAAACATCTCTTAGGTGTGATTGTGAAGATCCACCAAGGATTTTCAAGTATTTCAATGGGGATTCATGAATTTCAAAGTTTTATTCATAGATTTGTATAGTTCTATTTGGTTGGGTGTTGGATTTGTTCGAAAACTTAGATTCATAACTCATTTGGTAATATTTATGTACAATTCAACAATTGATATAAATCTTGCACATTTATAAGGTTTGCTTCTAGGGTTCTATTAATTGGTTTAATCCCTACACTCAACTAAATATGAACTCAAGATTTTATGGTCAAAATATTCCGAATCAAGAATCCACGGTGTGATTCTTGATTTAAGTTATAAAAATCATTTATTGAAATTCTTGTTGTGAATTGGTGGATTGAATCAATCATATCCAAACTTTTCATTTTAATTGCTTTAAATTTAAATCATTTGCCTAATTAATTGCTTTAATTTTCATTGCACTAGTTTAGTAAATCAAAACCCCATAAAAAACCTAAAGATTTTCGGTCATTTTATTTTTCCTTTTATTTTAGATCCAATTCCTCACATAATTACAATTCGATCCTAGGCTAGATTAGTGTGAGTTGAATGCTAGAGCTTATATTTGGCTAGGTCTCTTGAGAGAGAACGATACCGGATTACCGATTTATACTTCATCGCGACTCCCGTACTCTTGTGGGATACTAACTCCATTTTGTAATTTTCGGAGCGAGTCACAGGGTGTACCAAATGATCTTTGGACTCAACCACACTGGATGAAATACCTTAAGTTACAAACCCAAATAGCCAACCCAATTCTCTCTCTACCACTCCCCTTTTCTCTCAAAGACTAAGGTCACGTTTGTTTGTGCAATAAGAAAATAGAGTATAAGTAATATTATAGAATTAAGAAGGTGATGATGTGTAATAAGTAATTTCATGATGTGATAAGAGATTGCTCATAATATATTTGGTTAAAGTAGGATAAAAAATAACATAAGTAATTTTAATATGATTTTTTATAGTTACAAAATAAATATTAATATAATAGTTATATAACATTAATATAATATAATGTAGCATATATATAATAATATATAAAATGTGAGGGGTGAGCAAAATGGCCTTTTTATATCTTATCCTCCATCTATGGATATAGCATCTCATCTTGCATGTGGAATTGCTTATCCTCAATTTTGGGAGATTACATCTCCCATGGGAGATGTAATCATCCTCCACTTTTTTTTTTTTTTTCAAACATGGCATTAGATGAGCCCCATAGGTTACATCTCCATTCTCACACCATTTATCCCCAAACAAACGTGGGCTAAAACCACTCTCTCTCCCCTTCCTTTCTTTCTCTTTCTTTTTTTATGCTCTTTTCCCCTTTTCCTTGTTCTTTTCTTGCTTTCAAATTTGTTTCTATTTATACAGCCACCAAACACATCCATACTCGTACATACATATTTTATACTATATATCTAAACCATTCCAAACCAACAAGCTGCTGGGTTCCTTTACTTCACCTTGTTCTCTCTTTGCATACCCCCCTATCCCACTGGCTATAACTCTTAAGGCCATAAATGACTATTAAACCAACACCAGCTCTTATACAAATCAACACCCACGACTGCCGTCACTGCTACGTATGTACCCCAACCAACACTCACTGATAGATACACACACCACACCGATATATATACACACATTCACAAAGAAAAACTTTCGGGTTCTCTTTCTCGCCGAAGCCACACCCACAAGACACAGATCGCCGAAGCCACACACACGAGACACAGATCTTACAACCAGCGACCCGAAATCAGCCACTAGATATGTAAATTTGGTCTGAGGCCCGTGGGCTATTTAAGTCTGGCCCGAGGCCATGCCAAAAAGCCCGATCTTAAGTTTGGCCAAATTATAAATTTATAATAATAGTATATTTCTATATAATTAATAGTTTATATAGATTTATAAGATTTAATACTTTATAAGTTTAATCATTATAATTTTTTGTATAATTTTCAAAGTTTGATTCAATTTCTAACTTGGTTTAACTATTATTAATTAAAAGTGTATATCTTATATAATTAATAGTTTATATAAATTTACATTAATCAATACTTAAAAGTTTAATCATTTTTTTTGGTATAATTTTATAAGTTAACTAATTCTCTAATTTAGTTATTGATTACTACTTTACAAAACTAAAACTAAACTTAAGAACTAAAATTAAAAAAAATAATTTGACTAAGTCAGTTCAAAAGCCTGTCGAACCAGATCAAAAGCTCAAGCCCAAACCCATGGCCCGAGCCCACCCTTAGGGCTGTGGGCTGAGCTAGGCTTGGACTTAACATTTCTAATTGTGGCCCAGTCCAGCCCGACTTGAAATTTAACAGGAGCTTTTAAAATCCGACCCGAACCCAGTGGACCATAGCCCCGCCCAGACCGGACCAGCCAATTAACATTCCTATCAGCCACCTTTTCTCTCTTATTCCTTTTGTTTTTATTTATTCATTCTCCACTCGAACGTGTAACCCCAGGGAAAGACCCACCAAAATCTCAACCCGCCCACGAAACCGAGCTCACCCAATTATGCACACCAGTTGAGCAAAACCCTCACGACCCATCAATGCACAATGAACCCCACTAAAATATTTAATTGGTTGCCATTGTCAGTGACTAAATCCAAGCCACATACCCACCTAACAGATTCTTGCACATGCATTGTTATATATATATATCTTTGTATAAAAGCCAAATACATGAATCCAAACGTGCTTAAACATATGTGAACCAAAGAAACAAAGTAATTAGGTAAATCTCCCATTCTACAGTTTCATACAATACGGACAACTCCTATATATAATTACGTGATTTCATATATGCATGAATATAGGGTAAATATCCAACGACGTATAAGCACTAAGAGCAAAGAACGTGTGTCAAAATTATTCCATCACCCTACCTGTTTTGATGGCCGCCGAAAAACATGTCGGAAACCTGAAGCGAACGCACAGCCTTGTCTTCTCTCCACCCGCAACCCGTCTCTCGGCTGTCTTCTCTCTAACCTCAGCCACCACTTCTCTTTTCAATCTATAACTATAACTTGATAAAAGCCCTATTTTATTTATCTAAGAAAAATTACAAGCACGCCCTCAAGCCTCAAAACTATAATAATAATTTTTAAACATCATACAAAGATTTATGAATAATAAATTATAGTATAAGGGAAAAAAATCAGGGTTTCACGATGTACCCACATTAAACAAATTTTGTCCTCTATATTTCTAATATGATCTTATATTAATTAAATACAATATTGTTACAAAAATGTGAGGTATTACAATCTCCCATCCTTTTTTAAAAATAAATATTGTCCTCAAATTTTCCAAGTCTTAACATGTATAATCACACTAAACTAAAATATGGGATATTACAGTGGTGGTGGTGGTGATTTTTGGCAGTGGAGGGTAGTGGTGGTGGGATGGTTACAACTGTGGGTGGTAGCGGTGGTGGTGGTTTTGGCCGATGGCGAGTGGTGGTGGTCAACGGTGGATGGTGGTGGTTAGTGACAGCGGTTGTCGCACCCTGATGTTTATTCGAGTCCTCTTGACTCGACAAAAATACGGTACTCTCCTTGTTAGAACCTACCCTTATAAAAGGACAAGTGCGACGAAGGTTTGAATTTAAAAACTTAATTTGATTAAGGGTTTTTTGGAGAAAATTTGGAGTCGACACCTAAAATTAAGTGTAATCCTAAGACTTTAATTTAGATTTTTCGAAACTGTCTTCAAAATGTCTTCTTAAAAGGTTTTTGGAAAATAGAGTTATTTAACAATTATTTAAAAATATTTTAAAGCCCTTTTGAAAACATGACTCCTACTTGGTCTTCGAAATAGAAATTTATGGTTTAGGAGTTGATTATATGTAGGAAAGATATTCTAACATCATCACTCTATCTGGCCCTTTTGGTACGTATATGTCTATTCACCCTTAGTTCATCACTTGAATCACTATTTACTTATTATCCACTTATATCCACCTTAAAATTTTAAAAATGAGATTTGGTCATCACCTTTAGGATGAATGATGCATCATGCAAGTTTTTAGACAGTCTCTTGAAGATTTGAAAATGGATTGAAATTTTACTTTGGAAAGATAGTTTGGTTTGAGAAAGAGTTCCAAAAATGAGCATTTGATTTGAAATAAAGGTAATGACCGCATCTATAAAGGTTACTTACGTATCTCATTTGGCGAAAATCAGGTCATCCGTAGTTCTAACAAGAAGTGTAAGTTTTAAAAGTTTAATGGTTTGAAGTATTTTTGAAAAGTGTCCATTTAGAGACCGTGGTGTTCATTTGGTAGACGTGGTGACTGCACATAGGTTTTCCTAAATTGCCTACGTATCTCATGAAGTATTTTTGAGAAGTGTCCATTTAGAGACCGTGGTGTCCATTTGGTAGACGTGGTGACTACACATATGTTTTCCTAAATTGCCTACGTATCTCATTTAGCGAGAATCATGTCAGTCATAATTCGTGCATGAACACAATTTGAAAATGGACTCGAAGAGTCTTGGAAGGTTTTTGAAACTTTTGGTTTTGGGAATTTTGACTTGAAGTTGGACTTAAAGAGTTTGGAAAATGCCTTTAAAATGGAACTTGAGAGAATTTTGAAATTTTTTGAAGGAGTTTTGGAATATTTTTGAAACACCTCAAGAGAGCCTTTGAAAGTGTTTTGAAAACAACTTGAGAGTTTTGGAAAGTTTTGATAACAACTTATGAAAGTTTTTAGGAATATTTTGAAATCAACTCAAGGGAGTGAGGAAGGTATTTGAAAACTTAATTAGGGATTCTTGAAAATAGAGTTTGGATGGAAGTGAGATAAGAGTTCTTATGGACTAATCTTCTTTTGAAAGCTTTTAGAAAAACATATTTTGTATACCTCATGAAAAGTATGTTGAACTATTTCATCACCTTTAAGAGATTAGTTATCAATTAACTAAACTCTTTTAGGATTATAATATTTGGAAAACAATTTTAGAAAAAGGGCAGACACTTCCCTTAGGGTTTTTAAAAAACTTCGGGTTATGAAACCCTACATGATATTTCACTTTCCTTAAGAAACCATAATCATTGAATGACTAAGAATCCCTTAAGGTTGTGGTTTTTAGAAAATCGTTTTTGAAAGAGGTTTTGTAAAACACTTACAATTCGTTTGGAACCCAGATTTTTGAATGGAAAAGTAAAGGAAAAGGAAAACGTGATGGAAAAGAGAGCAAAATTACTCTTTTATTTTATTTTATTTTCCTTCACCTTTTTCTTTTTCCACTAAAAATTCGGGTTTCAAACAGAGCGTTAGGATTTGGAACCCTAATATGAGCATTAAAGGTTTCATTTCATGTATCATTTTTCCTATGAAACCCTAACCATGAGAGGGTTGGAATCACCTTAGAGTTATGAGTTTTTGAAAATATCTTTTGAAAGATAGTAAATGTCTAGCCATTTTTGGTTGAGACAAGTTTAAGAGAACTCTTGAAAACATTTGGAGGGGTGTGGAAGCATTTGAGAACATTTTTAGAGTTAGGATTTTTGAAAACTAAAGAGAGTGTAGTGCATTTGAAAACAAGTTCAAAAAATGTTTTTGAATTGAAAGATCCCTCAAAAGGTCTTGAAATTGGAGCCTTGAAATTTAACTAATCTTGATTAAGGTAACTAGGGTTAGGATGACCTAAGGTTAATTAACTAGGGTAAGGTTAACCTAGGGTTAAGACAACTAGGGTTAAGTTAACCTAGATTGTGGACAACTAAAGTCAAGTTAGCCTAGGATTAGGTAACTAGGGTCAAGTTAACCTAAGTTTTGGAAAGCTAGTTTTGAAAAATAGTTTTGAACTGGGGTTTGGACCTAGTGATTTTGGAAGACTTGGAAAAAGGGTTTTATGCATGAACTTTGAAAAGATGTTTTGAAAATCATGATTTCATGTAAAAACCTCATCATTTTATGTGAAACCATCTTGGAAAATCAACTCAAGGAAGTTGTAAGTTTTTGAAAAACCATTTTAATGAAACCACTCAAGTAAGTCTAGGGTTCATATAGTCAATTAGGGGAAAATCACTCAAGTAAAGGCTCCATGGGGACCAATACAATATCTAAATTAAAAGAGTAAGACTTTTAAAAATCAATATAGAATAGGTAATTTGGAAAACCACTTTGCTAAAAACTAAAGGAAATGTACCTTTTGAAAACCATTTTTGGAAATGGAAGTTTTGGAAAACTACTTTTAGAGTATTGAAAACCGCTCTAGTAAGTAAGGGTTCATATAGTCAAACTGGGAAAAATCACTCAAGGGAGGACTTCATGAGTGTAAGCACCCCATTTTTGACCGCTCGGCAGTCTACACTCCGTCCAGACTTGTGCTCAAGTCAATATAGATGTATTCCAATCGAAACCAAATCTCTAAGTCCAAAATCCTGTCTGTCCATCGCTTCGCGGGCCCACCAGGCCCAAATAAAGGCAAAATAACCAAAATACCCTTAGGGGCATTATCCTTTCCAATTCCAATTCCAATCCCTCTCTTGAGACAGTTGATTCCTCGAGACGGTAAATCTATTCCAATTAGGAGCGTATTTTCGAAGATGGTAAGTCCCCTTTCCAATTCTAAATCAGGCATGTCTTTCCGAATACGGTAAGTCTCCTTTCCAAATCCAAATCAGGCACGTCTTTCCGAAGACGGTAAGTCCCCTTTCCAATTCCAATCTCTCTCTCGAGACAGTTTATTCCTCAAGACGGTAATCAAGCACGTCTTTCCGAAGACGATAAAACCCCTTTCCAATTCCAATCCCACTCTCAAGACAGTTGATTCCTCGAGACGGCTTGACACGTTTTTCAAAGAAAATTTCTTTGAGACGGTAAGTCCCTTTAAACCTGTCGACCGGGACGAGACCCCAAGTCCCCTGGATGGTAGAACGGTCCACCTTTGGCGCCTACTAGCCCGCCAATGTAGAAATGTCCGTTTAGGCACGCCTTCCGAGAAAGTTGACTTCTCAGGCGCTAAATCCCCTTTAGCAGCTTCCTGAGATCAGGCAGTCTTGGGAATGATCGCGAACTGTCAGAGTAGCGAAAATACTCGCAAACATCACAACTGCCAGAGTAGTGGAAATACTTGCAAACATGTCGATATAGGGAATTGCCAACAAACCCATGTGTCATGACGACCGCCGTCAGAGTGGCGGAAACACTTAAAACCCAGGTCAACACCGGTGCCTGCTCGCCCACTTCGATGAAAAATGACCAAACTGCCCCTTGGGCCTTTTCCAAGACTTTCCGGTCAAGATGACCATTTTGCCCCTAGGCATTCGAATGCCCCGGGGACCACACTGGCTCTGGGTATCAAACCGGTAATCTCCCGAGAATACTTCTTATAGTATTCCTAACCTTCCTCTATCTTTCTGGATCATTCCGAGTCAGTTCCGGCAAACCCAGTGCAAAATGATCATTTTGCCCCTAATGGGCCGATCGCATTTTTCTAGCCACACCGGCTCTGGGTATCAAACCGGTAACTTCTTGAGAATGCTTCTTATAGTATTCTCAACCTTTCTTTATCCTTTTGGATCATTCAGAGTCAGTTCCGGCAAACCTGGTGTAAAATGACCGTTTTGCCCCTAGAGGGCCGGTCGCCTTTTCTGACCACACCGGCTCTGGGTATCAAACCGGAAACCTTTGGGAACATTCTGAATAATGTTTCCAAATCTTGAGTCTTCTTTCGAGATAGTCCAGGTCCGTCCCGGCTGCTTCCTGATCCGATTGACCGTTTTGCCCCTAAAGGCCCAGTCAACCCTTCCGACACATCCTATCCTCACTTTTCAAGTCAAATACCTTCGGGACACTATTTTAAGTGTTCTTGCTCTTTTCCGGCCTTCCGGGTCATTCCCAGCCTGTTCAAATCATTCCCAGACTTTCCGGAGTTACTCCTAGTGAAGCCAAGCTAAAAATTGCATAGTAGTCACTAGTATAGGCGCCCAAATCTAGTCAAAGATACATTGCTTGCCGAATTTAATAGTTTCCTAATTGGCTGGCGCCACTAGTAGTGGGGCCAAGCCAATATTTGGCCTGGCGCCACTGCAACAGGCGCCGGGTCTATCCCACCTCTATAAATACAAAGCCTCCTCCAGCGTGAAAGAGGTCCACAAACTCAATCTAAAAACACTAATATTCGATATACAGAGCTCGAACACTCTCTAAACCTTAGCTTCCCTAGGTTTTCCAAACCTTAGCCACCATACACTAAACCCTAGCCTCCTATACACTCTTACACTAGCCTTCAACCCTCATTTGAAGACTTGAAGAGCTATAATCTGAAGTTTGAAGATTGAAGACAACTCTTGAAGATTGAAGACGAAGATCAAGATGAAGACCGAAGATAAGCAAGGCGCGCAAAATAAACAAAACATACGGTAGGCTTTCTCTTTAAATTTTCACACTTCCCTTTTCTTTCTTCTCTCTCCTAACCCACTTGGGTTTTCTCTATTTTAATCTCCTATCTCTTTCCCCCCTTTCTTTGCATGCTTGAAACAAGGGGACTCCCAGTCCATGTGTAGGATTAGATTATTGGAGGGTCACCGTGTCGGGGGCTTTCCTTTAGGCTAACTGGAGACCACGTGGGTTCGGCCCCCTTGATTATGTGGTTGTCGCGCCCCGATTTTTGGGTGTCCAAGGTCCTTTCGGCTCGAACACAAAAGCACGGAACTCTGTCACTAGAACTCATCCTCCTAGAAGGACAAGTGCAACTAGGTTTAAAAATTGGTTTGACTAAGGGCTTTTTAGAAAAATAGGAGTCGCCACCTAACTTTATTAAGGTGAGCTAGGGCATCTAAAACTAAGTGTTAATCCGAAGATTAAACTTAGGGTTTCATGGAAAAGGTTTTGAAAAACTCCCTCAAGAGAGGCTTTTTAAGAAAATAGGTTGTTTGGCAACCTTTTGAATTGTTTAAGCCCTTTTTTGAAAATAACTCTATTTTGGTCTTTCGGAAACAGAAATCTTTGGTTCGGGGGTTGGTTACGTGTAGGGAAGATATCCTAAGATCATCACCCTACCCCGCCCTTTCGGTATCTACATGTCTAATTACCCTTTGTTCACTCATTAGAATAACTGGTTACTATTGTCCACTTAATATCCACGTTAGAATTTATGAAAACGGGGTTTAGTCATCACTTTTTGGATGAATAATGCACGACGCAAGTTTTGGAAGAAGTTTGAAAATAATGGAGGTTTTGAAAAAGTTTGGGATAGAAACTTTGATTTGATTGGAATTTTTAAAAAAGGGATTGGGGTTGGAACAAAAGTTATGACCGCACCATTTTAGGTTACCTAGGTATCTCATTTGGTGAGAATCAAGTCATTCGTAGTTCGGGCAAGAGCCCCATGGAAGATAGGCGCATTAGGGCCTTTGGAAGGTTTGAAGACACTTTGGGTCTTTGAAAAAGTTGAAGACACTTTGTAGTCTTTGGAAAAGTTAAAGACACTTTGTAATCTTGGAAGAGTTTAAGACACTTTGAGGTCTTGGAAGTTTTTAAGACACTTTGAGGTATTTGAAGTTTTTAAGACACTTTGAGGACTTTGGAAAAGTTGAAGACACTTTGAGGTCTTTGGAAAAGTTTAAAACACTTTGAGGTCTTGGAAGTTTTAACTTGAAACTGGATGGTGGAGTGTTTTGAAAATATTTTTGGATCAACTTTAGGGGAGTTTTGGAAAAATATTTTGGCATGACTCAAGAGAACTTGAAAGTGTTTTTAAAGTCTTGTTTTGAAAACCTTGGAGGCATGACTTTGGAGTGTTTTGATGAATTACTTTTTTGAAAGTGGTTTTTTAAAATGGCTAAGTGTTTGAAATCTTAATATGGACAACCTTAGAGGTTGATCTTGATTTATCACTTGTCCTTGGAATTCCTAACCATGAGAGGGCTAGGAATACCTTAGGTTTGTGACCTTTTGAAAACATTTTTGGACATGTCTTGAAGATGGAGTGTAGGGACATTTGAAGAGTGTATGAAGTTGGGTTTTTGAAATTAAGGGAATAGGAGGTTTTGGAAAATAAGCTATGAGAATAGTTTGAAAATTTGAATGATCATTTAGAAAAGGGTCCAAGAGTTGGGACCTTGAAGTTCACTAACCTAGGTTGGGTTAGCTTAGGGTTAGGGGGAACCTAAGGTTAATTAACTTGGGTTAGGTTGACCTAACGTTAAGAAGACTAAAGGTAAACTAACTAAGGTTAAGTGAACCTAAGGTGAGTGAACTAGGGTCAAGTTAACCTAGGATTTGGTAACTAGGGTCAAGTTAACATAGGGTTAGGTAACTAGGGTCAAGTTAACCTAGGGTTTGATAACTAGGCTCAAATTAATCTAGGGCGTGGTAACTAGAGTCAAGTTAACCTAGGGTTAGGTAACTAGGGTCAAGTTAACCTAGGGTTTGGTAACTAAGGTCAAGTTAACCTAGGGTTGGTCAATTAAGGTCAAGTTAACCTAAGGTTAGATTGGAGAACAGTCTTGAAAGTTGTTTTGATGCATTCTTGGAAAGAGTTTTGAAAACAAAACATGATATGCAATGAACTTTGGTTGGCAATCTTTATGAAGATCATTTCCATAAAAATTTTGACTCTAGCCAAGAGTATAGTTTATATGGTTGGTGATTGGAGACCATTCCAAGGAAGGTTTCCTTATGGCCATTATAACCAATATCTTGACAAGAGTATAAAGGGTCAAAATTCAACATAATGATGGTAATTTTTGGAAGATCATTTTTTATGCAAAGATGGAGAGAGTGTATATTTGAAATCATTTTTGGAGAAGGATTTTGAAAACTATTTTTCAAGGGAACCATTCCATCAAGAGAGAGTTCATATGGCCAACAAAAGGGAGACCACTCAACAGAGGGTTCCATGGGGCCATTCCAACCACTAAACTTAAAAGAATAGGAATCATAGAAATCAAAGATCTTGAACATCATTCTTAGGCAATCATAAAGAGAAAAGGGAACCATTCTAACAATTTAGGGCTCCTATGGCCAATATAAAGGGAGACCACTCAAGAGAGGGTTTCATGGGGCCATTTTAACCACTAAATTTGAGAGAATGGAAACCTTGAATATTAGAGAGTTTGAAAGCAACTTTCATGCAAGTTGAAATACAATGATGCAAAAGTATGAATTAGGGGGTTGTGAGGGATTTTCTAAGGCATGACTCCTAAGGTCTCATCCTAGACTTCAAGGGGCCAACTCTTAGAACAATTTTTTAAAGAAATATAAAGCTTGGAAATGGCCTAAAATTAAGAGCAATATAAGCATTGTGGAGCATGACAATAAGCATAAAATGAAGCCAAGCACACAAGACATGATCAAAACAGCAATATGCAAGGGGTCATGATTTATATACAAGGCTTTTAGGCTACACCACATAAACAAGGGGCTCCTAGGCCATACCATCTTAAAGTAGGCTAGTGAGAGGTCCCCCTACATGGTGGCTCTCACTTGCTTTCCTCTAGGCACGATCTAAGAGCCCTCTTGGATCAAGCATGCAAGAAAAGGGGGTTGAAGATGGGGGTTAAAATAGAGAATAGCCTAAGTAGGCTAGGAGGGAAAAGAGAAGAGTGGGGGAGAGCATAAATGTAAAAGGGATACCACCTTTTGCCTTCAACACATTTGTAGTCTTCAATGGAAGTCTTGATTGGAGCTTGAGTGACTTCGAGAAGACTTGAGAAGCTAGTGTGGAGTGTATGAGTGTGTATGGGGCCTTGTATGTGGAGTGTATAGGCTTAGGAGGGGTAGAATCTAGCCTAAGTATTGGAGGGGGAAAATATATATGGAGATTCGAGGTTCTGGAGTGATTTTAGCAGAGTTTCGTATCAATTCCGAACCTGGAATATGCAAGGGGGGAGGCCTCTATTTATAGGCAATCTAGAATAGGCCTTGCGCATGTAGGACATGTGCAGGTACTATTCCGTTGTCAGAATTCATGTGGCACCCTGTGTACTGGTTAAATCTCGACCGTTGATCGAAAGTCGATCGATCTGATCAAATTTAAGCGCATGTAGCATATGCTTCATCATCGAGAAGGTTCATCCAAACTTTGCCTCGATAATTGAGTCAATCGGGAAGGTTTCGGGGGAACTGGTCGCACTCGGGATGTTCTCCTAGTGCTTCCGATGAGCTTTCATGTTTTCAAAAAGTTTGAATTATGTTTGGAGGTGAGTGATATCGTCTTGGGAAATGTGCCAAAAAGGACATTTTCGTGGAGCGTCTGTGATACGCTCCGTGGGTATTTGAAAGTGGCTATTTTCGTTTCGTGCGATCGAGGCCTTTGAGAAGTAATCTATTCGATTGGACCGTACTAATGGAAAGTACTCTGGAAATACTTTTTGAAATTCTCAAATTTACGCATTTCTCAAGTCATTTGACGGTGCGTTTTGATTAGGGAATCGGGGAAAAAGTCAACCTTGGCAGAGCGCCTGTGAGACGTTCCAGGGGTTGCTGAAAGTTATAGTTTTCGCACTGTACGATGGAGGGCTTCGGGAAGTGATCTATTCGATCGAACCGTATCGATGGAAATATCTATGGACGAGCTTTCAAGAATTCTCTGATTTACGCATTTCTCAAGTTAGTTGACGGTGCGTTACAATCAAGGAATCAGGGGACAAGATAATTTAGGCAGAGCGTCTGTGAGACGCTCCAGGGAACTTTTATCGAGTCGTGTGAGCTTAGTGTCGTAAGGTGTTCCTTGGGTTAAATAGGGGTGTGTGGTGAAACCCTCCGCTTGAAATCCCAAGGCCGATGCTGTTTCGGGGCATTTTTGGGCTTCTAGTGGCAAAACGGTCATTTTGTCCGGAGTTGGATGGAAATGGTCAGGAATGGTTTGGTAGGTTGTGCTAAGTGTGCAAGACTGTTTAGGGATGGTTTTGAAAGAGTCTTTTACCGTTCAGCAGGGTTTGTGCCGTGCTGAGGCATTTAGGGGCAAAATGGTTATTTTGACCAGAGTGAGCCGGAATAGGACCGGATTTGGACCAAATGGCGTGCGGGGGACGCCTGATGGTTTGACAACATTGTGAAAGGATGGACTTATTTTTTTTAGGGGTTTTGAACTTTCCCAAAATGTGCCTAGAGACCCAAGGGGCAGGTTTGGTCATTTTTCACCGAGTCGAGCTAGCAGGCGCCGGTGTTGACCTAGGTGTTGGTTCCCGAGACCGCTCGGCCTCGAAAAACTACCTGTGCGGTGTTGGTCTCCAAGAACGCCCATTCTTAGAGAGCTACCTGTAGGGGTGGTGTTGGTCTCCGGGAACGCCTAGTCTCGGAGAGCTACCAAATGACGGACATTCTACATTGGCGGGCTAGCAGGCGCCAAAAGTAAACCGTCTAGAATTTGATGAGGTGTTGGTCCCCGAGATCGCCCGATCCCAGGAAACTACCTGGACGGCGTTGGTTTCTGGGACCGCCCGGTCTGAAAAACTGCCTGGAATAATGGCGCTTAAGGCTCCAGTAGATCCTTGGGGACCCGAGAAGCGACCAGTTGGTTGGATTGGAGATTGAAAGGCTCATCTTGAGCTTGCATGTGTTGTGATTTTGGAAACTGGTCCCGGTTGGGCCGGAGATTGCCGAGCGGGCAAAAATGGGGTGCTTACAGTGGTGAAGCCTTAGCCTTGTATGTTTACGACCCCAAATTTGCATTGTGCATATCATGATTCTTACATTCTTCCAAAAGTTGTTTTCAAAGTTGTTTTCAAAATTGTTTTCAAGCTTGTTTTCAAAATTGCATCAAAATCTCTTTTTCAAAACTTGTTTTCAAAATCACAATCCTAGGGCGATTCTAGCCTTTCCATGGTTAGGGTTGCTTTAGGAAAATGTTACATTTAAAGTGACCAATATGGTCCATATTTTCAACTCCTTGTTATTTTTAAAACCACTTTCTTAAAGTGTTTCTAGTTCTCTTATGGTTAGAATCGCTTTAAGAAAGTGAGATATTTATATATATATATATATATGTTTTTTTTTTTTCCAAAAACTCTCTTTCAAATCCCTCCTCCTAAAAATCTCTTTTCTAACATGATTTTAAAAAAAACTCTCCTTTCCAAAATTGTTTTCTAAAAACTCTTTCCAAAAATTTATTTTTCAAAACTCCCTTTTTCAATTCTTTTCCAAAATACTCTCCTCAAAATCCGCTTTCTAAAAACGCTTCCTAAAAATCTTTCCAAAAACTCTTTTCTTAAAATCTTCCCTCTAGAAACTCCTCTCTAGAATTTCCTTCCAAAAACTCGTTTTCAAAAACACACTTTCCAAAAACTCTTTGCTTAGAGCCCAAGTCAAGCCCTAGAACTAACAATTAGGAAACCCTAATTTTTCTTTTCAAAAACATGGTTTTCAAACTTGCCTTAAAACCTAGGTTTCTAAAACCTCTTGTTTTCTTCATCAAAACTCTACATATTTTCAAAACCTATTTTCCACGTCAAAACTATAGTTTTTCAAATCTAGGATTTCCAAAACCTCCCTTTCCAAATCCTTGCCCAAATCCAATCTTCCCGTTTAGAAAACTAGATCTAATCCTCCGTTTTTGGAAACAAAATCAAACTTTCTCTTTTAGAAACAAAATCCAATCCCTTCCTAATCTTCTATTTCTCTAAATCTTAAGTTTTCAAAATTTGAAACATAAAAATCTTTCCTAAATTTTAAAACATTAAACTTCCACATCTTTCCTAATTCAACCCTTTCCTAATTCTACCTCTTTTTTCACATCTTTCCTAAACTCAAACCTTTCCTAATCTCAAGATCTTCTAAAACTCTAAAACTTTCTAAATCATAAACTTTCTAAATTTCAAATCTTTTCAAATTCGAAGTTTTCTAAATTCAAAACTTTCTTAAGTTAAATCTTTCTAAACTTCCAAACTTTTCTAAATTCTGAACTTTTCTAAAACTTCAAATCTAAAACTTTCTAAACTCAAAACTTTCTTATTTTCAAAACTTTCTTATTTTCAAAACCTTTCCTTTTTCGAAACCTTTCCTTTTTTCGAAACCCTTCCTATTTCAAAACTTTCCTAAGTTGAAACTTTCTTAATTCAAAACCTTCTTAAGTTGAAACTTTCTTAATTCAAACCTTTTCTAAATCCTTCCTAATTTAAAGTCTTTCTAAAATTCAAAACTTTCCAAATTCAAAACTCTCTTAACTTGAAACTTTTCAAATTCTAAACCTTTCTTAAACTAAACTTTTCTAAACCTAAAACTTTCCTAAGTTGAAATTTTTCCAAATTGAAAACTTTCCTAGTTCAAAACTTTCCTATTTCGAAAACTTTCCTAATTTGAAACTTTCCTAAAATGACACTTTCCTAAAATGAATCTTTCTTAATTCGAACTTTTCCTAAATTCAATCCAATCTTTTTCCAATCTTCAACATCTAACATTCGAGTCCAATCTTTCTTAATCTCAAGTCCTTTCTAAATTCTCTTTTTCCTAAGTCTAGGTTTCCTAAAACCAAGTCTTTCAAAATCAAATCTTTTCAAATCTTCCAATCAAAGTTCAATCTCTCAATCTTCCAATCCAATTTCCAATTCAATTTCTTTCTTCCAAATCAATTCTTCTATTTTCAATCGGACTCTTGTCTAAACTATGACTGACCTGATTTCTCAAAAAGGATACGTAGGCAATCCTCATGGGTGCGGTCTCCACATTTTTCAAATTTCAAATTCCACAACATGTTTCAAATTTCTATTTCTACAACTTCTTTCCAATCTCTAATCTTACAATTTTCTTCAAGTTTCCAATTCCATGACCTATTTCTATTTTCAATCTTCAATTTTAATTTCCAAAACCTTTTTTCCAAATTCAAGCTTTTATCTCTTTCTTTTCAAATCAAATCAAATTCTTTTCAAATCTATTTCCAATTCAAGTCTCTTTTCTTGCACTTGCATATCATGCATCATGCTCATGTCTTTTAAACATTATTTTTCAAAGTAGATATGATTGAACATTGGTTAGTTGAAGACTCTCATAGGTGAATCTAGGGTAGATTGACATGTAGGTACCGAAAAGGCGGGTTAGGGTGATGGCTTAGTGCGTCTTCCCTACACGTAACCAACCTCTGAACCTAGATCACTATTTTCATAGAATAAAACGGAGTTATTTTCAAAAAAGGGCTAAATGTTTTTCAAAGCTTGCCAAACAACCTATTTTCTTAAAAACCCTCTCTTGAGGTGGTATTTTCAAAAAAATTTTCCGAAAACCCTAAGTGTAGTTTTCAGATTATTCTTAGTTGTTAGGTGGCCTAACTCACCTTAATCAAGTTAGGTGGCAACTCCAAACTTTTTTCAAAAGCCCTTAATTCAAACTAATTTTCAATTCAAACCTAGTCGCACTCATTCTTCTAAGAGGGTGAGTTTTAACGAGAGAGTACATCATTTTTCTCGCTTGTGTGTGTATTCCTCAAGTGCGAAAAATCTGGGCGTGACAATGAGGACCATTCCAACCTCAGAACTTAAGATAGCAAAACATTGAAAACCTCCCCCAGGGAGGGTGGTCTTGAAAACCATTTTATGCAAACTTAAAGGAGTAAAATGCAATGATGCAAAATAGAGATTAGAGGTTTAAGGAGGGCACACAGGGAAATCTACAGTTCTTAGCTTGAACTTCAAGAAACTCCAATTTAGAAGTACTTTTTGAAAATCATTTGAACATGAACTTGGTAGAACTCTTCAAAATGAAACTAATAGTGGTTTGAAACACAAAAATGAAAACATGGTAAGCAATACATAAACATTACAACATGTAGACGCAAAGGGTCATGAAGCATGCAAGGCTCAACGCTACACCATATAACAAGGGGCTCTAAGGGCCATACTATGCTCAAGTAAGCCTATGAGAAATTCCCTAATCGGTGGTCCTTATAGGTGTTCCCCTAAGCACGGCCTAAAAGCCCTCTTGTTCAAGAACACATGAATGGGGGAAAGTAGATGGGGGTTAAAATAGAAGAACAGTCCAAGTAGACTAGGAGGGAGAAGAGAGGGAGTAGGAGATACATAAGTGTAAATAGAGAACCAACCTAAGCCTCAATCCACCATTGTTGAGTTTTAGAGCTTCAAGAAGCTTGCCTTCTTCTTTGAACGCTTGAGAGATGTAGTGTATTTTGGATTTTTGGAGGTCTAAAACGATTTTGGCACAGCTTTGCTGTATTTTTTTATCTTTGAAATACGTAGGGGGTGCCCTGGTATTTTTTATCCCTGGCACATGTGCTATATGTGCATGGGCATAAATTACTCACGTGCATGTAATACATGCGCGTGTATTGGACTAATGGCTAAATGCCACGTGTGACCCTTGTACTATCCTGACTTAGGCAGTAAGCAAAGATTATGGATGATTTGATTAGAATCTGTGTGCATATAACACACGCTCCGTCGTTGGTAACTTTTATTCCTACTTTGCCTTTATATTTGTGTCATCTAGGAATGATCCAAGGAAATCGATCGTGCTCATGACGTTCCCCTACTGTTTCTCTTGAATCGGGAGCCCTTGGGGAGTTTCAAATGATTTTAGAGGATAGAGCAATCGCCTAGAGAAACATGTAAAAAGATAAGCCTTCAGTGAGCGTCTATGAGATGATTCGTTGGTTTCCCAAAGTAGCCGCGTTTGCACCACGCGATTGGGAACCTCGGGAAGAGATCGTTTCAATTGAACTGTACTGATGAAAAGCCCTTCGGAAAGGCTTTAGAGAATTTCACAATTTACCCATTTCTCAAGTCGTTTGACGATGAGTTATAATTAGGGAATCGAGAAAAAAGTCAACCTTGGCTTAACGTCTACAATACACTCAGGAAAGCTTTTGTTGACTTAGAGGGGTTTCTATTGGCCCAAAAGGCAACCCAAGAGGGGGCTGAATTGGGTTTTTCAAAAAATTAATACAATTAAGATTAATTAAAAAACTAATTTAATTAATAGAACAGTGAATTAAGATATATGCAATGGAATGAAATCAACAAATAAATGAAAACAGAGCAAGAGAAATCATACCAAGAATTACTGAAGTTCAATCACAACTTGTGGTCTACGTCCTCATCCCAAGATCCCCTTGAAGTCTCCTTCTATTATGCAATCTCCAATTACAAGGTAGATGCTGATTTCCCAAGTACTCAGCTCACTTTTACACAAGAACTTCTTCTGAAGTTCTTTCAGCTACCAAGTGGTTTTGTCCAATATCCACTTCAATTTACAAGAGTTTTTCTTTTGCAAGAGAACTCTTAAACTTTTACTTACAAGTGTATAAAAGTTATACAACCGAGATACAAACTCTTTATCAAGAGTGGATAGGAAAATAATAGCTCACTTAATGCCAAAATAAAGACAAAAGGAATGTTCAAATTTTTCTCAACTTGATTAGTCAGTGGATATTGTTTTTCTTGTCTCTATTTATAAATGCAGTTGGAAGCTTTTATATGAACCTCTGTATTGATTTCGTCCATTGGCGGTTGTTGGGGGTTCATTTAATGCAAGTCCAGTTTATTACAACGTTAGAAAAACTAGTCGTTAGTCCTCAGGTGTCAACATTTGGTTTCATGTGTCAACACATCCAGCCTGCATTTTGCAGATATTGTCCACTATCTCTATGTGTCAACACATCAAGTCCATGTGTCGACACTTGATCATGCTGTCTTCAAACTCTAGCCTCTGTTCTCATGTGTCGACTCTTCATTTTCATGTGATGACACATTACCCAGAAATCTTCATTCATCCTTCCTTTGATCAAGTTCAACTTCAACAATACTATAAGATTTTCAAGGAGTCTTCTCTTTGCGGTATTATAATAGTTTGAGATTTATAATTGATTATGCCTTAGAATTGCGCAATATAACCCGTCTTCCTTTCTATGTTAGGCCTAATTTAGAGGTATAATTGTTATAGTTAACTTGAAATTGTGTTATTGAGGTCTAATGTCATTTTGTAGGATTCTCGGACAAGTTGACAAGAAAAGAAGAGCAAACCGGTGCAAGAGGAAAGAAGAACCTGAAGCAGATACCTCACAGCCCATTCGGACAGCCAGGCAGACGAAGGAGCACAACCCGTTCGGACGGCCTAGCAGCTAGAGGAGCACAGCCAGTTTGAATGCCCATTCAGACGGCCTATTAGACGACCTGATGGAAACTCAAATTCTCACTTATTCGAAGACAATCATTTAAAAGGAAGGAGAGTCCTATTTTGAGGGGGACAAAATTTTAGGAGTTAGACTAGTTTGAGAACTCTAGTTGTGAAGAAGAAAAACAATTTTTTAGACTACATTTTGGAGGATTCATTAAGAAGATTGCTGTTTAGAGAAGATTTCTTGACCTTTCTTGAATCGTTTTCCAGAATATTGTTCAATTGTTTTATAAATGTTATGGGAGTTTATTTACACATATTAGTTATGAATATGTCTTCTCGTAGCTAAATCTTCTCTTGGTATGGATTGATGAGGTTTGTGGATATAGGTGAATTGATGATAGTACATTTGTTCAAGAACTTGGAATCTCGAATTGAAGATTCATATCTAACTATGGATATTTAAGAACGCATTGATTTTGATTAAACCTAGGGACAATGTATAGACTGTGGAGGAGCATGGATGTATTTGACGTAGGTCACTGATAGAGTTAATGGATTTTCATTACTTATAAACCCTCTTGAGTACTTTAGAAATGATTGGTCTTGATTAAGATTCATGTCCTTCCTGTAGACAGGCTTTGAACTGGGACATGAAAGATTTAGAACCCTAGTAGGACTGATTGGGATTGATTTTTCAAATACTCATTGAAGTGATGAATCAAGGACTTCATTGTACAAACTATCTCAATTCACCTAACTCCTCAAATTGAATCAATACTGCCAAGTAGTCTTTTCATATTTATTTACTATAGCAAGTAACGTTAGTTTGGATAACTTAGGAACCCACATCATAATCAAGTTTTTTTTTCTTAATTTTAGGATTTTGTCAATTCAGTATCCATGAAGTTCTCATTTCTGGTTGAGTGCAGAATCTTTTAGTAGACTCTCATACCTTCCTCGTGGATCGACCTTGGACTTACCAAGACTATATTTCAGCGCCTCTGTGCCCTTGCGGAGCTTCCTGAACTATTTTCAGGAGCGATCAAAATTCTAGCGCCATTGCCGAGGAAGGAATAGAAGCCAGTCGCTGAGGTAAAAAAAAAAACCTAGCACGATGTACCTTGTCAAGCATCCAATTGAAGAGAGTTCTAAGTTGGCCACGTTGGCCAAGAGGCTTGAGGCTTTAGAAATGAAAAAAGTTGTTGTAGTCAAAACTGAAGTCCCAGTGGTGTGTAGTGTGTATGATAGCACTGAGCATAGGACAGACCTTTGTCCCACTATTCCAGCTTTTAGGGAGGTACTCCATGGGTAAGTCAATGTGATTGCCCCTTATACTAAACTGGTACAACTTCCTCAAGGCCAAGGTAATCCCTACTCACCTACATACAACCCAAGGTGGAGGAACCAGCCAAATTTCAGTTGAAGAAATGATGGTCACCCTACAACCCAATAATATCAAACACCACAACAATTCCATGGCCCACCAAACTAACACCAAGGTCCTGCTCAATAGTTCCAGTCGAATGCACCGAATACATATTGGCCTCCCCTGATGAGGACTGTAGAGGACAACTTGAATCAGTTTATTCAAGCACAGCAGGCAACCAACTTCAGACTAGGGAGGTCCATTGATGACCTCAAGAATCTTGTTGCACAAACTCTCACAAAAGAAAAAGGCACATTCCTAGCACAACCCTTGCCAAACCTAAACCGGCAAACTCATGTTGTTGAGACCAACCCTACTCCAAACAACCACGAGCAAGTTCTAGCTGTAACTACCTTAAGAAGTGGGAAAACCATAGAAAAGGCCATCTTAGAAAAACAACTTGAGTCCAAGGTAGACACTGTTGATTAGGGAGTGCAAGGAAAGGAGAAAGAACTAAGTTCTTCTAATAAGGTAGGGGACATAGATGCGGAAGAGCCTAAGATAGTTGAGGCTAGTAAGTCTGATGTGGAGAAGGACAAGGCTGATTTGTCCTATGCTCCATTCCCTTATAAGTTGGCTAGACCTAAATCTAAAACCATTAATTCCGACATTTATGAAGTGTTGAAACAAGTCAAGATCAACATTCCTTTGCTTGATGCAATTAAGCAGATTTTGTCTTATGCCAAGTTTTTGAAGGACTTGTGCACCATCAAAAGACAGCTCAATGTAAGAGAAGCCTCATTTTTTACATAAGAGACGAGTAAGGTCCTTCAAATTAACATTCCTTCTAAGTACAAGGACCCTGACAGTCCTACCATATCTTGCATCATTGGAAACCATAAAGTAGATAATGCCTTATTAGATTTAGGATCCAGTGTGAATCTCTTACCTTATTCTATTTACGAACAGTTAGGGTTAGGAGATTTGAGACCTACACATATCACTCTACAGTTGGCTGATAGATCCATTAAAATTCCTAGGGGCATTACGGAAGATGTGCTTATTCAGGTGGATAAGTTTTACTTCCCGATAAACTTTGTTGTATTACACATAGTAGGAGGCCCACATGATCATGCACCTATTTCTATCATTCTAGGTCACCCATTCCTAGTAACATCTAATGCGGTTATTTGTTGTCAAGGTGGGGAGTTGAATTTATCTTTTGGCAATATGACAGTTGAAATGAATATTTTTCATGCAGGTAAGAAACCGGGGGAGTGTGAGGACATTAGGGAGTTGAACATGATAGATGTCATAGTGCAAGAGCATTTTCACAAAGAATTCCTGATAGATCCTCTTGAGCGAGAACTGGTCTAGAGTGAACCCTTAGAGCTTTTAGATGAGGAGTCGAGTGAAGCAGTTGGGGGGAAAAGTGTCCCTGTTTTGTAAGTGGGTCAGTGGACCCCAATTATGGAACCATTGGGGCCTAATACTAATAGGCTTGAGTCGTCTGATGTGAAAGCTCTTATAGCGGAGAGGAAGCCATTACCCTCAACCCAAAAGTATATCTTTTGGGGTGATAGCGAATCGTACCCAGTTTTAATATCCTCTAGCCTCACTGAAGGCCAAGAGGCAAAACTGAGGGAGGTGCTCTTAAAGGACCGAAAAGCCATAAGGTGGTTGATTGCCGATTTACATGGCATCAGTCCCTTGGTGTGTACCCATCATATATACCTAGAGGATGATGTAAAACCTGTCCGCCAGATGCAAAGGCGATTGAACCCCAACATGAAGGAAGTGATGAGAGGAGAAGTTCTAAAACTTTTTGATGCGAGTATTATATACCCGATTGTAGACTCTAGGTGGGTTAGCCCGACACAAGTGGTCCCAAAGAATTCAGGGATCACAGTAATTAAGAATGAACAAAATGAACTAATACTGACTAGGATCCAAACTGGTTGGTGCATGTGCATCGATTATAGGCGTCTTAATGTTGTGACCACTAAGGATCACTTTCCTTTGCCTTTTCTTAATCAGGTCATAGAAAGAGTGTCGGATAGAGCCTACTACTATTTTTTAGATGGGTACTCAGGCTATAATTAGATAGAGATAGCCCTTGATGACCAGGATAAGACGACCTTCACATGTCCATTTTGCACATATGCATATAGGAGAATGCCCTTTAGCCTGTGCAATGCACCAGCCACATTCTAGAAGTGCATGATGAGCATATTCAGCGACATGGTTGAGCGTATCTTGGAAGTCTTCATGGACGACTTCTCTGTCTATGGGGATACATATGATCAATGCCTAGAGAATTTAGAAAAAGTCTTGTAACGATGTGAGGAGAGCCATCTGGTTCTTAATTGGGAGAAATGTCACTTTATGGTGACACAAAGAATAGTGCTAGGACATATAGTTTCTAGTGGAGGAATGGAGGTTGATAAATCTAAAATAGATCTCATTCAGAACCTTCCTCCTCCCACTACTGTGAAAGAGATTAGTTTATTCTTGGGTCATGCGGGTTTTTATAGAAGATTTATCCCAAGGTTTAGTGCCATCTCACGTCGTATGTGCCCTTTGTTGTCTAATGATGTTCCTTTCGAGTGGACATCTACCTGTCAAGAAGCTTTTGAGAAGCTAAAAGGGTATCATGCAAGCCCTAGATTGGTCCCTGCCATTCGAGCTTATGTGTGATGCAAGTGACTTTGCGATTGGGGATGTTTTGGGTTAACGTAAGGATAAGAAGCCTTACGCCATATACTATGCGAGCAAGACCCTGAATGAGGCCCAGATGAACTACACTACCACGAAGAAGGAACTTCTCGCAGTTATTTTTGCCCTAAACAAGTTTCGATCTTACCTAGTCGGCTCACAAGTTATTGTTTACATAGACCATGTCGCACTTAAGTACTTGCTTACAAAGTAAGCCGCTAAACCACTGCTTATTCGTTGGATCCTACTCCTCTATGAATTTAACATAGAAATCAGGGACAAAAAGGGGGTAGAGAATGTGTTAGTTGATCATTTGTCTAGACTTCCCATTGAGGGGCGAGATTTAGATTCCTCTCCCATTTCTGAGCACTTCCTAGATGAGAAGATTCTCTTCATTCAATATGTCTCGCACAATAGCACCCCCTGGTTTGCGAATATAACCAATTATTTAGCTACGAGTTTGATTCCTCTGCATTTGGTCCTCCATAGATAAAAATAAATTTTTGCAAAATGTGAGAGTTTTCATGTGGGATGAACCATATCTGTATAAGTATTATGCTGATCAAGTCATTTGTCGGTGTGTGCTTGACAATGAGTTTCAATCCATCACGTCATTCTGTCATTTGCATGCGTGTGGAGGCCATTTCTGTACAAAGACAACCACAGCAAAAATTTTGTAATGTGGATTTTATCGGCCTCTAATGTTTCATGATGTTCATACTTAGTGTCATACATGTGATAGATGTCAAAGATTAGGAGCCTTGACTCGTAGGAATATGATGCCTATTCACCCCATCATTGTTATTGAAATATTTTATTGTTGGGGCATTGGATTTCATGGGACCTTTCCCAAGCTCTTATGGATATCTATTCATTCTAGTTGGCATCGATTATGTGTCAAAGTAGGTGGAGGCCGTGGCCCCTTGAACCAACGATCACCAAATGGTGGTCAAGCTTCTAAAAGAAAACATCTTTTCGAGATTTGGTATGCCCCGTGCCATAATTAGTGATGGCGGCTCTCATTTCTGCAATAGGCCGGTATGGGTTCTCATGCGTCGATATGGGGTCATACACAAAGTAGGCACACCTTACCACCCACAGACTAATGGCCAGGTTGAACTAGCGAATAGGGAAATAAAGTAGATCCTTGAGAAAGCAATGAATCCCAACTGCAAAGATTGGTCCTTACGTTTAGGGGATGCACTGTGGGCATATAGGACGGCCTATCAGACCCAACTCGGAATGTCCCCTTATCGTTTAGTGTATGGCAAAGCATGCCATCTTCCAGTCGAGGTTCAGCATAAGGCCTATTGGGCCATTTGTCAAATGCATGCTGACCCTAACGAGTCTGGCCAACACCGAAAACTCCAACTCTCCTAGTTGGAAGAACTCCTAAATGATGCATATGAGAATGCATGCAATTCTAAGCTGAGATGAAGATTCTTTATGATCAATACATTGCCCAAAAATCTTTTGAAGTTAGGCAAAAGGTCCTCTTGTATAACTCTTATCTTCACTTGTTTCCCTGTAAGTTGCGGAGTAAATGAACTGGCCCTTACATCGTGAAAATCATTCACACCCATGGTGCGATAGAAATTGAGAATCCCTCAAATGGGAATACTTTTACAGTGAATGGTCATCGACTTAAACCGTATCTGGAAAACTTCGTGGCAGAATTTGAGACCTGGGAGCTCAGTGACCCGCCACCTTGTGCATGAAACATGGCTCTGCTTTTGGTAGTTAGTAGTTTAGGGTAGCTTAGTTTAGGTTAGAGTAGTTTCGATTTGTTTCTTGTGCATTTTGTTTTGAATAGTTCATTTCGTAATGATTTCGGTTGTTTTTTTTAATGTGTTGTGTTAGGATCTTAGTAGCCTCTCCTCACCATTCTTGGAAAGGTTGTCCATTGAGCACAACGGCCAATTCAAGTTGGGGGGAGGGTTAGGAGTGTTTTAGTATTAGTTTTCTGTAGATTTTGTCATCTTTGGTGTTCGGGCTTCCGAGGAAATTGATGGTAATTTCTCTCTTTGCAAGTAGTGGCGATAAGGTTCCACACTTAGAAAATTGTTTTCCAAAACTGTGCACAATATGAAGTGGAATGCCCACTGCCCGTTCGAACGGGGCTTGCAAATAGCCTTAACACTTAAAAAAATTTGAGGAAGTGTTCTGAGGAAGCTACTGGTTGTTCGAATGGCCTATCGGAGGGGCTAGTACTTTAAAAAAAAAAATTTAGAAAAAATGGGAGCTAGCCACTGGCCCTTCGATCACCCTTGTGAACGGGCCCAACACTTGGAGAAAATTTTGAGCAAAACGTCTGGTGACCCTACTGGCCATTTAAACGGCCATTCAAATGGGGGTAACAATTAGAATTTTTTTGAGGAGACTCTCTGGCACACCCACTGCCATTCGAACAGGGTATCGGACGGGCTTAACACTTAGAAAATTTTATTATATGAACCAATGGCCACCCCACTGCCCATTCAGATAGGGTACCAAACGAGTTAGCCAGTCCGCAGGGCCGTTCGAACGGGTACATTAAGTGGAGTGGCGCCATTTTTGGGCCATCCGCAAGGCAGTCCGCAAGGCAATTCGGACGACCCCTGCAACATATAAAGTCTGGAAAATCTTGATTGCTCTCATTTGGACCATTTACTTGTGTGGATTAAGAGAGAGAAGGGGTGTTCGGACAGAGAACAAAGTCTTGGCAGTTGGAAATGGTGCAACTCTTCGCATTCCTGCAGTGTTTTCTTATAAGCAACCCTTGCACTCCCTCATTTCTCCAGAATTGAATACATATAGTCATGCACACACATCTGACACGGTATTTCATGTTTTTGCTCTGGATTGGTTGTGTTGTGCTTTTGGGTTATTAGCTCTACTGTGATTATATTGTCCCAAGACTGTGTGATTGAGAGAGTGATAAATGGCACCAAAACCTAACAAAGGAAAAGGTAAATAACATGTTGATCCCCAACCCACTAAAACCCAAACCACTTAGCCTCAAATAGAGGACGACCTCGATGAGTTTGATCCTGATAATTTCGACCTGAAAATTTTTAAAACCAGCCAAGCATACATGGACTTTAGAAAATATTAGGCGGGGAAGGTAGCGGCAGTAGAAAGAAAGATAGAATTGTTTAACTTTGGGGGTGCATTTGGGTGGGAGCAAGAATTCACCAGAGGGGATGGACCAAACTTGCCCAAACCGATGGAACTTATGTCCTTAACCTTTGTGCCGAACTCATGGCAAATATTTCCTTAACTCGCAAAAATAAAGGGTCGGAGAAAATAATGTCATGGGTGAGAGGCAAGACCATTGAAATTACCCTTGAGTCATTCTGTAAGTTCTATGGGTTGAGGCGTGAGTCAAACTTTGAATTTTATCATGGGGTGGGAAACCCGTCCCTCCTAGAGTTGTCCAACGAAGTTCTTGCCAATAATCAACAATGGATTGAGGGGAAAATCAGACATTTGCCCATTTTTTCTATATTCCCTCCACAACTTGTTGCTCCTAGGTCACAAAGCCCAATTGAGTCTCCCAAGAGCTCAATTGATGTAGGCTATAGGAAAAAGAAGGTGATCGACCTCCCTAGTTAAATGTTCCTCCAACTTTACAATGATGCCAATAACCTATGCCGGGGTGGGAGCATTCCTTTTTTCTGCATGTTAACCTAACTTATCAGGGAAGCCAAGGTACAACCCTCGCCATTCCTCACCTCAAAACCTTCCATCAGTGTCATTTGTCTTTCTTCTCTCAAAAGGTCGGAAGGACAATATAAAGGTCACCTTAAGAAACAAAGGAAGAGTGATGAGGAGGAGGCAGAGGAAAGCAGTAAAGCAGGTAGGATGGATTCGGACACACCAACTATGGGAGAAGAGGACCAACCACAGCAGGCTTCTCTAGACAAGATCATTAGGATGCTTGAGTTCCAATCTTTGACTCAGAAGCATCACTCTAATCTGCTAGAGGCCTGTCACGCCCCGATTTTTGGGTGTCCAAGGTCCTTTCGGCTCGAAGACCAAAAACACGGAACTCTGCCATTAGAACTCATCCTCCTAGAAAGACAAGTGCGACGAGGTTTGAATTGAACTTGATTTGGTTAAGGGCTTTTTAGAAAAATGGGAGTCGCCATCTAACTTGATTAAGGTGAGTTAGGGCACCTAAAACTAAGTGTTAATCCGAAGATTAAACTTAAGGTTTTTGGAAAAGATTTTGAAAACTCCCTCAAGAGAGGGTTTTTAAGAAAATAGGTTGTTTGGCAAACATTTGAGAGATTTAAGCCCTTTTGGAAAATAACTCCATTTTGGTCTTTCAAAAACAGAAATTTATGGTCCGGGGGTTGGTTGCATGTAGAGAAGATATCCTAAGATCATCACCGTACCTCGCCCTTTCAGTACCTACATGTCTAAACACCCTTTTGTTCACTCACTAGAATAATCAGTTGCTATTGTCCACTTTATATCCACTTTAGAATTCTTGAAAATGAGGTCTAGTCATCGCTTTGTGGGTGGACGATGCATGATGCAAGTTTTGGAAGAAGTTTGAAAACATGAGAATTTTAAAGGAGTTTGAAATAGAAATTTTGAATTGATTAAAATTTTTGAAAAGGTGATTGGAGTTGAAATTGAAGTTATGACCTCACCATTTTAGGTTGCCTACGTATCTCATTTGGCGAGAATCAAGTCATTCGTAGTTCAAGCAAGAGCCCGATGAAAAATAGGCGTGTTAGGGCCTTTGGAAAGTTTAAAGATACTTTGAGGTATTTGGAAAAGTCTAACACACTTTAAGGTCTTTGGAAGAGTTTAAGATACTTTAAGTTCTTTGGAAAGGTTTAAGACACTTTGGAAAAGTTGAAGACGCTTTGTGGTCTCGAAAGCTTTGACTTGGAATGGGATAGCAGAGTGTTTTGAAAATGTTTTTGGATCAAATCAAGGGATTTTTGGTAAATTTTTTGGAGTAACTCAAGAGAGTTTGAGAGTGTTTTTGAAGTCTTGTTTTGAAAACCTTGGAGGTATGACTTTCGAATGTTTTGATAAATTAGCTTTTGAAAGTGACTTTTAAAAATGGCTAAGGGTTTGGAGTCCTAATATGGACAACCTTGGAGGTTGCTCTTGATATATCACCTTCCTTTGGGGTCTTTAACCATAAGAGGGCTAGGGACGCCTTAGGTTTATGACCCTTTGAAAATATTTTTGGAAATGCCTTGAAGTTGGAGTGTAGGGGATTTGAAGAGGTTATGGAGTTGGCTTTTTGAAATCTCAAGAGAGTAGGAGGTTTTGGAAAAATGAGTAATGGGTATAGTTTAAAATTGAAAGATCATTTAAAAAGGGTTCATGAGTTGAAACCTTGAAGCATACTAACCTATGTTGTGTTAGCCTATGGTTAGGGGTGACCTAAGGTTAGGTTGGACTAGGGTTGACTAACTAGGGTAAGGTTAACCTAAGGTTAAGATGACTTAGGGTTAACTAGCTAAGGTTAAGTTAACCTAAGGTGAGTGAACTAGGGTTAAATTAACCTAGGGTTGGATAATTAGGGTCAAGTTTACCTAGGGTTGGTCAACTAGATTCAAGTTAATCTAGGGTTAGGTAACTAGGGTCAAGTTAACCTAGGGTTGGTCCACTAGGGTCAAGGTAACCTAGGGTTAGGTAACTAGGGTCAAGTTAACCTAGAGTTAAATTGAAAGATGATGTTGAAATGTTGTTTGATGCACTTTTGGAAAGAGTTTTGAAAAACAAAACATCTTATGCAATGAACTTTGTAGGGCATCTTTTGAAGATCATTTCCATGAAAATTTTGATTCTAGCCAAGAGTATGGTTTGTATGGGTGATGCTTGGAGACCATTCCAAAGAAGGCTCATTCATGGCTATTATAACCATTATCTTGAGAAGAGTGCAAGGGGTCAAAAATCAACATGATAACAACTTTTTGAAGCATCGTTTTTAATGCAAAGATGGAAAGAATGAATTTTCGAAAACCATCTTTGGAAAAGGATTTTGAAAATCATTTTTCAAGGAGACCATTCCATCAAGAGAGGGTTCCTATGGCCAAACAAAAGGGAGACCACTCAAGAGAGGGCTCCATGGGACCATTTCAACCACTAAACTTAAAAGAATGGAAACCTTAGAATTTAGAGAGCTTGAAAACAATTCTTATGCAAGTCAAAATGCCATGATGCCAAAAAGAGAGTTAGGGGTTAGTAGGAGATCTTCTAGGGCATGATTTCTAAGGTCCCATCCTAAACTTCAAAGAGCCAACTCTTGGAACTATTTTTAAAAGAAATATAGAGCTTAGAAATGGTATGGAATTAAGAGTAATGTAAGCATTGAAGAATATGGTAATAAGAATAAAAATGAAATCAAGCACACAAGACATGATAAAAATAGTGATATGCAAGGGGTCATGATCACATACAAGGCTTTTAGGCTACACCACACAAACAAGGGGCTCCTAGGTCATACCATCTTAAAGTAAGCTAGTGAGAAATCCCCCTACACGGTGGCTCTCACTTGCTTTCCTTTAGGCATGATCTAAGAGCCCTCTTTGCTCAAGTATGCAAGAATGGGGGTTTGAAGATGGGGATTAAAATAGAGAGTAGCCTAAGTAGGCTAGGAGGGAGAAGAGAAGAGTGGGGGAAGACAAGAATGTAAAAGGGATACCACATTTTGCCTTCAACACACTTGTAGTCTTCGATGGATGTCTTGATTGGAGCTTGAATGATTTCAAGAAGGCTTGAAGGGCTGGAAGGGAGCGTTTAATGGTGTATAAGGCTAAGTAAGTGAAATGTATGGCCTTTAGGGAGGTGGAGCCTAGCCTAAATGTTGGAGGGGGAGAATATGTATGGAGATTAGAGATTCTGGAGCAGTTTCAGCAGGGCTTCGCATCAATTTCGGAGTTGGAATATGCAAAGGGAGAGCCTGGTATTTATAGGCAAAAATTTTCAGACTTTGGCGCATATAGGACATGTGCTTGTGTAAAATTTACATAGGTGCATGTGCTACATGCGCCAATACTATTCCAGTGGTAGAATGCCACGTGGCACCCATTGTACTGGTTAAATCCTGACAGTTGATCGAACTTTGGTTTATTTGATCAAAATCTGGGCGCATGTAGCATACGCTCCATTACCGAGAGTGTTCATTTAAACTTTGCCTCGATAATTAAGCCAACTGGGAAGGTTTCAAGGGAGTCGGTTGCACCCACAATGTTCTCCTGGGGTTTTTCATGAACTTACATGTTTTCGAAAAGTTTGAATTATGTTCGGAAGAGCGAGATATCATCTCGGGAAGCGTGCATAAAAGGACATCTTTGTGGAGCGTCTGTGATACGCTCCGAGGGTGTTCGAAAGTAGCTGTTTTTGTGTCACATGATCAAGGCCTTTGGGAAGCGATCTCTTCGATCGAACTGTACCGATGGAAAGTATTCTGGAAGTACTTTCAGGAATTTCCTAATTTACTCATTTCTCAAATCATTTGACGGTGCGTTTCAATTAGGGAATTGGTGAAAAAGTCAACCTTGGCGGGAAAGTTATAGTTTTCAAGCCATACGATGAGGAGCTTTGGGAAGAGATCTATCCGATCAAGCCGTATCGATGGAAAGGTCCGTGGAAGAGCTTTAGGGAATTTCCTGGTTTACGCATTTCTCAAGTCAATTGACAATGCGTTATAATTAGGGAATCAAGAGAAAAGGTCATTCGGGCGGAGCATCTGCAAGATGCTCTAGAGAACTTTTGTCAAGTGGTGGGTGTTTAGCGTCGTAAGGTCATCCTTAGGTTAAATAGGGGTGTGTGACAAGACCCGCTACTCAATATCCTAGGACCAATGTTATTTTGGGGTGCGTTTGTGTCGTCAGGGGCAAAATTATCATTTTGATCGGGTTTGGTTGGAAGTGGTTAGGAATGGATTGGCGCATTATGTTAAGTGTGTTGGGTCGTTCAGGATGGTTTGGGAGAGTTGTTTACTGTCTGGTGGGGTTTGTGCAGTGCTAGGGCGTTCAAGGGCAAAACGGACATTTTGACCAGAGTTAGCCGGAATGGGACCGGAGTTGGACTGGATGTGGAGTATGCCTAAATGCTTAATAGCACCTTAAAAGGGTGGACTTATCGTTTAAGAGATTTTGAACTTTCCCAAAACGTGTTTGGAGGCCTAAGTGGCAGGTTTGGTTATTAGGCCTCTATTAGGCCCAGCGGGCCCAAAAAGCAGTTGACTAATTAGATAGGGGTTTGAAAGTTGATTTAGGCTTGAATGTACTTACGAATTTTTGAAAGGGAGTTCAGTCGAGCCGGAGATTGCCGAGTGAGTAAAAATGGGGTGCTTATAAGGCCCACACCAAAGCTTTTGGAGCATTCAGGGAGGAGGCCATGGGAAGCTTTGATCATATTGAGAAAGAGCAAAAGCAACACACCCAGGCCATAGAAGAGCTTCAGAAGGAGATCCAAAATACAGTGTGCTGACCTGAGATGGATGATTAGGAGAGAGTGAGAGATTCTGAGAGTTAGATCTATTCACTCCTTGTTTATACTTTCATGATCTAAAACTCTTCTTTTGCTAAACATGGTCATCTGTATATGATGCTTGGATACTACCTTGACTAGGGCTGGGATTGTTTATCCCGGTGTGGCGGTCTGAGGCATAGGATAGATGTTTTTATCTTGGGTTTTGAACATCATCGTAGATATGCATGGATATTGAATGGTTTGCAAATGAACTGTCCCATTCCTTTACTTGTGACTATATGGATATACTTGTTCAGTAATGCTTTACTTGTGAAGGAGTTGTTCCTCTCCCATGTGTTATTTGTTGCATGTTGAGTGTTTGTCCCAGGTATTAAAGGATGATTGGCACACAAGACTCATAATTCTGGGTAACGGTAAATGGTTTGTAAGTGAAGTATTTCAATTACTGTTATTATGAGAAATCGATGAAGATGCTTATGTTGTAGGGGAAATGAGTAAAAGTAGCAATTGGCATTTGTGATTTGCGAAAAACCTATCTTTATTATTTTTGAGATACTATGTTTTTATATGGCCATGGCATGTGTTGAGGAATTACTAAACAAGCTGATTCATTGACTATACTAGTATAATAAGCATGCCTTTTATGTGAAGTCCTAATGGTGTATCTAAAGACAGTGGCGATTATTACCCAGTGAGGATTGAGCCTGTCGTTGTTGGAGAGTCTTACATTAACTCTTGTGTACTCTTTCTGCGTTTATTCTTTCAATAGCTTTATTAACTATTGATTTAAGTTTAATTGCTTAAACGAAAAGAAGGTCAATGCATGTAACTCCTATAAGAGACTTGATACTGTACATCCCTAGGAATGATCTTAGGCCATCATTGTAACATTGAGCCACATTTTTCTAAAGTATACCCAATTTTGCGATCCCTATTGGGCCATAGGTTTTATTGGTAAAGATTGACCTTGTCGTGTGGAAAGTTATAAATATGTGAAGAGTATGGCTTGCAAAAAGAACAAGAAAGAAAAAAATTTGGAGGGAATGTCAAGAGGGAAGCAAAGACTTTGGCAAAGAGGTTAGTGTGCTTGGAAAAAAAAACAGTAAGAAGAAAATCCTTGGGAAGTCAATAAGGGACTGAAAGAAAAAAAAAAGGAGAAAAGGAATAGGGGAATGCAAATTGACCAAGTATATGGGAAACCATCAAGACTTTATATCAATTATTTAGATAGCCTCATTACTTCATTCCCTAAAGTAGTACCTTATGACCCGAACAAGTCCTAAGTGACTAGAGTGTGTACAATGTCAGGTTGGAGACATGGAGTTTATGCTGATAGTCTAGAAGTTTGATGCAATTGAATACCTTTCATAGAGCTATGCCAATTCACTCCGTATATTGATTACGTTCTTCAACTTAAAAGATATGTGGTTGATCATTACACTTATTCTTTGAAAGCATAACTTAAGAGAGGAACCTTGTGTGTTCCATTCTTGTGAGTGACTTCCCGGTAAGGTGTTGAAATCAAAGCTGCAAGATATATTTATTTTGATGACACTTGATTGAATTGCGAGATATGCTTGCACGCTTAATTAACAGTTTATGCCGTGATTTCGATACAATGTGCATGGTCATGTTTGAATACAAGTATCCTTAGAAAAAATGTGAGATTGGTGAGTTATGGGTGGCATGTTAATTGCTAATGATTACTTGTTTGTCATTCAGATTGCCGGGATTGAGGATGTTTTGATTTGCTGGAGCCTAGCAAAAGTTAAGTTAGGGGGGTGTGATTGCACCTTAGAATTGGGCAATATAATGCATCTTCCTTTTTATGTTAGGCCTAATTTAGAAGTATAATTGTTATAGTTAACTTGAAATTGTGCTATTAAGGTCTAATGTCATTTTGCAAGATTCTGGGACAAGCTAAAAAGAAAAGGGGAGCAAACCGGTGCAAGAGGAAAGAAGAACCTGAAACAGATACCTCACAGCTCATTCGGACGGCCTAGCAGGTGGAGGAGCATAGCCCGTTCAAACGGCCTAGCGGACGGAGGAGCAGAGCCCGTTCGAATGCCCGTTCGGACGGCCTAATGGAAACTCAGATTCTCACTTATTCGAAGTCAGTCATTTAAAAGGAGGGAGAGTCCTATTTTGAGGGGGATGAAATTTTAGGAGTTAGACTAGTTTGAGAACTCTAGTTGTGAAGAAGAAAAACAATTTTTTAGACTACGTTTTGGAGGATTCATCAAGAAAATTGTTGTTTAGAGAAGATTTCTTAACCTTTCTTGAATCGTTTTCTTGAATATTGTTCATTTGTTTTATGAATGTTATGGGAGTTTATTTACACATATTAGTTATGATTATGTCTTCTCGTAGCTAAATCTTCTCTTGGTATGGATTGATGAGGTTTGTGGATATGGGTGAATTGATGATAGTACATTTGTTCAAGAACTTGGAATCTCGAATTGAAGATTCATCTCTAACCATGGGTATTTAAGAACGCATTGATTTTGATTAAACCTAGGGATAATGTATAGACTATGGAGGAGCAGGGATATATTTGACCTAGGTCATTGATAGAGTTAATGGATTTTCATTGCTTATAAACCCTCTTGAGTACTTTAGAAACGATTGTTCTTGATTAAGATTCATGTCCTTCCTGTAGACAGGCTTTGAACTGAGACAAGAAAGATTTGGAACCCTGGTAGGACTGATTGGGATTGATATTTGAAATACTCATTGAAGTGATGAATCAAGGACTTCATTATACAAACTATCTCAATTTACCTAATTCCTCAAACTGAATCAATCCCGCCAAGTAGTCTTTTCATATTTTTTTACTACAGCAAGTAACGTTAGTTTGGATAACTTAGGAATCCACATCATAATCAAGTTTTTTTTTCTTAATTTTAGGATTTTGTCAATTCAGTGTCCCTGAAGTTCTCATTTCTAGTTGAGTGTAGAATCTTTTAGTAGACTCTCATACATTCCTCGTGGATTGACCTTGGACTTACCAAGTCTGTATTTCATCGCCTCTGTGCCCTTGCGGAGCTTCCTGAACTGTTTTCGGGAGCGATCAATAATCCATCAAAGTTTTCTTTCATTCAATTTAGATTGAATTTCCTTCTTGATAGTCATATCTTCTTTGTTACCAAGCTGCTAGAACTCCTTTCCATTAATGTAGAGATTTTCTTCCTTAGTGTCGAGCTCTTTCCATCTGCTTCTAATGAATTTTTCATCCATATAGAACTTCATATTTATGATGCCTCATTGCCAAGCTCTTCTTTTAGCTACTAGTCATTCTTTCTTCTTTAAGATCACTTCAATGAGTCTTTTATAAACTTGATGAAGCCTACTCTTGAACATCGTCAATTTCTTCGAACAAATATCATCTTCACATCCCAGATGAAGTCTTTAATTGGATTTTTTGTAGAGATTTTGCAATTATGATGAATTCTTTTTTTAAATACTCTCAATCTCTTTCAAAATCAAGTTAACTTTATTAAGTCTATGCACACTTGATGAAATCTTCTTTTTGAATACCTTCAATCTTTTTGAATGCAAATTATTTAATTGAAGTTTGAAAATCTGTCATTACTTAGTTTGGTGCATTACATGACTCTTAGAGTGCATTACTTGACTTGGTTTGTTGTGCATCCGCTTTGACATGTATTTAGACTTTATGTTAAAACCTTTAAGTCTAAATTATAATCTTTATTAATCTACACACTAAGTAAATGTATCAGTAAAATAACACAAGGTTTAGTTATTATCAAAATCAACATGGGAATCAACCTTGAGTCAACAATCTCCCTCTTTTTGATGATGACAAAACCTTTGCAAATGAAATTGATATACGATTAAGTGAAATGGACAAAATCAGATTTCATACCAGTAGAGAGCTCCCCCTTTGTTTTATAATTAGGCAACTGATGCTTAAGGGACAAAGTCTTTTTGTTCATCAATTATCAAAGGCAACTCTCAAGGAGTTTTTATCAGTTAATTTCAAAAAAAAAAATTTAAGAGAAATAAAATCCTTTATTATGTTACTCGCCCTCAGAACATGCTCTATAAAGTTTCATAGGCAACTGATGCAATTTTCATTATTCAGCAGTCATTCATCATTTCCATTCCGTTTTACTTCAATTTAGTTTAATTTTTCTCCCCCTTTTTGTTAATTCATCAAAAAGAGAGAAAGGAAAAATATAACAAAGATAAGTACAATAGCAAAAAAATAGTATAACAAAATAAACGGTATAACTAGGAAAGCAAGCAAAGCAATCAATCAGCAAGGCCTCAAATTTGTAAAAGAACAAGAGCACATTTCATTCATTCAAAAAGTATTTCAAAAGGTTGGACAATTCATATCCACAAAATGTTAAACTAAAAAAATGTAACATGTAAATGCAAAATGATGGGGCAAGAGAGAATGTGAGATGAATAAGGAAAGGATAAGGAAAGAGAGGTAGGGGTAGATAGGATAAGGAAAGGAAAAACTAGTGATCATCAGATTCGGTGGCCAAAGAGTCGAAAAACTAGTGATCATCAAATTCGGTGGCCGAAGAGTCTTTCTCTTCTCTGGCTTCTTCTCCTTCCTGTTCTTCCTCCTTATTATTTTCATCTTCTTCATCGACTTCTTCTTCATTTTCTTCTTCCTCTAAGATTTTGCCTTTACCATTTCTCAACAGTTGTACTTCCTTTTTGAGTTCTCTCACCTTCCTTTCGATGAACATCAACCTTGTAGCTGCAATATCTGCCTTTTTATTCAACTTGTTTAAATATTCCATTACTTGAGCCATAAAAGTGGTCAAATCCCCTACACTTTCTTTAAATTCTGGATTTATACTTCTTTTTGTGTTTCCCTGCCTAGAACTGCTTCTAGATGGAGCCTTTCCCTTTAAAGTACTATCTCCTTCAGTTTTCTTTGGAGTCCACTTGTTGTTCTTTAAAATATACCCCATTTGCTTGAGTGTCTTTCCATTATACTCATCACTAATTGCCTTGGGGGTTCTCTTCTTCTTATTGCTCAAATCAATTTCGAAATGCTTAAAAACTTTAGTCAAGAAAATTCCATAAGGCAGACTAATTCTTGAAACTGTAGCCTTGTACATATGCTCCAGAATAAATAGAGGCAAATCAATTCTTGAATCAGTCAAATATGCCCATAAGAAAAACAACTCCTTCTCTGAAACATATTCATACTTTCCAGTTTTAGGAGTAAAAATAGTGCAAGTAAAGTGATGAACTAGCCTCAATTCAAGAGGCAAATCAGTGGCAAGAGGTTGTATACTTTCATCTACATCCCTTCCATAGAGAGTTTTTAGTTGGTCTTTTATGGAGACATTATCTCTATAAATCTCCACACCACGTCTAATTCTAAAAATATGTCTGATCACATCTTTATCCAAAGTAAAGGAAACACCCTTAACATAACTTATGATAGATACCTCTCCAAGATCCCTTTCAGCATTAGCATAAAAATGAGCAACCAAGTCAGGTTGTACATCATCGCTGAATGTTGTCATAGATTTCCAACCTAGGTTGTCCAATTTGGTACCTAATTCAAACTTGTGATGATCAAAGAACTTGTAATCCACCCATCTACCATTAAATACTTTTCTAAGAGAAAAGCTTGAATTGTACCTTTCTTGGGCTTTGTCCTCACTGAAATATAGTTCATTACATTCTAGGGCTGGTGAGGATGTTGGTTCTCTAGTCTTACTCTTCTTTCTTTTCCCTTTGTCCTTGCTAGAATCCCCCTTTGATTTCCTCTTTTGTCCTTTTGAAATAGAGATTGTAGCTATAACTAGGGCTTTTAAAATCCTTTTCAGTTTAGAGATTTTAAAAGCCATTGTGATAGACTAAAGTTTTGAGAGATAGAGAAGATGGTTGTGAGAGGTTAGGAAAAAGTTGATTAGGGTTTATAAGGAGAGTGGAGCGAAGGTTTGTGAAGGTTCGAAGGTGACGGTTGGGTTTGGTGCGAACAGGGGAGTGGGAGAGAAAATAGTGAGAGTGAGAGAGGGAAAGTTTGAATGTTTGTAAAGTGGACTTCATTAAAATATATAAGCCTGACTTATATGTCAACATATGAACTTAATGTGTTGACACATGCGTGTCAACAAATCATATTGAGTCCACTGTCGTAATGTGTTGACACATGGAAATAGTATGTCAACACATGCAACCAGACTGGGGCATATGAAGTATAAGAAATTCAGGGAATTGCTTTTTCAAATTTGGAGAGAAAATATGGTTTAATATGATCATGCAATGAATCATGAACTCAAGAAATGCAATTCACATAAACGATAATCACATTTAAAACATAAATAACATGAATTTCACTCAAATTTAACAGGTATTAAGATATAGGATTACTCATCCCTAATTCTCTTCTTATCATACAAAATCAATCTTTACTCAATGGTTTAGTAAAAATATCAGCCAATTGCATAGTTATGCTTACAAAGTCAAGTTCAATATCTCTTTTTTGTATATGATCTCGTATAAAGTGATATCTAATTTCAATGTGTTTTGTGCAAGAGTGTTGAATAGGATTTTTAGTCAAGTTTATAGCACTAGTATTATCACACTTAATAGGAACATGATCAAACAAAATATCATAATCTTCTAATTGTTGTTTAATCCATAAAACTTGAGCACAACAATTACCAGCTACTATATATTTAGCCTCAGCTGTGGATAGAGCAACTGAATTTTGTTTCTTACTATACCAAGACACAATCATGTTGCCTAGGAGTTTACAAGAATCACTTGTACTCTTCCTATCAACTCTACTCCCCGCATAATAAGCGCCAGTCTAAGCTATCAAATTAAAACATGTACTCTTTGGATACAATAATCCGAGATTAGGTGTGTGCTTAAGATAACGAAAGATTCTTTTCACAACAATCACATGAGATTCTTTAGGATTTGATTAAAAACAAGCACATAAGCATACACTAAACATTATATCTGGTCTACTAGTAGTTAGATATAATAAGGAGCCTATCATACTTCTACAAAGTTTAGTATCCACTGATTTACCTTTCTCATCGCTATACAATTTAGTTGTAGTACTCATTGGAGTACTTATAGGCTTTGCATCTTCCATACCAAACTTCTTGATCAAATCCTTGATGTATTTGGCTTGGTTGATAAAGATGCCTTCCTTGGATTGCTTGATTTGAAGTCCGAGAAAGTAGTTGAGCTCGCCCATCATACTTATTTCGAATTCTCCCTGCATACACTTAGCAAATTCTTTGCAAAGTAACTCATTAGTAGCACCGAATATAATATTTTCTACATATATTTGTACTATGAGCATGTCATTATTTTTTATCTTGATAAAAAGAGTGGTATTTATTTTTCCTCTAGAAAAACTTTTTTCAATCAAAAGTTTACTTAATCTTTCATACCAAGCCCTAGGGGCTTGCTTCAAACCATATAAAGCTTTTGTTAGTTTGAAAACATGGTTAGGAAATTTCGGATTCTCAAAATTAGGGGGTTGTTCAACAAAAACTTCTTCAGTAATAAAACCATTTAGAAAAGCACTTTTAACATCCATTTAATATAGTTTAAAATCTTTAAAATATGAGAATGCAAGTAACAATCTAATGGCTTCTAATCTAGCAACCGGAGCATATGTTTCATCAAAATCAATGTCTTCCTCTTGGCTATACCCTTGAGCAACAAGTCTTGCCTTGTTCCTCACTACAACTCCGGATTCATCCATTTTATTTGTAAACACCCATTTAGTTCCAATGACTGGATGATCATTAGGCTTAAGAACAAGGTGTCACACCTCATTCCTTTCAAATTGATTCAATTCCTCTTGCATAGCATTAATTCAAAATTCATCATTTTCAGCATCATTAAAACATTTAGGTTCTATTTGTGATAAAAATGCAAGATGATTATATATATTTCTAAGAGAGGATCGAGTTCTTACTCCTTATGAAGGATCACCTAGGATTTGTTTCGTATGATGGTTATGCACAAACTTCCATTCCTTAGGTAGACCTTCATTAATTTCTTGTTGGCTTATAGGAGAGCTTTTTGCACTTCTCTTTCCTTTTGAGGTTCTTCATTTGAGCTTGATTGAATATCTAGCTTTTCCATGTTTTGCTCTACATCATCACTTACAACATTCTTTGAAGGAGAGTTATATTCATCAAAAGTGACATGGACTGATTCTTTAACCACTAGAGTTCTCTTATTAAAGACTCTATAAGCCTTTAAAGGATTCAAATACAAGAAGATAAATCATTAAGACCAAAAATATATATGTTGCCTTGTCTATGTCTAGTAAGAATGGTCTTGTTACTATTGATGTCAATTACATCACATTTAGAGGATTCAAATACAACCTTACATTCTTTGTCACAAAGTTAACTAATGCTCAAAAGATTTTGTTTGAGTCCTTTAACAAGTAAAACATTTTCAATAGAGGTAGATGAATTTTTACCAACACTACCTATTCGGATGATCTTCCCTTTGCTATTGTCACCAAATGTGACAAGACCTCCATCTTTTGGTGAGAAAGATGTGAACTGTGCTTCATCTCCCGTCATATGCCTTGAGCATCCACTATCCAAGTACCAATGTTCTTTCTTGGATTTAACTTAAAAACATACCTACAAAAGGAATTCATTTGACCTTAGGTATACAAATCATCTTGGGTCCTTAGGGGTTCGTCCTCAATGGTCTTCTAACGACCCATGCATTTCTACGAGTAATAGATTTTCATAAAGCATAGCATCTACTAGCAATAAGTCCTAGTTTGTGACAATAAAAGCATAAACTTTTTGGTTTTCCAACTGAAGCAACAAATCTGCCTTTCGAAAATCTTCTTCTTTTAAAAGGATCAAAGCCAAGACTAGTTTTGTCTAGTGAGTACTTTCGTTTTTCCAAGATTGTATCCAATTTTTCTTTTCCATTGACACATCTAAAAAGAGTTGTTTCTAAACTTTTAACCCTATCAAGCAAAATTTTCTTTTCGTTTAAAGAATCTTTTGGCAGAGAATTTTTCTTAATCTTTTCATTTAAAACACAAACTTCATTTTCTTTTTGTAAATCTTCATTTTCCATAGTAAGAGTAGAGACCATCTTTTTAATAAGTCCATTTTTTATTTCCATTTTTCTGAATTCACAGAGTAAATCATCAAATGCATCTTGTAATTCATTGAAAGTAAATTGGAAAGAGTCTAGTACCTTATTGTCTTCCTCATTTGCCATGAGACAGAGGTTAGCCACCTCTTGAGGTTCAACTTCTTTTTCGGAGCTCGATTCTTCATCATCACTCCATGTCATGGCTACCATTGCCTTCTTCCCTTGGTATTTCTTTATTTTATTTTATTTTATTTTTTTTGAGCAGTGAGCATTCAGCCTTTATATGACCAGGCTTCTTACATTCATAGCATATGATAGTGGATTCTTTACTAAAATCTCCTTTGGCTACATACTTCTTTTCACCTTTCCATTTCCTCTTCATGAATATTCTGAATTTTTGAGTAATGAGAGCAATTTCATCATCATCCTTATCACTTGCTAATTCATCATCTTGGCTGGTGGACTTGAATGCAACTGACCTTTTATTCTTCTTTTCATCCTCTTGGGCATGTTACTTTTGAGTGAACTCATGAGTCATAAGAGAGCCTAAGAATTCTTCAAGAAGCAATGTGTTGAGGTCCTTTGCTTTTTGAATTGCCGTGACCTTAGCTTCCCAAGCCTTTGACAATGACCTTAGAATCTTCCTCACCTGCTCATTGTTAGGATACACCTTTCCAAGAGATTTCAAGCCATTAATAATGTCGGTGAATCTTATAAACATTTCAATGATAGACTCATCAGGTTTCATTTTAAACAATTCATAACTATGTATCAAAATATTGATTTTAGATTCTTTGCCTTGATTGGTACCTTCATGTATTACCTCTAATCTATCTCATATTTCTTTAGCTGATTCACAAGTAGAAATGCGATTGAATTCATTAGGATCAAGTGCACAATAAAAATATTCATGGCTTTGGCATTAGATTGCAGCATTTTCAAATCATTCTCGTCCCATTCGGATTCAGGTTTAGGGACATCAGTTTTTTCTATTCTCGTTGTAGGAGTTTTAGGACTATTTACTATAAGTCTCCATAATTCATAATCTACCGATTGAATATAGATTCTCATTCTATTCTTTCAAAAGTTGTAATTGGTGCCATTAAACATAGGTGGTCTGTTTGTTAATTAACCCTCACCAAGAGAGTTTCCAAAGTTGATTGCCATGGATCTATTCCTCGGATGTTAAGCCTAAAACAGGAATACAAGCTCTGATACCAATTGTTGGCCCAAAAGGCAACCCAATAGGGGGATGAATTGGGTTTTTAAAAAAATTAATACAATTAAGATTAATTAAAAAATAATTTAATCAATAGAACAATGGATTAAGATATATGCAATGGAATGTAATCAACAAAGAAATGAAAACAAAGCAAGAGAAATCACACCAAGAATTACCATGGTTCAACCACAACTTGTGGTCTACGTTCTCACTCCAAGATCCCCTTGAAGTCTCATTCCACTGTGCAATCTCCAATTACAAGGTAGATGTTGATTTCCCAAGTGCTCAACTCACTTTTACACAAGAATTTCTTCTCAAGTTCTTCCAGCTACCAAGTGGTTTTGTCCAAGATCCACTTTAACTTACACGAGTTTTTCTTTTACAAGAGAACTCCAAACTCTCTATCAAGAGTGGATAAAAAAATAATAGCTCACTTAATGCCACAATGAAGACAAAAGGAATGTTCAGATTTTTCTCAGCTTGATCAGTCAGTGGATGTTGTTTTTCTTGTCTCTTTTGTTTATAAATATAGTTGAAAGCTTGTATATAAACCCCTGTATTGATTTCATCCATTGGTGGTTGTTGGGGGTTCATTTAATGCAAATTCAGTCCGTTATAATGTTAGAAAAATTAGCCATTAGTCCCCAGGTGTTGACACTTGGTTTCATGTGTCAACACAACTAGCCTGCATTTTTTAGATGTTGTCCATTGTCTCCATATGTCGACACATCAACTCCATGTGTCGACACTTGATCATGTTGTCTTCAAATTCTGACCTTTGTTCTCATGTGTCAACTCTTCATTTTCATGTATCGACGCATTATCCAGAAATCTTCATTCATCCTTCCTTTGATCAAGTTCAGCTTCAACAATACTATAAGATCTTCAAGGAGTCTTTTCTTTGGGGCATTATAATAATTTGAGATCTATAATCCATCAAAGCTTTCTTCCATTCAATTTGGATTGAATTTTCTTCTTGATAGTCATATCTTCTTTGTTGCTAAGCTGCTATAACTATTTTCCATTAATGTAGAGTTTTTCTTCCTTAGTGCCGAGCTCTTTCCATCTACTACTAATGAATTTTTCATCCATGTAGAACTTCATATTCATGATGCCTCATTGTCGAGCTCTTCTTTTTACTACTAGTCCTTCTTTCTTCTATAAGATCAATTCAATTAGTCTTTTATAAGCCTGATGAAGTTTACTCTTGAACATCTTCAATTTCTTCGAACACATATCATCTTCACATCCCAGATGAAGTCTACACTTAGATTCTTTGTAGAGATTTCGCAATTATGATGAATTCTCTTTTCGAACACCCTCAATCTTTTTCAAAATCAAGTCAACTTTATTGAGTCTATGCACACTTGATGAAATCTTCTTTTTGAACACCTTCAATCTTTTCGAATGCAAATCATTTGATTGAAGTTTGAAAATTTGTTATTACTCAGTTTGGTGCATTACGTGACTCTTAGAGTGCATTACTTGACTTGGCTTGTTGTGCATCCACTTTGACATGTGTTTAAACTTTAAGTTAAAACCTTTAAGTCTAAATTATAATCTTCATTAATTTGCACACTAAGTAAATATATTAGTAAAATAATGCAAGATTTAGTTATCATCAAAATCAACATGGGGATCAACCTTGAGTCAACAGTTTCGAGTCAAGAGACTCATCTGGAAATGGATAGGGATGCTCTCAAGTGTATCCCAGTGGATGCTAGTTTGATTCTCGGAGCTGGTGTGGTCGAAAATGACAACAGGGCCTGTCGCGCCTAGATTTTTCGCACTCGAGGAATACTCACACAAGCGGGAAAAATGCTGTACTCTTTCGTTAGAACTCACCCTCCTAGAAGAATGAGTGCGACTAGATTTGAATTGAAAACATGTTTGAATAAAGGGCTTTTGAAAAAGATTCGGAGTCGCCACCTAACTTGATTAAGGTGAGTTAGGTCACCTAAAAACTAAGCATAATCCGAAGACTACACTTAGGGTTTTTGAAAAACGATTTTGAAAATATCTCCTCAAGAGAGGGTTTTTAGGAAAACAGGTTGTTTGGCAACCTTTTGGAAAACATTTAGCCCTTTTTAGAAAAATAACTCCTTTTGGTCTTTGAAATCAGTGATCTAGGTTCGGAGGTTGGTTACGTGTAGGGAAGACGCACTAAGCTATCACCCTACCCCGCCCTTTCGGTACCTACATGTCAATTTACCCTAGATTCACCTATGAGAGTCTTTAACTAACTATAGTTCAACCTTATTCACCTTGAAAAACAATGTTTGAAAAATATGATGCATGAGGCATGATATGCAAGCAATAGAAAAGAATTGAAAAATAGATTTAAAAAGAAATTGCCTTGATTTGAAAATAGATTTGAAGAGATGGAATTGAATTTGAAAAAGTTGAAAATTTGGAAATAGAAATTTGAAAATAGAAATTTTGAAATTGGAATTTTGAAAATAGATTGGAATTTGAGATTTGGAAAGAATTTTGAAACCACACCCATGAGGGTGGAATTGAAAATTTGAAAAATATTGTGACCGCACTTATGAAGGTTGCCTACGTATCCCTTTGGGGGAATCAGGTCAGTCGTAGTTCGGACCGGAGTCCGATTGAAAAGAGATTGATTTGAAGAGAGAGATTGGATTGGAAGATTGAGAGATTGAATTGAAAATTGAATTTGATTTGAAAGTGGAAGAGGAGATTGAAAATTGAAATTGAGAAGATTGGACTTTGATTTGAAAAGATAGATTTGGACTCGTTTTAGAAAGATGAAGGTTTAGGAAACCTAGACTTAGGAAAGAGAAGAGACTTAGGAAAGATTTGACTTGACTTGGGAGGTTTAGGAGATTAGGAAAGATTGGATTTAGGAAATGTTAGAATTAGGGAATGTTCGATTTAGGAAAGTTTTGAAATTGGAAAGTTTCATTCTTGGAAAGTTTTGAAATTAGGAAAGTTTTAGGTTTAGGAAAGTTTTGAAAATTGGAAAGTTTTGGATTTAGAAAGTTTTGAAATAGGGAAGTTTCAACTTAGGAAAGTATTGTTTTAAGAAAGGTTTTGAAATTAGGAAGTTTTGAAAATTGGAAAGTTTTGAATTTAGAAAGTTTTGGAAAAAGGAAAGTTTTCGGTTTAGGAAATGTTTGAATTAAGAAAGATTTGAGTTTAGAAAAGTTTTAGATTTGAAAAGATTTTGAAGTTTTGGAAAGTTTAGAATTTAGAAAGTTTTTAGGTTTAGAAAGATTTAACTTAAGAAGGTTTCAAATTTAGAAAGTTTTGAATTTGGAAAGATTTGAAATTTAGAAAGTTTAAGATATAGAAAGTTTTAGAGTTTTAGAAAATCTTAAGATTAGGAAAGGTTTGAGTTTAGGAAAGATTTGAAAGCTTGGATTTGAAAAAGATTTTGGAAAGGGGTAGAATTAGGAAATGGTTGAATTAGGAAAGATTGGAAGGTTGAATTTTAAAACTTAGGAAAGATTTTTACGTTCAAGTTTTGGAAACTTAAGATTTAGGAAAGTGGAAGTTTAGGAAGGTTTTGATTTAGGAAAGAATTGGATTTTGCAACTTAAGGAAAGGTTTAAAGTTCAAGTTTAGGAAACTTATGGTTTAGGAAGGAATTGAATTAGGAAGGTTTGGATTAGGAAGGGATTGGATTTGGTTTTTAAAAGCAAAGGTTTGATTTATTTCCAAAAACGGAGGATAGGATCTAGTTTCCTAAACGGGGAGATTGGATTTGGTAAGGATTTGGAAAGGGAGATTCTGGAAACCCTAGATTTGGAAAATTATTGTTTTGACGTAGAAAAGTGGTTTTGGAAAGGTGTATAGTTTGGATGTGAAAACTAGAGGTTTTGGAAACCTCGGTTTGGGGCAAAGTTTGAAAACCATGTTTTTGGGAAGAAAATTAGGGTTTTCCTAATTGCGAGTTCTAGGGCTTGACTTGGGCTCTAAGAAAAGAGTTTTTAGAAAGTGTGTTTTTAGAAATGTAGATTTTCTAGAAGGGAGTCCTAGGGAGGAATTTTTGGAAAGTGAATTTGGAAAGAGAGTTTTTGGAAAGAGATTTTAGAGAGAAGAAGTTTTTTGGAAAGCATGTTTTTGGAAACGTAGATTTTGGAAGGAAGATCCTAGGGGGAAATTTCTAGAAGGGAGATTTTGGAAAAGAGAGTTTTTGGAAAGATTTTTAGGGAGTGTTTTTAGAAAATGAATTTTGAGGAAAGAAGTTTTGGAAAGGAGTTGAAAAAGAGAGTTTTGAAAAAGAGATTTTGAAAGGGAGTTTTTGAAATCAATTTTGAAGAGGGGAGTTTTAGGGAAGTATGTTGAAAAACAGATTTTTAGGAAGAGATTTTTAAAGAGAGTTTTTGGAAAGTATAAAAACATCTCACTTTCCTAAAGCGATTCTAGCCATAAGAAGGCTAGAACCACTTTAGGAAAGCGGTTTTGAAAACAACAAGATTTGAAAATATAGACCAAAAGGTCACTTTTAATGTAACACTTTCCTAAAACAACCCTAGCCATGGAAAGGCTAGAATCACCCTAGGATTGTGATTTTGAAAACATGTTTTTGAAAAAGAGCTTTTGATGCAATTTTGAAAACAAGTTTGAAAACGATTTTTGAAAATAACTTTTTGAAAACGAATTTTGGAAGATGCAAGACTATGATATGCACAATGCAATTTTGGGGTCGTGAACATACAAGGTTAAGGCTTCACCACATAATCAAGGGGGCCGGACCCACGTGGTCTCTGGTTAGACTAGAAGAAAGCCCCCGACACGGTGACTCTCCAACAGTCTAATCCTACACATGGACCGGGAGTCCCCTTGTTTCAAGCATGCAAAGAAAGGGGGGGAAAGAGATGGGGGATTAAAATAGAGAAAACCCAAGTGGGTTGGAGAGAGAAGAGAGAGGGGGGAAGTGCGGAAAATTTAAAGAGAAAGCCTACCTTGTATCTTCTTTAATTTGCGCGCCGCGCTGTCTTCGGTCTTCGATCTTTGTCTTGATCTTCTTCTTCAACCTTCAAGGATTGTCTTCAAGCTTTAGATGGCAGCTCTTCAAGTCTTCAAAGGATGTTTGAAGGCTAGTGTATGAGTGTATGAGGGAGTGTATGAGTGTATAGGAGGCTAGGGTTTGTTTAGGGTGGCTAGGTTTTGGAGAAACCTAAGGAGGCTAGGGTTTTGGAGGTGCTCGAGCTCTTTATATCGAAGTATAGGATTCTTAGGTTAAGTTTGCAGACCCTTTTCACGTTGATCGAGGCTCTGTATTTATAGAGGGAAGACAAGCCTGGCGCCTGTTGCAGTGGCGCCAGGGCAAAATTTACACTGGCGCCACTAATAGTGGCGCCAGGCCATTTTTTGGCTTGGCGCCACTGCTAGTGGCGCCAGCCATTTAGGAAACAATTAAGGTCGGCAAGCAACGTATCTTTGACTAGATTTGGGCGCCTATACTAGTGACTACCATGTAAACTTTAGCCTAGCTTCATTAGGAGTGACTCCGGAAAGTTTGGGAATGATTTGAAGGAGCCGGGAGTGACCCGGAAGGCCGGAAAGGGGTAGGAACACTTGAAATAGTGTCCTGGAGATATTTGACTTAAAAAGTGAGGACAAAATGTGCCGAAAAGGTTTACCGGGCCTTTAGGGGCAAAACGGTCAACCGGACCGGAAAACTGCCAGGACAGACTCGGACTGTCCCGAAAAAAGACTTGGGATCTGAAAACATTATTCAGAATGTTCCCAGAGGTTGCCGGTTTGATTCCCAGAGCCGGCGTGGTCGGAAAAGGAGACCGGCCCAGCAGGGGCAAAACGGTCATTTTGTACCGGGTTTACCCGAACTGACTCGGAATGGTCCGGAAAGGTAAAGGAAGGTCAAGAACACTATAAAAAGTATTCTCGGGACATTACCGGTTTGATACCCAGAGCCGGTGTGGTCGAAGAAGGAGACCGGCCCTCCAGGGGCAAAACGGTCATTTTGTACCGGGTTGGCCGGAACTGACTCGGAATGATTCGGAAAGGTAAAGGAAGGTTGAGAACACTATAAAACTAGTCTCATGAGGTTACCAGTTTGATACCCAGAGCCGGTGTGGTTCCCGGGGCATCTGGATGCCTAGGGGCAAAATGGTCATCTTGACCGAAAAGCCTCGAAAAAGGTCCTAAGGGTAGTTTGGTCCTTTTTCACCGAAGTGGGCTAACAGCCACTGGTGTTGACCTAGGTTTTGAGTGTTTCCGTCACTCTAACGGTGTGAGTATTTCCGCTACTTGGACGGGGTTGATGATTTGTGAGTATTTCCGCTACCCAGACGGGATTGAGTATTTCCGCTACTCGGACGAGATTGATGATTTGTGAGTATTTCCGCTACTCAAACGAGATTGAGTATTTCCGCTACTCAGACGGGATTGATGATTTGGGAGTATTTCCGCTACTCTAACGGTTGAGTATTTCCGCTACTCTAACGGCTCTGTGAGTATTTCCGCTACTCTAACGGTTGAGTATTTCTGCTACTCTAACGGCTCTGTGAGTATTTCCGCTACACTAACGGTTCTGTGAGTATTTCCGCTACTCTAACGGCTTTGTGAGTATTTCCGCTACTCTAACGGTTCTGTGAGTATTTCCGCTACTCTAACGGTTGAGTATTTCCGCTACTCTAACGGCTCTGTGAGTATTTCCGCTACTCTAACGGTTCTGTGAGTATTTCCGCTACTCTAACGGTTCTGTGAGTATTTTCACTACTCTAACGGTTCTGTGAGTATTGCCGCTACTCTAACGGTTTTGTGAGTATTTTTGCTACTCGGACCGTCTCGAGGAATAAACTGTCTCGAGAGAGGGATTGGAAAGGGGTCTTATCGTCTCCGAAGAGACATGCCTGGATTGGAGCCGTCTCGAGGAATAAACTGTCTCGAGAGTGGGATTGGAAAGGGGTCTTACCGTCTCCAAGGAGACGTGCCTGGGTTTTGAGTGTTTCCGCCACTCTGACGGTTTTGTGAGTGTTTCCGCCACTCTGACGGTTTTGTGAGTAGTTTTGCTACTCGGACCGTCTCGAAGAATAAACTGTCTCGAGAGAGGGATTGGAATTGAAATAAGAAAGGACAATGCCCCTAAGGGCATTTTGGTCATTTTGCCTCTATTTGGGCCTGACAGGCCCACGAAGCGATGGAAAGATGGAATTTGGAACTAGAGAATTGGATTCGATAGGAATATGCCCAAAATGACTTGAAAACAAGTCTGGACGGAGTGAAGACTCCCGAGCGGTCAAAAATGGGGTGCTTACAGGGCCACCAAAGGCAAAACGGTCATTTTGACCGAAGCTCGTTGGATTTGGTCGAGGATGGACTTTATTGGAAACTTGAATGTGCTAGACTATCAAGAGATAGTTGGAAAGGTGGTCTTACGATCTCGAGGGGTTTGTACTTTCTCGCAAGACATGTCGTGGGCGCTTAGGGGCAAAATGATCATTTTGATCAGGTATCATCGAAATTAGTTTGGAGTCGGTTTAAATCGCATATTGAACATATCGGACTATCTAGGAACAGTGTTGGAATGGTGGAGTTACCGTTCTAAGAACTTAGTGCTTTCTCAAAGAATATGTTGAATGGCCTAATGGGCAATTTGATCATTTTTCACCGTGTCAGGCTAGCAAGCACCAATGTTGACCTGGGTTTATGAGTTTTTTTGTCACTTCAAAGGTTGGGATGCATTGGTTTCCAAATGTCTCTCTTTTTTTTTTTCTTTTAGAAACTTGCCACGGCCAAGGGGCACCTTCGATCTCATGACACTAGGTTGTTTAGTGGCGTACCCATATCAACTTGTTTGTGAGTGATTTCTCGCCACTCGGATGGTTTGATAGTTTGTAAGTGATTCCATCCCTCTAACGGTGGGGCGTTAGTTTCGAAGATCGCCTGATCTTAAGAAGCTACCTGGAGTGTCTAGGGGCGTACCCATACCAATTTGACTTGATTAGAGTTTTGAAATTTGGGCTTAATTGTGTTATGACATTTGATTGGAGGTTTGATTTGTACTGAAGATTGCCGAGTTAGCAAAAATGGAGTGCTTACAACAGTGATGGTTGGAATTTTCTACCTTTAATTTTCAACTTTTTAATTTTTTTAATTTTCAATGTTTTAATTTTTAAAATTTTTAATGTTTTAATTTTAAAAATTAAAAAATTAATTACCAAACATGTTTTATTTTTTTTTAAGAAACTTAACAGCAAAAGTCTTATCAAGTTTTGTTTTATGTTTTCATTTCATGTATGAATGGAATGACCATTCTCAATCTTGAAATAAGGAATGGTCATTCCAATAAAATGTAAAAATGATCATTCCATGAGAATGGTCATTCCAATTTTAAATAGTGATACCAAATAATGGAATGGGAATGAAAGTGGAAATAGTCATTCCATTTCACTCCCTTGTACCAAACATAACCTAAAGGTTTATCTGAAGGTTCTTTGTAAGTTGTTTTACAAATGGATTAAGAGAAGAAATCAAGGCTGGGGTTTAGATGTGTGGACCCATAAGCATTGTGCAGGTAAGCTTGGCCAGGTTACAGGAAAAGAGTGTTGAGGCTATTACCAAGAAATGTCGAATGAACCCAAGGAACACATATCCATACAATAGCAATCAAACCTAGGTGAAATAATAAGGCAAAATTATAGAACAATCAAGGTATTACATCTATCCCTATTGTGAGACTTACAGAGAATGAAATGGAAGCAAGAAGAGAAAAAGGGTTGTGCTAGAATTGTGATGAAAAGTTTGTTAAAGGCCACAAATGCCAAAGGAAGCAATTGCCTTTGCTTAAAGCAGAAGATGAGGATCTAGAGGAGAATTGAACTGCAAAAGAAGATCAGGTTGAAGAAGAAGAGATGGAGGAACCATCACAAATCTCAGTTTATGCCATTTCAAGATCTACTTCATTTAGAACAATGAAGAAGATCAAGTTGAAGAAAAAGAGATAGAGGAACCTTCACAAATCTCAGTTTATGCCATTTCAGGATCTATTTCATTTAGTACAATGAAGGTATGAAGAAATATTAAGAAGGAACTAGTTGTTATTTTTACAGCTAAAATGAGAATCCTACCTTTGGGGAGTTATGACATGGCCCTTGGAGTGCAACTGCAAACATTCAGATTATTCATAATCAACAAATGGGAAAGTTGGTTAGTAAAGGAAAGCAAGGAATGGTGACACAACTTTGCTTAATCCAAATGCATGAAGGAGAAATGGAGCTAAAGTCCAAGGAAACTAATTATTGTTGTCAAGACCTCTTCTTAGACCTAAATGATTACCACCAACCAGACTTCAGGGGCACAAAATTTTGCTGCTAGAGGGAAGCACTCCCACCAATGTGAGGCCTTGCAGGTGTCCCCATTTCCAAAAGAATGAAATAGAGAGAATAGTTCGGGAAATGTTTGAATCTGGTATTATTCAAAACAACATCAGTCCTTCTCCTTCACTAGTTCTGTTGGATCACTATCAAGGATAAATTTCCCATTCTAGTGATAGATGAATTATTTGATGAGTTACATGGCTCAAAATATTTTTCAAAACTAGATTTAAGGTGAGGGTATCACCAATCAAAGTTAAATCAATCTTTAATGTTGGACGCCATAGCGTTTATATAAATACCCAAGAGGCACATCTAAGGGTCACCAACCAATAGAAATGTCTATTCTTTTAACATACACATATTGGTGTAACTCTCAGGTCGATCCATTATGGGCATTCGGTTTAGGTCCATGACCCGACGCAATGTCCAACATATATGCATATAGGTATGTGTGCATATATATGTATATATACGTGATGGTATTCTCAAGACTACTATCAAATGATGTGAATCAATATATGTATTAAAGTATTGTGGCCATTCTCCAATGATGTGAATAAATATGTGCATTAATATATGTACAAAGAAAAGTAAGAGTTCAACTTTTCTTTAAAAAATAAAAAAAGAGAGAGAGAGAGAGAGAGAGAGAGAGTTTTTGTTATGCACTAAAATAAATTCCACTACTTTTATCCCCAATTAAACTATACTTATACTTTACCTTTTCAAATCACTTATATCTACCCTCCTAAAAATCAATAACTCACCACTTAAGGAGTGTTATTTCCCACTACACTGCTATATTTGATTCATGTCAATAAAGATGTTGGTGTTTGTGATCATAAGTGGTCTTACATGAATTAATCGTGTATTGACTATCTTAATTCAATATTGATTGCCTTGTTGGACTAGATTGTTTTAGGTGTTGTCTGTTGACTTTACTTGATTTTTTAAAATTTGGCCACATACAGTTTTCTTTTATTGTTTTCAATCCGAGAGTTGTTTTTTGAAAGTTTTTCAAAATTATAACTACAATTAATGTTTGCTTAAGTGGGAGATGTTAGAATTTTCTGAATTGAGTATACCCATTAATTGATTTTAGTTTTAATAAAAAAATGTTGAATTCAAGTTAAGTTGAGACATACAAAATGAGTCCAATAAAGAGGTAATCCTTATGAATTGGGCTTGTGTGTATTTATTAGTTATTTCATGTGGTTGGACGGTTAGTTTGGGCTTAAGAAACCTATTTAAGAGCCCTTTATGAGATGGCCCAATGTGGTTCATTGTATAAAAGCTAAGTCCCCTCTCTTTTTATAACTGATAGTATTCTATCTATTGAGATCTGTCATAAAAAGTTTAGAGATAGAGAGGAAGACGTATAGCCAATATAGAGTTTTGATTAATGGATTGGGATTGCTTCTCTTCACATTCAGGATCATGGACCGACCGGGTACTCTTCAACATTCTTGATTACATCTATTGATGTTCATATATTCATATACATGTTTATTGTAAATCTTACAAAACATCCATCTCTAAAGCTTATACATCTCTCTCTCTCTCTCTCCTTTTTTTTCCCCTCAGTTTCCTTAGACACAAATTGGTATTAAACATTAATACGAACTGTTTGTGTTACGATTAATACATACACAAAAGGACTTCATAGGACGAACCCTATGAACTTCCTCGAAAGTTCAATTATAATTTGTAACCCACCCCAATAAAGGCAACAAAAGGAGCCGGTCAACTAAATACTCACCAGATTTTTTTTAAAAAAATTCTGAAGCATCCTAGCAAGTGTGCAGGGACCACAGCCAGCCAACCCTCAATCGGACTTGTTCCAGAAAGATGTGTTGACTCTACCAATATTACGCGGTCGTCCTTGTCAAACATGGACCCTAACATAATATAAAGAATTAGCGTTAGGTTATTGCAAAAATTCAGAAACAAAACTCGGATATACTATTTTATGAAAATGATAACTAATCAAGCTCACTTATGTATGACATACAATAAATAAATAAAGGGTTTGTGCTCTGCCGCCGTTGTACCAATTACATGTTAGAAACATAGAAGTTCTCAGGAAACAAAAAAAAAAAAAGAGAAGAAGAAACATGTTATAAATGTAACATTTAAGTATTACAGACTATATTACTTTGTTAGTGCATTATTCATTCGTTAAGTTTTCAAATTGTAAAGCACAGAAGAATGTGGTACATTTCGTGTACATAATACACTAGGTGTACATTTCCGTTAATGGAGCCGTACATTTGGAGATGTTAATCATTATTTTTTGGATAATTACAATAAAACTTTTTAATTTATAAATTAGTATCACTAAACTCTCTTAAACTATAAAATGTGACACATTGATCTCCTAAATTATCACTTTGTATCAATCAATATCTTCTATTGATAATCCATCAAAAAAAATAAATAAATAATTATTGTGTAACTTGAACATGTTTACAAACGAAAGTATAGTTATACCTAAATTGTTCTTATTTCTAATAATTATTTAATAACCGAAGTGCACATTGGATTGACCTCTAAATGTAGGGACATTTCAATCATTAGACTATTATTACAAAGAAAGAATATCAAGTTACGTATAAAATAGTACTTTTGTGAATATGTACAAGTCGCATGACAATTTTTCATTTACTCTCCTAAGATATTATTAATATGTTACAGATAGAAAGTGTTGATCGGTACAAATTCATTATCAGAGAGTCAATGTGATACGTTTTAAAACTTAAAAAATTTAATAATACTGAATAATAGCTTAGGGGTATTGTTTGAATTACCACTTTTTTCGGTTCAAAATGAATCTTAATTGGGTATCATTTAATTTTGTCTATACCTATTAAGCAATACCATGCCCAATTTTTATTTTAGAATATTTCTAATAGCTTAACCATAATTCTCTAAACAAAAAACCAAAAAAGGGAACTTTCTTAGTAAGTAGAGCATAAAATAAAAATTATATTGTTAGCTTGTTTTTCTAAGTTGTATTGATCTTGCCTTTGCCATTGCTTCTGTAACTCAGGTTCTCTGCATTTAGAGAGAGAGAGAGAGAGAGAGAGAGAGAGAGATGTGGTGGTTGATGGCGTTCTTGACGACCTTGTCATATGAGATTATAACAGGCACGATTATCAGTTGCCTATCAGACTTTGTTCGACCTAAAATTGCCTCTCTGTGGGAGAGATTCAAAATGGTAAAACATACCACTCAATCCTGTATATGGTTTTGTCATATATCTCTTTTTTTGCTGAGTTAGTTTCGTCATATATCTATGTTTGTGCTTTGTTATTTTATTTTTCTGTAAATGCACTTATTATCTGCATAAAAATGTTTTTGGAATATCTGGTAGTAAGCTAATGCCTCCAATATGTATTGCCTTTTTGTTAACTCCTCCCTTAAAAATCTGAAATTAGCAAACAATTCAGTCCTCTGTTCTTTTGGTTTCATTGCAGAAATTAGTTTTTGTTCTTGAAAACAGAACAAGAAGAAACGGTACAGAAAACTCGTTAGGCACATTGTTTTCCACGAACAATTTGCTGCAAAATTTTGTGGAAAACTCATTTTTAGAAAACAGTTTTAAGTTTTTCCCAAGTTTTAAAGAACTGTTTCCATCAGAAAATAAAACAGTATAAAAGTGATGATGCTTTCGAATTTTTTACAGAAAGTGAAATCATAAACCGTTAAAAGAGAACCAAACGTGAGTAAAACTAAAGCATAAAGACTAATACGTTAAAATATTTACTCAATATTTTGATTTTTCGAAGCAAGGTCTAGTTCAAACTTCAAACTTCAAATCATTAGACATTATTCTTTATGTAGTTGATGCTGCTTCATATATTTATATACATATATATTAACCGCGTGCACACTGACTTGAATAATCTACCCATTATTCATTTATAACCTTTTTTGTCAGACCTGTTAGAGTTAATATTAGTTAGTTTTCTTCTAGTTTAGTTTTTTTCTCTACTTTCTTATTTTTCACTCCTTGGTCAGCGCTCTTCTTAACTCTATATATATAGAGACTATCCGAATATAATACAACACTTCACAATATTTTATAGGATTAATTACACTTTGTACCTTTATATTTTATATTAAATTTTACTTCAAAACCTTCACTTTCAATCGTAACAATTAAGCTCTTACATTTCTAATTAATTACAATATCTACCTTATGTTTAGTAAAGTGGATAGAAAATTCTCGTATGATAACCACATGACCTTTTTCAAGTGATAAATATGTAACACTCAACCTTTTTTCATATAAAAAACTCACAAGTATTGCACGTGAATTGAATTGAAAATATTTACATGAAGTCTAATTACATTATATACATCACAGAGTTGATTACACTTATAATTTTGAAGTGATTCGAGAGAAATTTGTGATAGATTATTAGAAAAAAATATAATTTTACATCTTTGTCCTTGAAAAAGACAAAATGCTTATCATATGTAAATTTTTAGTTTAATTTTCTAAATAAAAAATTAACAAAAGATTGACATTGCAACAAATTAAAAGTGTAAGGACTTAATTGTTAAGGCCCTGAAGTGTAATTTGATGTAAAATGCGAGGGTAATTAATCCTATTTTGTAATACAGATTATGTTGTCTCTCTAAAGGTCTTTCATGTTGCTTTATAATTCATGCCTCACACATTTGATTAGTGAGCCCACTAGACTTTCGGGCTCCTCTCGCCTGAGCCTCTTGAAGCTTCTGGCTCCCCCTCGGATCTTATGGCTCCTCACTCAATAAGCATCTTCAAGGGCATATATTCACACACTAGTCCAACCCATTTGGTTCAAGCTTAAATGGGTTTATAAGTCCTTTCGGCCGGTTTACTCTGTTTGTGGCACTATTCATGTATCTATTCTCACCATCCGAAACATCAAATCTTTGATCCAGGCCGAAGACGTGTCCTGCCAGATCGTTACGCTCTTTTCTATGGGGGAAAGCTTCTTGAAGATAACAGCTAGGACATTAGGCTCTCTTCAAATGAAGGCGCAATCTATGCTTTATTTGGTCTTTAATCCACGAGACACGCTGTCTGTTTTGGTGAAAATGCCAACCGGAGAGCATCTGAAACCTGAAATTAAGGCCCTTTACACAATTCGTGATCTCAAGGCAATAATTGGAAGTATGGTTGGTTTCTCAGTCAGCGATTGGAATCTAATTTACGCAGGAAAGGAGCTCGAGGATTGGAAGACCTTAGCATGTTATAACATTGGAGAGAACTCCATCGTGGAGATGTTGCCTTCTACCTACCAGATATTTGTAAAGGGCTGGAATGGAAAAACTGTAATTCTTGATGTGCAACGACAAGACACTGTCAGGGACGTGAAAGATAAGATTTTCAATAAGCTGCTTGTTCCAGTTAAGGTCCAGAGCCTTGTTTATGCTGGAAAATCACTTGAGGATTACCGAAATTTGGCTAGCTACAACATACAAAAACAGTCTACTCTCCATGTGGTTTTTTGGCCTGCAACATTGGTCCACAGAATGAAGTTTTCAGATATTGGTCCACTCTCCGTGTCCCAGGGCTGTCTAGCTCCACTGCCGATTTTACCAAGCTCCACTACCGTTGGTGATTTAAAGGATATACTCGAGAAAATATTGAAAAAACCAGTGAAGGAAGTATTTGTCAATACATTCGCCTTGCAGGATCACCTTTGTCTGACTGATTATGCTATCGAGAAGGACACCATGTTGACGATCGCTTTGGAAATTCGCTAAGCTTGCTTCAGTAATTCATGTTTGGTAAAATTATCTGGGTTGAAGGTGTCTAATCGATTGCACATAAAAAAATCTGCAGTATACATTCCTTAAAATCCCTTTAATTTGTGACTATTATTATCTGGAATCCTTTTTGGACATATTTTAAGAATTTATGTGGATAGAGAAAAGTATCTCCAATATGATTGCTTTTTATCATTACTTCCCATTATTCTCTTGTTCATACTTAAATTGCTGCATGTCCAAAAATGCTATCAATAGAAGAATTACATAATACCTCCCCAGTCCCCACCCCTGTTGTAAACCCCGCTGCTACTTTTACTGGGGCTTGATGGAAGGGACTAACTTTGGTGTGGGAGGAGGGTTTTTACTTTTGATTGATGGTATTGTAGATAGATTCCAAACAAGCAATAGATTTTGATTCAGTGCCCTGTTACCACTGATTAGCTGCATGTTATTGTAACAGTCGAATTTTTTTTTTTATCTCCGATACAGTCTAGCACTGCCAGACTTCTGAAGTTTTCTTTTATCTGGTTCTTGCTTTCTGGGGTGTTCTTGGAACTTTGATGTCCTATTTTGTGGAATTGCTTTCCTAGTCTTGATGTTTTTCTTTTCTTTCTTTGGGTCTGTATTGATAATCTTAGCGGCAGGGGTTCCTTTTGTTGCTGTTTTTAGCTCTTTCTGTTGTGGTTCTGTCTCTTCTTTCTTAACTCTAAACTTTGTGCCTGGACTATAAACTCTGTATTTGGTTGCTTTATTTAATTTATTTACTGCTTTCTTGCTTGTCAAAAAACAGAGAGCTCATGGTCGAGAAATTATCCAGAAAATGGTCTTGTGAACTAAAATAAGTTTGGTGGATGTGCTGATCAACTAGAGGGTTGGTTCGGTTATTTTAAGGGAATGCATTCACTTGGCAGAAATGTTCCGTTGTGAGTCTTAAAATGGCTAAACTGACCCAGGTCAGTTCTGTTCTTGGGTTAGCTTCTGGGTAGTCTGAACCAACCTTTGACCTTTTTATTATATATATATATATATATGATGCAAAGATTTATATATGTTATAGCTAAACCTGACATGTCGTGTGGTTGTGACCGTATACTAAGGTAAAGTTTGCTTTACTAATCGTGCGATATCACACAGTCAGGGTTCAATAGACATTTTGTTTCTATTGACATATTGCTTCTAGGTTATTTGTCTGGGCAGCTTACTACTGCTCTTGTGCTATGTTTGGTACAAAGAACTAAAATGAATATTTTTATTTCTATTCTTATTTTATTATTTGGTATCACTATTTAAAATAAAAGAGTCATTCTATTTTCTCGTGAAATAAGAATATACATCAAAATTTGAAAACATTTTTGTTGTTAAATTTTTTTAAAAAAAATACAACATTCATGGAATTTTTTTATTTTTATAATATAAAACAATTTAAAAAAGTTAAAAAATTTTGAAGAAAAAACTACTATTTTTTTGTATTTATTTTTAAAACAAATCTTCCCCCCTTCTACTCCCACCCAATACCACCACCTCCACTGCCACTGCCCCCCCCCCCCCCCCCAAAAAAAAAAATCACCACCACTCGCCACCGCCCTCTGCCACCCCCATCACCCACAACCACTAGCACTAGCCTGCCATCCGCGGCTGCAGCCACCACGTATCCCAATGTTGTTGGCCAATATTGCAACCAAACAGTTGATTAATTTGCCAGAAAATCTTTCAGATATTAAATTGTGCAACAAAAAAAAAAAAAAAGAAAGAAAGAAAGAAAGAAATGCAATCTTTTGTAGAAATTATGATCGAAATTTTTGACATGGAGGCAGTGAACTGAAAATTGACTCTTCGATGTAGTGGGGATAGAAGAACAATTAACCATAACCACCGCACCAACATCCACCACCATTACCACCCACCACCACCACCAACATCAAAAGTGGATACACTATTTTGCAATTGCAGATTCTCAGAGGTGGTCCTGCTTTTGGTAGTATTTAAGCTTGATATTAAGGGGAAAATGAAGAATGGAATGCTATCCCCAAATACAACTTATGCAGCATACCTAATATTCAAACTTGCAGAGGAAAATTATGTATTTGATTACGGCCCAGCGGAGGCATCAGTCAGATTTGTTGGGGAAAGACAAGATGGGATTGAAGGCCATACTAGCCCTATTTTTTTTAAACTGAAACCTGTTGAACCCATGCCTGGACCTCAGAATGAATGGCTTCCTCAAAAGAGAGAGGATGGGTGGATGGAGATTAGACCGGGGAAGTTTTCAACAATGAAGGATGAAAATCCCAATTTCCTAGATTACCATTTCTGAACTAATTCTATATTAACCCTAAACTTTTTCTTTTAACCTATATGATCATTCATATCCATTCATCACTTGGCATCAATAAAAAGCGATAAAGTAAAGATTAACGAAATTTCTCATGGAAATCTAACTTGAAAAAAAATTACATCCAGCAAGCTAAGCACTATGATGAATAGTTTATACAAGTTCAACTTACAACCATAACAATCGAGACTCCACAAATACCGTCTAAATCCCTACGAGCTCCGGTTGAAATTTTCTTGCTTGACTCTTTGAATTTCTATTTTCTCAAACTTTGACTCTAACATTGAATCACCACGATGTTCTCCTTTGTCCTCGAAATCTACCAAGACAATCTCTCTACTTTGTTCTTCAAATCATTAACAACGGTGAAGATGATCGGTAAACTCAACAACTCATAATCTCTACTTCACCACTTTGTTTATATCTTCTCTCCCTATACTCTTCCTCTCAGTGTTCTGTATATTCCAAAAGAGTTAAATCAATATGTAGAACTCCAGTCCTTTCTATAGCTTATCTTTGTACCTAAAACATAGGCCTGAACTTCCTCTTGATTGGTCGAATAATGCTTGGCTTAAGAGTTCTGAATAATGCAACTGTTTTCCAAAGACTGGACTCTTTCTCAAACTGAAACCTACCGCATCGCTCGAGCCATATTGGGTTCGCTTGAGTCAAGTTCAAGCCATCGTTAAGTGATACTCTCTGAATCTCTTATTCACCTACAAACTTTCTGTATCGCTCGAGCCATGTATAATTCGCTTGAGCCATAGTTCGCTCAAGCTAAAAAAGAGCCAACATCGAGCGATGTTCTTTGAATCTCTTCTTAATCTGCAATCCCTCTATATCACTTGACCCATGCCTGCTTCGCTCGAGTCATTCTCAAATTTTCTGAATTTTGACTTGTCTTTCACCTTACTTTTACAAGGAATGAAATTGTAGATTATAAATGACACATAAATCACCAGAAATACCTAACAATCTTCCCCTTGGTGAGTTTGTGACAAAACTCAATAAGAAACAAACTCCTCACTCTTGATAATTTCAACCCACTTATATGTAAACATAAAAACCAACACTAGACAAGTCAATTTTCAATTTCCCTTCTTGCCAACTTGCTTACTTCAACATCAAGCACAACCCATGAAAAGCAAGTGTATTAATCTAGGTAAAACTATTAAACAATTAAAATGCCAAGCATCCAATCAATAACAAGCATTCACCATGCACCCCCTCAAAGCAACCTATATCAAGTAAATTGGTAGTTTCAAATATATCCATATCAAACTCTAGCAACAAGCATATATCAAAACAAAAGCAATACTTGAGTGAAGATCAATATCCAAAGCATATATCAAAACAAAAACAATACTTGAGTGAAGATCAATATCTAACAAATAAACCATCTATCAACTATATCCATATCCATCATCCATAACCATCAAAAAACCATTCTCCCCCTTTGTACACAAAATAACACCATCCAACCAAAACACAAACCAACCACCATAGAAACAGAAAAGCACTGAAATTCACATAGTTTTAGGCAATTTCATCAACATAAAAAGGCCTAAACTATCTATGGAGGTGGGGCGGGGGTATGACCAGCCATCATAGCTCGAATGGCAGGAAGGTCGTCAGACATGTGCGTCACTGAGAGCTCCATGCGACCCATCCTAGAGCTCATATCCTCAAAACTGCTCAGAGAACATAGAACGCATGTCATGGATATCGACATGCATCAAAAACATACGCTCACGTGAGCAAACTCCACATCACTTTCAGTATCACCAGCACCTACAACCTTATCACCGTCAGCCGCCTCACCAACATCCATAAGATAACTTCATCTCCAGGCTCATTTCAGATATGGGAGTTGCTACTACTGAGAGTGTGATTGTTGATTGGTCCTCGAGTTTTTTCTTCTCTTCATTAGCAACAAGAGGAACTCTTTGACTAGTAAGGTAATTGGTGACAAAAACTCCAAATGGTAGGGCGCCTCTAACCAAGTTTGTGGTGCCTACTCGGACAATGTTAGGAAGGTTAATGGGAACTCCATTGCCTGTGGCATGGATAAGATGAAGGCCCTGTGGCATGGATAAGATGAAGGCGAGACAAACTTAGCTCAGATCTATGACTATTGGGGTCAATATCATATGCACAAATAAGATTTATCAGCGTATAGTGCAGGGTCAAAACCAAATGAGTCATTTTGGTGGCATGGGGGGGGGGGGGGGGGGGGGGGGGGGGAATCCCAAGCCATCATTGCGGACGCTAAAAGTCAAATCATCAACATGCCATTTAGCATATGAAGTAGGAAATGTAGACTCATGCCGGGGAATGCCTAAATACTGTGAAATAACATCAGGAGTGAGTGAAATCGCATGGCCTCGGGCATAGGAGTTGACCTGAAGTGGGTCATCCTGCGAGGTGCGAATATGGCCATAAAACTCATGCACTAGACATACACGAGCAACACATTTCCATGTGAAAATGGGGTCCCAGCCTCTATTTTCAAACAAAGCTGGGATTGGGGTACTTCTAAAATGTGCGACTTCTACGGGTCTTTCAACAAGTATGGCTTTCCTTTTGAAGTACGAATTATACCGGGTTTCGTCTGGAGAGGTATCGAAAACCCAATACTGAACCGTCCTAGAGGATGATGATCTACTAGACATAATCAAATGAAAGAGACAAATTGAATCGATTGAAGGATGCATATTCTTACCTAGAAGCGAGTAATTGGATCAAAATCCAAAGACAAAGCCTCCAAATCCAATGGGGATGAAGTCTTAGGTTTGAAAAGATGTTGGTTCGAGCCAAGCACAAGACCTAAATGAAAACAAATGAAACGGATAGAGGGTTTTAAGACCAGATATGCCAATATTGCTCAAGCCGACTTAAGTTCACTCAAGCAATATATAGCTCAAGCCAAGTTCGAGCCATCATCGAGTGATGCCCTTTGAATCTCTGATTCACTTGCAAACTCTTTGTGTCACTTGAGCCACATATAATTCACTCGAGACAACAAAGAGATAACATCGAGCAATGCTATCTGCATCTCTTCTTGATCTGCAGTCCCTCTATATCGCTCAAGCTATGCCTGCTTCGCTCTAGTTATTCCTGAATTTTCTAAACTTTGACTTATCTTTTCACCTTACTTTTACAGGGAATGAAATGGTAGATTACAAATGACACATAAACCACCAAAAATACCTAACAAAGGAGAGGATGGTGAAGCGGAGATGCGACTATTCGAGATCAAACACCTTGACTAGAAGTCTGACCTTATTGTTGGAGCATCGAGCTTCGGCCGATGCATGAATAAAAAGAAGATTATATGTTTTGGCATGAATGTATTTCTTATTGTAAAGCATGTAGAATCTTTTATCTTAATGTTTTGTGTATAATTACATATACGATGTCCGGCGCGGCATGTATATGTGACCTACAAGTGAAAGATATTCATCATTGTGTACCTTATAGACATCGGGTTAAAATTATGCGAGAGAGACATCATCTTAGAGCTCAGCCAAATGATTTCATGATATGATCAACATAGAAAGGCAGTCACAATTGACTAGCTCCAATTCATAAATCGAGGTTGAGCTGATGATATTTAGCCATTAATTGACTGGCTCCCTCTAAAATTTGTGTCAATTTGCAACATTGCAATAGACTTTTCCCACACACCGAACACTGTCAATTCCTTTTCAGGGCCATAAGACAAAGATGGGCATCAAACCATAAAAAACTTATATCCCTATGCAATGGCAGTTGGATTAAGCAAGCAAGGTGCCATGCATGTTTAACAAATTTCAAGATTTTAGGTGCAACCTCAAAAACCCATCATCTCATTAAGCACTGTTGATCATATAATGCATGTTAATCCCATTTTTTTAATTATATTTTTTCACAGTTAGTTGGTGGTTTTACCACAATTTTGTGAAACTTCAACACATCAACTATTTTTGTGGCTTTAGGATCAAAATTAAGTATAGATACAGATTAAAAAGATGCAAAGCATCGAGTATAAACACATTGTGCATTGAACAAACTTGGGAAAGGCTAGTCACAGAGAATAAAAAAATCTAATGTTACCATTCTCACCTTGAATATTGGTGTTGCTCCTGAACCACATTCTCAGCAGCATTGGGTGAGACTAGGCCCTCAATGTAGGTACGCACTTCAAGACCGGCCCAAAGTTATGAATCATAGGATGCCTAAATGTACCATCATTTGATTGTGTAGAACTAAATATGACCCAAATACCAGTAAAATTTCACCATTCTGCAAAATGCACAATGGTGCGGAATTCTGATAACTCCCTGTATGTGTAAGACATGGTATCGCAGCCAATTTGGTCCAAGACTCTCTCATGCCATATTCCTTCGTCATCCTAAGCACGAGTGCCACCATAGTTACAGAGCACAAAGAGGCATCCACCTAAGACACCCAACGTCAAATCAAAATCACCATCTTCATAATTAGGCTGCATGACCTCTCCATAGGTCTCTTTCGCCAAATCAAGAGAAACAATAACCAGTTTCGTCACTTACAGCCCAATGGAACACCCCATTCGCAGTTTCCCTGACTCATCTAAAGGAATACCGTAAGGAAAGTCCCCAATCCTCCTCCAAGAATCAGTCCTTAACATATACACCCCACTTCAATCTCATATGAACCCCCACTACCAACAAAAAATCCCCACCACCTTGTAATCACCAATAGACTCATTGTAACCAAACCCATATATTTTGAAGTAACAGTAACACATACTAATACCCGAATTTCGACAATCTCTTGGATGTCCTAGTAGATGGGTTCCATAGAAATATAGTATTTTCTTCAATAGCTATAGAAACCAACCCATTACAGGAACCCACAATCCAAACCAAATGAAGAGGATCTTTCAATGGGTAATCAAGTTCAACAGCAGTATCAGATTGTTTATACAATACAGAGAAAAGAGAACACGACTTGAGATTAAAATGGGGACAAACAAAGCTTAAAATGAGTCTATAGTGGGTATATTCATTGTTCACGGATGCTATACAGAGTTTGGTTTTCACGAATTGGGGTTGAGAAATAAAACAACGCCATGATTTGCAAAAGCAACTTATTGCAGCAGAGACTTGACAGGAAGTAAAAAGCACCTGATTGCAGCAGACTTGACAGGAAGTCTCCAGAGTATTTCGTCCACGATTTCGTGCGGGAGGTTCTGCAATGGCTGTGAATCTTCGGATGAACTCGGGCTTTGGAGATTGTTCTTGGTCCTTTTGGGTTCTCAATGGGTCAAGTTGCTTTCAATCGGCATAGATTGTGCTGTGATTGTGTGATGGATTGTGTTCTGGTTCGGGGGTTTAAGGTAAACTGGTGAAGAAGAAATGGCGAACCAATGAGAATTATTATACTATTTCCACCCACATTATTTCAATAAATACACACAAATAATAATAAACAAAGTAGTGGACTATAAAAAAAAATTAACAAAAAAAGAGTAATGTCATACCTAAATTAATTTCTCATTCTATTTTCACACATTAATAAACATGTGGAATTCATTCATTTGTATATATGAGTGTAAAAATAGATTTAAGAATTTAGTTTATGTATAGCATTTTCAACTAATGGTGCCCAATACAAGAAAAGTGGGTACATTCTCAGTTATAGATGAACACAATCAAGCAGTTCTAGTTGTATTCTTTGGGTGTGTTAACATATAGTGGTGCTTTACTCCAAATTGATCCAAATGAAGAGTGAACTTGCTCCTGTTTTTGGATGTGACATAGCGATAAACTTAGGGAGCCCAGTTTTTCACCACCTCAGCTTCGCAAGGAAGTACTGCAATAACATGCCATTAATTGAAAATAAGTATCATGAATATCTAGAGCAGGGAATGAAGGAACTTGGGAATAAGAATATCAATGCATGTTAAGACAAGAAAAATGATAAGGATTTAGTCACAATTGTGGTGCTCACTTTTTCAATGAGAGAAATATAATGTGTTTGATTCTTCCACATCAATTTGCATTCGGATATTGTAGTATGGGTAATATTTGTTGCACACCGAAAAAGAAACAAAAAATGATAATATCAGATTAATTGGCTGATGATAAGCAAACAGAACAAGACCAATATTCATACATTGAGAATATAGCATACATGATGAAGATAAATATTTGGAGCTACTTTAGATTGTTAATGTGTTACTCATTGATTAAGTGCCTCTATGTTACTGAGATATGTAAAGCTGCAAGAGTAAATAACTCCATTAAAATCAAGTCAAATTGATCTTTGTACTTCATTTAGTTTAATTCATTGCACCTACAACATTATGGTGATTTGACGAATTACGTGAAAATCCGAAAACTAAGAGAAAAAAAAAAAAGCCATCAAATTTATGAGGCAATAAAATAAAGAACCTAAAGTTAATAGGACGGTTAGAAATCCACCAACATTGCAAGTTAAAGATGACAGTGACAAATTAATGAACATCTCATGCTGAATACCTCTGTTATTCAAAGTAACATCTGTCCTTTTGAGTAAAAAGATAAGAAAGTAATTCTATTTCCATCACAAGAATTATGGAGATTCTAAAGGTAAAAAATGTCAATCAGAATTCAATTGAACATAGAATAAATCTAACAATTTTTCAAAGCAAGCAAATCTTCACATCAAGAGCATACTTATTAAAAGATCACGAGGCATTGAAGAATTGAAAATCAGAGGATACTTTTCATGCCAGAGTTCTCGCTTGAGTGGCACTTATCCCATCATTCTCAAGCAAATGAGTTATCAACATCTAATTTCGACTGGACATGGCATTCATATCCAAGGCCTATATGCAAAATGAGTGAAACATTTCTTTGTCCAGACTTAGAAACTTAAATGGAAGGATAACAATTAACAAAAGATGCTTCGCTCAATTACCATTTACAGAATCGCGAACCTAATTCACCTTTCCAATAATACAATTATGCAGTAAGTTTCCAGGTGCACAGAAAAATTGCCTAAATGCTGAGCAAATCAATTACAACCTTTAGAGTCAATGACAGAATACTCAAGCAAAAGTTGCCATTAGAAAGGTGCAGAACTATCTTGCATATAGGCAGTATGTAACTTAAAAAAATACACATGCAGAGTTTTGATAAACAATATTAGCAGTGGCAGTAAATTGAACTCAGTTTATCAAACAACAAGAAGAGGCCAATTCAAATTCAAAAGTCTTATAATCTAATCCCACAGAAGCATACTTGAGCATTACCCAATTCTAAGGGTTTGTGTTTGGAATGGGACTTTATCTCATTGTCTGATGCATACTGTGATACTTAAACTGACTGTCATACTAAAACTCGATTTGTTGTGAAACAACACAAAGTTGCGTCCAAACAAAAAATACAACAACAACAACAACAAAGTGCTAGCTTGCTATGACTATGGCCAATTCAAATTTAATGATCCTATGACCTACTCCTACACACGTATATACCCAATTACTAGGATTGCCATTTGGTAAGGAGCTTTATGTTGTTGTCAAAGGCATACAATGATCCTTAAACTATAACATTCACATTCTTTCAAATTCTTTTTGGAAGTAGTAAAACGATACGCTCGCAATATATATTTCAAAAATTAAATGTTATAGTTAACTGGAATTTTGAAATTACTCTGAAGCAGAAGCTAGATATAAAAATTGGAAAACAATTTAGGCTGGCTGACCATCTTATATATTCTAGAAGCCCCAATACTTTGATACTGTATGATTCTGCAATTTTTCTTTTTGGTTGATATATCATAATAGAACACACCAAAGAAAATTTTCGTCACCTCCATATAGCTTTCAACAATCCAATAAAAAAATAAGAGAGAGAAACAAAAACAGCCTTAAAGTAATCATTTAATTAACACCCTTTTGGGAACCTAACACCAAAAAGAAGAAAAATAAAAAAACAGAAGAAAACACTCCACAAAGTCCCTATAAATTTTTTTTCACACATCAATATACAATCTGCATTGCATTTCAGGCAATTGACACAACGCTCTTGGAAACAATATCCAAAAACTAAAAAGGAAAAATGATACTAACTGATTGAATTGAAACGCTCTCTCGCGGTATGTATATTACATACTAACTTTGGAAAGTTCAAAGACCACCTCAGTACTACGTACAACCTTCCACAGATGCTATAATTTTTTTTTTTTTTGGCAGACTACCACACAGTTGTATCTGTCTGGAGTGGTGATATAGCGAGAAGAAATGACTCCAAAAGGGGTTTTAGGCATATTATTGTCCAGCAAAGTATTCTACTTAAGCTTAGAGGCAGGTCCAACAACTGGACGAAACTTAAACCTTTCAAGTGATAACATCCAAAAGCTCACATGGATACAGTTACTTTGAAGTACTAAATCATTGTCTGTCTTTGAGCCATCCAACACCGCCACCCTTTTCTTCAAAAGATCTGTACAAGATTTCACAACTGATGTTGTATTGTGATGAACTTGAGTAAAAGCACCTCGCCTCAGATACTTAATGCTTGAGTTTCACATCCGTGTTTTCTAGTTTGGAGACTTCAATTGCCTAGCTTTTGGAGACACTTTTCCCATGACACCATAAAAAGTACCCAAGGAAGAATATTATGTAAAACTAAAGTAGCCTAGGAATTCAAATAAGACGTAGAGTTATAGGCCTACAATTTCCCATTGCCTTCCAGAAAATTAGAAGTAAACAATTTTTTTAAATAGTATACCCAGAGAACTTATGCTCTCGTGCACACACACACACACACACACACACACATATATATATGCCTAAACACGTGTCTATATAATTCATGTCCCTACAAACACGTATCTATATATATATATATATGCTGGGCACAAAATCTACTTATTTGTTTATGAATGATTCATGTCCCTCCAATTACCTCATGAAACACTGATCTTCACAAAATTACTATTGACCTCCTAGTTCTAATTCCTGAACTTCGGTATTGCACGCACAGGAATGCAGGGAAGTATCCATGCACTACTTGATTATCTCTAGGCTGCACTAAACTTCAATTTCATGGTGAACACTGATCTGTAAAATATATCTCCGGAATCAATTTTTGAACTCTTGATACATTTATAGACGTACACATGTGCTCATGCACCATTGAGTTTTCCCTAGGGTTCAGTAAAACTTCCTTGTATTCCACTCTAATTCATGTAGCTTATCATATTTCCTCTCTTGAATTTGATATCCTGGAAGGTCTTTCAACCTCTTGGCCAGGAAAATTTTAAATTTTCAATCACTTTGATCAAGCAGATTGTAGATCAGCCAAGTTATCCAAAGAAATATTGTGAAAACAGTAAATAAGATGCATCATGAAAGTACTGATAAGGAATAGAAACTTTTATATTTTTTTTCTTATAACTTTTAAAAATGATAAATTCATTCATTCAACAATTTCATTTACTTCTAAGAATAGAAAACTTACATGATTTGTCATTTGATTTTTCCCTCCTTACAACAGAAAAGTCTGCACAATTTTTTGCTTTAGAAAAGCAAGCTGTCACAATCGCCGAAGGCAGGCCAACAGACGCAGCATTTGCACATAAGCTTTTCGGCATTTTTGTAGGAGCTTTTTTCTTCAGTCAATACTCAGTAGCTAAGATCACAAAGTATTAAATACAAGTCACAAAACCAACATGATTTACAACGATTGATTTATTTCTACATGCATGAAGGATTGATTCTTTATGGGATTCAATTTGGTCAAATATTTTATTTTTATAGTCAAATTTAAAAGCAGAGCAATCCAATATTTATGACTCCTTCATGTGACCAAAGTGCTCATCAATTTTTCAGTTGATTTCAATGGAAAGGAATGACAACAATTGTCGCATAAAATTTTGAAAGTGCCTTTGCTATTTTAGCTTTTTATTAGAAACGAGATGTTGGAGCAATGAAAACTATATGTTCCCATAAAATGTTTTATCTGCTAGTATAAACAACTAACTCTTTATGTTGTGTCCTTTTGCTTATGAGGCAGTTAGTTCATTAGGTAGGATTTGTAAAATGAACATTTCACCAGTTCGTAGGCTCCAATCCAGTTTTTTCCTTTTTTTTTTGGATTTTGGATATTGGATACAGAGCACAAGTCAATAAAGAAACTACGAAAGATCTCTATGAGGAAAACCCACAAACACTTGGCATGCATAGACATGAAGGCACTGTGCAGTTACTTAAGCATTTATCTAATGTGCTATACATCCATAAAAGTATATACACAGATGAAATTTACAAATGCAGATGCACCTGAATGAGAGAAATGGAAAACATCATACATAATTGGTTAATAAAAGAAATTCTTACCTCTGTAGCTAGCAGGTTGTTGGATAAGGTCCAATATGGTGATGGTTTCAGCCGTGCATCAGCCGGTCGGTATGCTTTGGGTTTGCTGCTTCACCTGTCTGCAAACACAAATACGTACACAACAAATAATAGCATACACATGAATACACAACAAATCAATCCGAATACAGAGAAGTGAAATAAAATGTAAAAACAAGATTCTTCTAGCCTGAAAATTCATCAAACTAATCAGGAGAAAATAACCCGTAGACGGAAGTGAAAAAGAGGAGGGGAGTAGTGGGGGCAAACACATGCACTGAAATCAAACCACAAAAAATCGATTCCGCGTGACGATGGGTAACATGGGGAAAGTCGATTCCAGCAATTCTTATAAGGAGGTAGCGATGTGCGTTGGTGGGTGTTATTCGGATGGTCAACGTGAGGGAAGTGGGTCTTCCAAGAGAAAGACAAACCACCTTTCATGGTGGAAGGAGGGTTCTGGTGTCTCTGCAGTCGTAGTTATGGTCGAAGGGAGAAAAAATGGCTCGACTAGGGAAAACAAAAGGTAGCAGAGGTAATGATTGTGCACAGGGTGTTCTTTCGGTGGTCAACTTCAGGGAAGTGGAACTTGAGAAAGACAGAGCAGTGGTCTTTCATGGGGGAGAGGACGTGCAAGTGTGATAGTGCAGCAAAGCGAAGAGGAAACTGACATGCAAAAGATGGGGAAAAGAAAAAAAATCTGTGAGAACTCTCTCTCCAACCCCGCCATCTCTCACCAACCCCTCTGTGTGGACAACCCCCAACAATAATTGGAGAACCCATAAATTAAAGGGCATAATAACCATTTCACACGCAAAATGCAGCTTTTTGCTCGGTTAACTTGAGAATACATATAGACATATATATTTCTGTTGAAGTTCCATTATTACCCCCATATGGTAACAAAATCATGAACACAAGGCCGCAACTCAAGGGCATATCAGACTTTTCACCGAGGCTACTGTTCACAATTCGTTCGCGCTTTTTATATAGGTATGGATATGGAAACATAAAAGCATAGCTAAAATGGTGCCAAAAAAAATAATTTTCGTACCGATTAATATATCAGCTAATATTGATAAATATCGGTTTATTTTGGCTATATCGGACAATATCAATTTGCACTGGATGGTACTAATATACAACAAATTTTGTGTAATTTTTTTAAAAATAATATTATTATTATTTTTTATTATAAATGTTTATTATTTTAATAAATAATAAATACTAGACAAGTAATATGTCTTTTAAATATTTTTAAATACCTATTTAGGTTAGATTATATGTTTATATTGTGTAAAAATAATTTAGTGTTAAATAAAACTTTATATAAATAATGCCAAATTTTTGAAAGATAATATATTATAAATAAATATACAATTTTATATGTAAAAAATATTAATAGTGATAAACTTGATACTATATCCCATAATATACTTGTGTCGGTACGTACTGTACCAATAACAAAAATGGTATGTCAACCGGTACTATATTGATAACTATGCATAAAAAGGAGTATTGCTATAGTCTATGCCAAAAAAACAAATGGAGTAATGGTCCCAGTGACATATATTTTTAAAAAAGGAAAAATTAATATTTATACTGTATTTTCATACTAATCTTTCTTATTTAAAAATTTATCTAACAAAATTTCTGAATGCTGGGTCATAATTTATTTCCATCTCCTTTAAATAGCTCATGAAAAATAGTCACAATTTTCTTAACTCCATCGATTCAGCAATTCTTTTTCAATGTTGGTGTAGCCTATAAACGCATGTATAGTCTTCCAGTTTTGGAAAAACCCTAATTACTTATACTTTTTTTACCTTAATGTTGGCACTCTTAGTAAACATTTATTTTTCATATTTGTTTATTCTTTTACTAAATTTGTCCTAAAATTCATTTAAATTTTTGTCCTTAGACTTGTCTATAACGCCCTATTTGACTTAAATTGGTCCTTTATCACATACTATATGCCTACAAATTTACTTACATATATAGAAACATTTATTCTTTAATAATAGATTAGTTTTTGCATGGACTAATGTTTATTTAGCAAATTATAAGATATAACAACAAGAACTGACTCCATGACAAGGGTGACAATGTCTGCATTGGGATATTGTTTTTCATCACAGCGACACCAACATAAACCCATCACATCCAATGTTGAAAACTAAAAACGAAGACAAAAACCAAAAAAATTGCAAAAACAAAAGGTAAATGGACCATTTTCATTGCATTGAGATTATTTAATTCCGAAGTCGTTGGGCAGCGTTTTTTTTTTTTTCCCTTTTCTTTTCTTTTTGTGTGGGTAACAATAATTCATGGAAATTCAAAAACATCAATTGAAAAATCAATCCAATATACTCCCAATATAAAAAATCAATTCGAAAAACAAAAATACAATAAGCCAATGTTAGGTGTAGAAGATGGTAATATTATCATCACAGGAAACACTCCGTATCCAATATATCTATTATACTCACAGGAAAATTAATAACTGAATATTATTTTTAACTTCATTTCGGCAATCTTAATCTTTCAAGTCAATGTTCCGAGCATTACACATAACATTCTTATCAATTTCAATAAATATAAAGCAAAACCTTATCAAAAAGTTTTTCGAAAGAACTTCTTGTAGGGGCGGAAGGCACCACTGAGGGTAAAGTGTAAACTACCATATTGGGTGAAAATTTCTCCCTTAAAATAAAAAACGGCACCGTTTCAGTAGTGCCAAAAAGATCAAAGGAAAATTTCCCCGCTTTTGTACGAAGAAACTAACAGCCATTTATTAGACTGCAGCAATGACAAGCAAATATTCCAGCAATAGAAGCAACGACTGGAGGCAGCTGAGTTTTAAACAAAAGATCCAATAAATAGACAAACATGGCCATTACATGCCTGAAATCAAACTGTTTAATAGTGTCCAACTAGTATTGTTCAGACAATTCAATACATAAATTTTACATAATTTGTGTTGACGAGGCCTTGCAAGAGCTAGAAAAAGTGGTCAACCGAAGGCATGTACATGGTCTTGTTAGTTAAACAATACTCTTCTCTCCAACAGGCACAGTGCATATGTACCATTAATTGAGAGACAAAATCCTATGGTTTCAAGTAAAATAATGTAGTTGAATAGTAACAAGTAATGTCAAAACAAAAGTACCTATTCAAGTAGTTTTTAATTATAGTTTTGCAGCATTTAAAAGGCTGATTCAATTAGATTGTCCTGTCAACCAAAAGAGATGACCTAGTTCGATATCTTTTCACCATAGTTATGAAATCCGTTTTGTACCGGCCGAAATAGACAGGTACATACCGTACCGACTAGCAAACGGTACAAAGAGGAGCCTGTTTAGTTCCGGCTTGTGTTCCGGCCGTTTCCGGTCTGTTTCGGCCTATTTCGGGCGTATCGGATTTTTCCGGGTATCTATTTCAGAGGAGCACGTTTCAGAGGGTATCTATTTTCCGGCAACGTATTTATGGGTCAAAAATACAGAGAGAGAAAGTGAGAAACAGACAGATGCTACCGGGAACAAATGAGAGAAAAAAAATTAATTCTAGAGAGAAAACAAGGGCTGAGCTTGAATCTCCAGACAGAGAGAGAGAAGTCCCCGGTGTGTTGGTGTTGAAAACGATCAACCGGATGGTGAAATATCAAGTTCGCTAATATATATACGACTCTGGTTCTCTGTTTCCCGTTGTATATATCGGTAAAATAAACGCACCATTGAACAGTAGAATGTAAGTGTAAAGAGTGAGAGTCAAATCACACTTCACTTGTCATCTTGTCAAGTCTTTTCTTTGACCAGTGAAAAAAAAAATTATTTCTTCATGTTAATGGTTTGATTGATATATTGATTAATATATACAATAGGTATTTACAGTGGGATGTAAGTGTAAAAAGTGAGAGTCAAATCACACTTCACTTATCATCTTGTCAAGTCTTTTCTTTAAACAGTGAAAGGAAAAAATTCTTTCTTTATGCTAATGATTTACTTGATATATTGATTAATATATACCATAGGTATTTGCATACTTCAAAATTATGATTGGTAATTATAATTTGTTGCTTTGAAGCTTCCTTTCAAATAACTAGAATTTTAATATGTTCACAAATGGTGTATTTATTTTTTGAGTAAATATATATTTTTATCAATATATATTATTTATTGCGATAAATTCGAAACGATACATCAAAACACACAAATATCAGTATGTACCGTAACAATGAGAAAAATAATACGTTTTTCGGTACGAAATTGACAACTATACTGTAACAATAAGAAAAACGATACGTTTTTCGGTACAAAATTGACAACTATGTTTCTCACAAACCCATGTAACTAGTCATTGTTTATGCAAATCATAAATTTTACATAATTTGTATTGACAATAGCTTTGTAAGAGCTCAAGAAAGTAATCAGCTAAAGTCCTAAACTCCTAAACCCCTGTAGTTAAAAAATTACATAATCGTGTTAGTTAAACGTACAATACACCTCTCTCCAATGCGCACGGCACGGATATACCACTAGTGGTTTCAAGTAAAATATTTATGCAAAACAATTTATATATATATATACTAGAAATAACCTCTATCTACAACACTTCCAACAAAATTTAAATCTACATGTAGTAATGATTACCATGAATTTCGATATAACCGTTTTTTATTTGTATCACTATATCATTGTGTGAATACTTAGCAAAAAGAAAAATGTGTTTATTATGCAAGCATCTTCTGTCTCTAACTCCACATATCAGCTTTTGTCTCATTTTGCCTCCATCTCTCATTATCCTGATAACCATAGTTAGAGACCCCAAAGTATGCCAATAAATAACACCCTATAAATTATCTAGAAGATAGAAGAAACATTTAATTTCCATATTCTAGAATGTAAACGTGCTAGAAAATAGAAAAGGTTACAAATTGAGTTTTAAGAAATTCTAATATTGATATTAACCATACAAACCAAAAATATGAAATTCTAGTATTAATGAGAAAGAAATGTTTCAGATGCTATGTGGTAAAATGCAACCACATGTATTAATTCTTATGGGAAATCAGCACCCTCATATCACTAAAGTTTAAATATTTATCATCCCATTAAGTCCCATTCAGCTCCACCATCTGTTTTATTACAAATTCAGTATATGTGGCTACAGTTTAAAAAAAATAAACCAAATGTTGCATAAGTGTTCTCCCTAATTCGGTCTCATCCCATCCCCATATTAACTCCAATTAAAGGCCAAAGTACAAAGATGATAGTAACACTCCTCTTTTGCCAACCAGGTTACTAAGCTAAGAAGTTAAACAATTAACTTGTGCTACTGCAAAAGAAAGAGAAAAAAAAAAAGAAAGAAAAAAAAATTTAACCTGTGTAGCGGCTTTTTTTGCATAGCTTTTTTTTATTTATAAACAAAAAACCCAGATTTTTATGGGTTTTTTGCTCTTTTTTTTTGTTTTTTTGCTTATCCCAAGCATATAAATGCAAAAAACAAAAAAAAAATTTAACTTTTTTGTTTATAAACCAAAAAAGCTATAAAAAAAAAAAAAACTATCCCAAGCTGGTACTAAGTCTGTTAGGAGAGGTCTGATGATTAAGTCTGCTGGTTAACTTACCCAAGACTACAGATTTTACCTTGCAAGATATTTAGAAAATGAAAATTACTGGATTTGCCCATGATAACAGAGGACTTTCTTCAAACAATTGGAGTACACTATCCTTTGGGAGCTATGTTGAACCCTATCCAACCGATACACCTCCAATAACACATACAAAAATTTTATGAACAAACCGTTCGAACTCAATTTATATATATTACCTTATTATCAAGTTAGCACTTTCGAAATTTCAAATTCATTGTCATCGTTCCAAGCTTTCTAGAATTTTGTCGAACCATTTCTAGTGGAGTTAGCTTGAGCTATTAGCAAAATCAACATTTTTAATTTGATACCTCCCCTCAAAATAAGGGAATAGAAGAAAAATGTGGAAAAATAAATGATTTTTCATTACCTGTCCAGGAGAAGGCTCAGGAGTCATAACATAACAAAAAGACATATGTCTATATTACGGTTTAAGATCTAATCCTCTACCTTTTGCTACATCTACAACCAACCAAAAAAAATGAAAAGTAAATAAAATATCAAAACCTGATGCATTGTATAGGTGAAACACATTGGCAAAGATACCTTAGAACATCTCCAACCCAAAGGCATCAAATCTATCTTTATTTTGGCATTTTCTTCAAATTTAAAGTTCATAGATCCCACTTTTTTATATTGTTACTCCAACCCACCCAACCTTCATTTCACTATTCATTCTTCAAATCACTATTCTTTTATATAAAAAAAAGTCAAAAATTACATATTGTGCTCTCATTTTATTTAAAATGTAATTATTTATTATCATATTTTAATTTAAATTGAAATTATTTACCAAATATTTAATTAAAATTAAATTATTTCAAAAAATTTAAATTAAATGATCTACTTATGAAATTACAAATTAAATTACATTAAAAAATTAAAAAAAAAACAAAAACTCCCCATTGCAAACTAATGAAATACATGTAACACAAATTAAAATACAATAAGGAACTAATTAAAACAAATAAAATGAGACTTAAAAAATTAAAATTGCATTGATTGAACATTTATGGAAAAGATATATTCTTGTTTCATGTGACGCTTCTCCAAACATTGGTAAATGATCAAGAAATGTCATTTTTATATAATCTTTTTGTTATAATTCTAGTCAAAATTATTCTCTTTTCCATGGATGTTGAAATTTTAATTGTTATTGGAAAGTGGTAGAAATAGGTTGCTTAATTCTTAAATTTGCAAAAAAAAAAAAAAAAAATACAAAGTGAAAAGGTGGGATAGTAAGATAAAAAAAGAATTCATTGATTCCATGGATTAAAATAATTTTAGTATAAATAAATAATCAGTAAAATAAAAAAAATTAATTTCATATATAAATAATAATTTTAAGATAAATAAAAGCAATAAAATATAAATAATTGATTTATTCCACATATAAAAAAATCTCAAATTAAATAAATATTTAACAAAGTAAAAAAAATTAATGAATTAATTAAAATTTTAAATTAAATATTTATTAAAATATTATTTAAATAATAAATAATGCATTATTTAGACTTAAAATAATAATTAGTATAAAGGTCCCACATAATTAGTACTTTGATCCTACATAAATAGTGAAATAAAGGGACCTTCAAATATTTTGAAGAACCTTCAAATTTGAAGGCCTCATATGAAAGCCACCTTCATTTATTCAAATTTTTAAAGAAATGAAGGTGGGTTTAAGGGCAAAATTTACAACCCACCTTCAAATTTAAAGATTTAAAGGTGGGTTGAAGATGCTCTTATAGGTGCTTTTTGGGTAGGGAATGAATCTAGAAATAAGAATCCTTCTCTGCTCATAGGTTATACGTAACTGAAGAACAAACCCACAAAAATAAGGCTACATAAAGTAACATTAAACCCGTGAATTCATGAACCCTCTCTTGTGAGTCCTCAAAGAGAGGACAACTGAAATGAAACACAACTGAAATGAAACAAACTCGTGAATTCACTCGTGAAACACAACTGAAGCAGCCATGAGAGAGAGAACAACAGTTTGCAAATATATATAAAACTAAACAAAGCAAAGGATCATGTGATTACCGAGAGGAAGTGGTTGATCAGAGACAGTGAAGAAGAGTTGCTGCCATAGTGGGTGAAGAGGTAACTCTACTAGAAATGAATTGAAGGTGACTGACAGACACGGCAGTGACCTGCAACAGAGTTATCTGGTGTTTTGAGAGAGCAAATCAGTGAGAAATGGCTAGAGTTTTATTTCTTGGTAAGGGTTGGATTTTGAATGTGTACTAAAGATTGGCAGGTGGAACTTGAGAGTGATGTCTGTCGGTGATAGGTGAGATGAAGTTAATGTGAAAAGTAATCTTAACCGTCGTTAAAGGAAAAAGTATATTGCTGGCCATTGGATACAATGGGTGGAAAAAGTGATCCCAGCCCTTTGTTCAAAAGTAATAAATTTTCAGCCCTTAGATGCAATTGTCTCTGATACATTTTAAAAAACCAACCTGTAGAGAGAAAAGATAAAAACTTATCTCAACCGTCCGTTGAAAGAAAAAATAGGTTCCTAGCCATTAGATAGAAATATATTAGATTGACATTTTTTCAAAATCTGATCTGTCTTATTATATAGATTACTAGAGGAAGATGCCAATGCAAGGCACGGGCTATTTTCTTTCCTATTGAGTTTCGTAGTAAATAAAAGCTCTTTATAGGCTTAATAATTGTCATGTCTAAGTGCAGGTTCTTCACGTGGTCTGTCAAAGTTACAAAATGCTGATGGAAGACTACATAACAAAAATACTGCTTAACGATATATACACCCGCGTCGCAGGTTTGCACGCAAGGCCTAAAGATGCTTAAATAATGGTCATGGCTTGGCATAGTACTTTTTGCTTGAACCTGAAAATATATAATTCAAGTCAATATATAAAACCACAAATAACAAAGTGAAGTTGTAATGAATGGTCGACGTTGAAAAGGAATGTTCATAATAATAGAGAAAGTGATTGGCAAGCTATAAACTTGCCTCATGAGACATTAAATGCAATTGTTTTAGTCACAACGGAGTAAAATAGCCTAGGGCATATCTTTAGATGGGTATGCATATGCTATATGAAGAATGTTGACTCATAATATGTACATGCTTTTATATATGCTGATACATATTTTTGTTTGAAGCCTTTTATTCGGTAATCTAAAATCATTCACTTAACGCTCTACAGCTCAATAGAAATAAAGAATATTGATAGGAGAAGTTGTCAGTGTAAAATTAATGGTATGGAACTAAGGGTCCTTCTAACCAATAGATAGGGTCACAGTAGAGGTAACAGAGAATCAGATACAAAAAACTGGGATATTTTTAGCTTCCATCCCTACAGAAATCAGGAACTAATAATAAATGATTAATCATTGCATAATGTCACAACATATCTGAAATCATATTAGTTTCTACAAACTCATTAAAGATGCATAATGAGTCAAATAGCTTGTTATATAAACTTTTTCTATAGATGCATACTGAAATTTAAATCATTCCATCATGTAGAAGTGATGTTTTAAATTTACTGAAACCCACAAATAAATTGAATTACTCACTGCATTATCCTGTTTTTCGATCATGCAAGATAGTTTAGATTTTAAAATCTAGTGGTTGTGCTTGCGTTAAAAAAATAACATATACTTCTCATAATTGAATGATCTCCAATAAAATAAGCTAATTATAGCTACTTTAAACAACTAAAGAAATAAACTAAAAGTGCTAATCCTGAGTCAGTTGAAAGGAAGCTCTTTCGCGTATAAAAGCTCCATTTGAAGGTTAAAACAGATAACCTTTCGTAATAGGGACCAACCATGCTTTCAGATGAAGCAACGGTGCTTCATAGAATTTTTAATGGGCTGGTGAGCAATCATAACGTCTAAAACTTAGTCAGGCTGGACCGACAAAACCTTTCGAGAAGAATGATTTTCACCATCAGACATAAAGTAAGTTAATAAACAAGCAAACCAAACAAGTGGGTATTAAAGAAAATAGATAATAAGCGGGCAATCCATCCAATTAAACTCAGTAAGCCACAAAGTGCATAATTTTCCGATCACGCAACCAAACGTCTTCAATGAATGGAAGGAAGAGGGGAAAGATTATCAACAATAAAACCTGAGCAAGTTAGATCAAACACGGCTAGGTTCGACTCACGACATTTTATTTTTCTTAATTCCAATGCACAATAACTCGATTTGTATACAATATGATGAATTAGAGCACAACCTAAACTATTGAACTGATCCAACAAGCACTACTACAATTTATCAAACAAAGATAAGCTCCCTCAAATAGACCCATTATAATTCAAAATCTTGGTTGGTGTTTCTCAAAGCAATTGATAAGATATTTTCTTTTAAGAATACATATGTCCATATATTTGTTAATGAGAAGCCAGAAGCCACTAATTAGTTTTAATTTTATCATATTTTAACCTTTGCGTAGTATGTTGGGATGCATGCCAAAATTCATATTAGAGGGTGTATCAAGAAACATTACCAATAGAACAATGCAAACAAATATACATTATATTATTAGATCAATACCACTATATTTACAAGCAAAATAAAAAAAAGTAAAATTGAAAGGAATATGTGCAATCATAACAATAAGATTAAATAAAAATATAACTCATAAACATCCAAACACATTCTATTTCAAAAGAATAAAAAATAAAACAAAAATCTTCACAAGAGAAACTTGAATCTCATATGACAATCACAAAATCATAATCATCTAAGAAGATTTTGCCCTAATGCCGTACCTGAATCTTCAAAATTGAATGCTTTCTGCTTCTTACCAAAAAAACAAAATTGGAAAAAAGCCTTGACCCGTAAAACTTCCATAGCCTGGACAAACTCATTTAAACAAAATGATCAAAAGCCCTAATAATTATAATAGTTCATTACAGTTCAAAAAAACAAAACCCATATAAACAAACGAATAAAAAAGCAATACATAGGAAAATCCCAATTCAATAAACCAGCAATCAATTTGATACCAAGACAGTGATTCACATCAAAAACAGTAACAGAAGTAGCACTGTTAGGATCATTGATGACCAACGATTGTCCAACTCAAAACGCACAAACAATGAATCGTCGAGCTGCCACAAAATGAACATAAATGAAAAGTAAATTAAAAAGGCAAATGGGAGTTTCTCTGAACAATGATAATCAAAAAGCAATTGGACTTAACTACTTTAAGCTACTGTTTATTATTTACGGTCAGTCGAAGCCGCAAACTACCACAATATTCAATTCTGATTTTTTTGTTCTCTTTCTCCCACGTTTTCTCGTAACCAAACGAAAAATTTAAAGCACTTACGAAGTGGTTTTGGACTGAATCCAAATGATCTCTCAGAAGCCATAGTCGACGATACATACTGTAGAGAACATGAGGTTTTGACTCCCTTACTTCCTGAGTTTCTCTGTGCAAGAAAAAGAAAAGAAAAAAAAAATAGATCACTTAGGATAATTGTAGTGAAGAGATCATCGAAAATATCAATTTTGCCTTCGGTCATCGAAACTACAAAGTTCGGAGGGAAGATCGAGAAGAAGGGACGCCATTGATTAGAATTGATGACCTAAAGCAGAGAGAATACACAATATGTAATAGATCAGCCAATAACGTAAAAAGAAAAGACAAATATTGTAGATAGTGACACACCTTGAGTTTCTGATTGTTGACAGTCATGGCGATCGAGCCATAATAAACTTGGGGTATTAAAAGCAAAGAATGGAAAGGAAGAAAATATGAGATGAAAGTAGAATATAACAGGAGAGAGGGAGACAAAGGGGAAAAAAAAACAGAAGTTGTTATAAAACTAAAGATATATAAAACAAATAAAATAATTCAACATAAAATGTAGTGAATAGTTCTTCAAAAACTGTTCAATATTTATCATATGAGTTCTTCTGGAATAAGTAGGATTAGATCTTCTGGATCACCTAAAATTTTATTAATACTATAGAACTAAAAAAAATATAACATGAACTTTGAAAACTTACCTATATTTCTCTTCCTTCTATTTTCTCTCTACTTCTTTCTTTCTCTTTCTCTCTCTCTCTCTCTTTTTCTCTCTTTCTCTCTTTCTTTCTTTCTCTCTTTCTTTCTTGGTTGTTCTCACAGCATATTGGCCACTGCTATATATACGTAGTGGAGGTGACTATGCGTGGAGGTGGCTCATCCACGTAAGTCATGACCTCACAACACTCCCCCTTGGATAACCTCAATTCATATTAAGATATGTTAAAACTGCCTCATTAAAACCTTGATAGGAAAACCCAATGGGAAAAAAACCTTAGCGAAAGAAAAGAGTATAGTGATATTATGTAACATAACTTAGTATGGGTTCGTTAAAACTACCTCATTAAAACATTACCAAGAAAAACTATGTGGGAAAAACCATTGGTGAAGGGAAAAGAGTACAGTACGCGACTCCCCCTCATTCATACTTCTAGTATGAATTAGATAGTTTCTCAAACTCCGTGAGTAGTGTTTTAGTAAATATGTTCATCAAATTGTTACTTGAACATGTCTACTGGACATTGATATGACCGCTCTTCTGGAGCTTTATGCATATAAAAGAATTTTGACGAAATATGTTTCGTTCTGTCACCTTTTGATGTAGCCTCCTGTAATATTTACAATTATTATCTTCTTATCATATCATTGAAGATAATCCGTAGCTTTCTTGAATATGTTGAATCATGGATCTTAGCCAAATGCATTCTCGGCTTACGTCATGAATTGCAATGCTCTTAGAAGCATGTGAAGAAGTTGCAGTTAATGTCTTATTCACCGATCGGCAGGATAGAGCAATGTTATCATAAGGAAACACATACCCAGTTTGAAATCGAGCTTTATGTGGATCAGAAAGATGCCAACGTATGCATAGCCAATTAATTCATGTTGTAACTCTTTTGAATAGAATAAGCTTGTATCAATTGTCCATTGTAGGTAACGCAGTATATGCTCAATTTCTTTCCAATGTCGTTGAGTTGGTGCAGAACTATATCTTACCAATAAGTCAACACAAAATACTATATCAGGTCTTATACCTTTTGCAAGATACATAAGAGCACCTATTGTACTAAGATATGGTACTTCAAGATCAAGAAGTTTGTCACCATCTTCTCGAGAACAAAAATGAGCTATCTTGTTGTACATCAATATAACAAAAATGAGCTATTGTACTAAGATGTGGTTAGACATCCATTGGAGAATTTTATGGATGAGCTTGTTCAATATAACATTTTTCTGTATATGTCAACTGATGAATAAAAATATGCAATCTGCAAGACAAAAGAAAAATTTGTTCTCTCAAGGAATTTAAGTTTTCAGGGCTTTTGTAATCTCTGCAACAATACCAATAATATCCAAAAATATTAACATATATTACAATACTCATCAATTCATATCATCATAAAAAGACATTGACGATTGTAATGTTCACATATCATTCTTGCAATAGATATTTATTGGGATAATTGTACCATCTGCGTCCAGATTAGTTTAACCCCTATCTATATCTTTGAAGCTTGATAGACTATAATCTTCGAGGTATCTGTTTTAAATTTTTCAAGAATTTTTATATGTATACAATTGCCTAATCCACCATAGGAATAGGTTGTTATACATTCATTACATGCATATCTAGTGCTTCTGAGACTGACCAACTGGTCAATAATATGAATGTAATTGTATCCTTATAGGATAGGATTTCTTATTATAGTCAATACCAAGGCTCTGCGAGAAACCTTTTGGTACGAGTCGTGTTTTATATCGCACTATTCTATTTTCTCATTGCGCAAATACCCATTTGTATCAAACCGGTTTTTCATCTTCAGATGAGTGGACTACTGGTCCGAATACTTTACAGCTTCTAGTGTTTAAACTACAGGTCCAATATCTGCTGGTGTTTGGACTACAGATCCAACATTTTTATCTTCTGGTGTGTGAACTACAAGTTCACATACTTTTCATTATGCTAATGAGTTTAATTCTAACTCAGTAATTTCTTTTCATTTTGATCGATCATATTATCGACATTTGTCGACTATCTATGGTTTCGTCTATTACTTCTGGTAACTGTATTTACATAGATATCATTTCTATTCCATTATTCTCTTGTATTGAGATCTCATTATTTTCAGGTACCATTTCCTCTGCAGGGGATATCTCTTCAGGAGTTTTCTCTTCTAGGACTTCTTTTATAGGAGTTTCTTTAGAAAGTCTAGATAATGAAGATTCCTCTTTTGGAGGTTTATTTTCTTCTTCAAGAAGTATAGAAATAATTTCCTATCTCTTCAAAAGTTCATGCTTCAGGAAGTTTAAAAATTATGGTTTCTTCAGGAACACCAATGTACTCATTTTGTTGTGCTTTTCTCTTTTTGAGAGTTTGACTTTTGCATTGATATGTCTCCCATGCTTTAAATGCTTTGAAATTATGTGCTATTATATAAACAGATGATCCTACAGGGATTAACATATTGTCCTATAGGGACATTAATATGTGCTATAGCATTAATAGCTGGTATTGCTATGATTTAATTATTGTCTTTGTGTCGGCAAATGCTTCAGGCAATTGATTTGCAATCATATATAAGTAAATAATTCCTTTTGTGAACTTCAGATTCACATTGACTTGTCCAAAGAACAAGATGAGACAATTTCACAACATTAGCATTAATCTCACAGCATCACGTTTACGTCTTATCTCCCCCTAATGGTGGGAAAACTGACTCCACATAAGGACTATCCTCAAAATAAGAGAGGTAATATTCAATAAAGATATAACCATTGTGTATATATGCATAAATGAGAGACATATCAGTATTACAGAATAACCAAATAATTGTTTGACAAAAAGAATCTTCTGGTTCTTTAGTGGATGTCCATGAAAATTATTAAGATCCTGGATAACCAAGACAATCATGCCAAAATATAAATTTTTTTTTGGATCAAATCACTTCTGGTGAATGACGTCAGATGCTGTCACTACAAGTAATCCATAAATACTTCTATTGTATCACTTTAAGTGATTTCACAGTACAAAAATCTTTTGGGTCAAAAAACTTCTGGTTTATTACTGCAGGTGATCTCAATATAATATAACTTAAAAGAAAAGCAACAAATTTCTCGAGTATATGCTTCTAGCATGAAAAGAGAAGTATAAAGAAAGATATTTTTCATTACCTTCATTGTTGTATTCTTTTTCATCATATGGTTCTAGTATAACAAAAATAAAGTAAAAACATGTATAAAAGTTGAGCTACTTTCTTGTATTGCTAGTAGAATAGAATGCATTATCAATATGGAATTTTATTCCTCTTGATCACATTATGTTAGCTCTTTTAGAGCTTAGCTCATCTGAAGCCTTCAATCAATTTGTAAGACTTGATATTATTTTAACATTAATTTTAGCTAATGTTAAATTTATACCATATCAAAGAATTGTGTGTATTCTAATAATGTCTACTAGACATATATCTTTCTCATTCAATTGGTATGATTCATGCCTTCAAATGTAACATTGATATAATGTTTCATTGTCAAAATTATTCTATTTAATCATCATATTGCAGGTACGTAACCAATGAAATATCTTTGTACTTCTTGAGAGGTTGAGCTCACATTATTCCACTTCTAGTGGCATTTAAAACCTTCATGGTATTTCCATCACATCTGTGACAATATCCATAGCCATCAAATAAAAGTACATTCACTGCAAGAAATAATATAAAATTGACCACATGTATCAGCTAATTATAGCACTCGATTGAGTGAGCTACACTATACTAGATCCATACCATTCACTTATCACTTTAGGGATTGGTACATATTATAAATTTATATTTTTTTTAGAAATATCTAATGAAAACATAGGAAGAAAATGGGGAGCAAAATCAAAATAATGTGGAACTCATACATAATACCGTAAATAGTAATGTAAATAGTATGCATGAATAGTAATGTAATTGTTTACACTTATCTTCTATTATATTTACACGATGTGCTATTGGAATACAATTTCTAAATTAACCCTTTTGATATTGCTACTTCTGGAGCACGTTCGAGGCATAAAATATAAATATATTGGTTTATTATATATTCATCAAGAAGATTTCTGCTACATAATTTTCATTGTGAACGTATTTGAATAATAAAAATTGTACTTATTCTTTTATTTAGCAACACTGTTACAATTTCAGGTGCACTAAATCGTTGTCTTGCAACTTCAGGTGCATTTAACCATAATCTGGTAACTCCAAATGCATTTCTTGATTATCTTGCAACTTCGGGTGCATTAAATCATAATAAACTTTTGAAAAATGTAATGATGACACAATAGTAAACTAAAATAGGCAGCGGCCATAATAAATATAATTAACTAATAACAGCAACATAAATGAAAGCAGTAGCAGACGGCAAACCGACCTTATAAAGTAAAAATAATTAAATAAACTGCGTGCAAGCCTTAATGAATATTCCATAGGAGTGCTTGATTTCTTTCATTGTATTTCTAAAATCATTACTTCTGGATTGATCTAAATATATAAAATATTGAAAGCAACACACATAACAAAATCTGACAATCATTAGTTAATGATCATATAAAAACCTCTACCGAACACAGTAATGTTAGGTGGGTCTTATGACAACTGGCAGAACGGTGAAAAAGTATTACCGTACTATTGATTAAAGATTATTTATTATATAATTACTATGCAATTACTATTTATAAATAGTAAAACAACTGTTTATCAACAGTAGTTATCAATAATAACTTATACATAGTAAAAATACTATTCATGCATAGTAACAATTACTATACGCTTCAGCGATATATCGATATATATATATATCCTATTACTATTTTTATCTCTATTATAACTTGCAATCCAGATATCAAAATATAGTCAAGTCACATGTTTATGGAAATGTATTGAAATATAGATTCCATATCTATAAATATCACAGGCAAAAAATGTAAGATTTGGGAGAAATGAAGTAACAAAGTTTTGAAATAAATACTATTCATATCAATATTTAAACTACTGTTCATACTATTCATGCAAATTGAGTGAACAGTAAAGAATTTAAAATGAAGATAAATTATACATCAAACGAAGGAAGAACACAAAGCACTTAAAGCATCGTACTGATGATGTATTATAAAACTAAAGATATATAAAGCAAATAAAATAACTCAACACAAAATATAGTGAATAGTTCTTTAGGAGCCGTTCAATATTTATCATATGAGTTCTTCTGGAACAAGTAGGGTTAGATCTTCTGGATCACCCAAAATTTTATTAATACTATAGAACCAAAAAAAATATAACATGAACTTTAAAAACTTACCTATATTTCTCTTCCTTCTATTTTCTCTCTACTTCTTTCTTTCTCTTTCTCTCTTTCTCTCTCTTTCTCTCTTTCTCTCTTTTTCTTTCTTTCTCTCTTTCTTTCTTGGTTGTTCTCACAGCATATCAGCCACTGTTGTATATACGCAGTGGAGACGGCTATATGTGGAGGCGGCTCATCCACGTAAGCCATGACCTCACAATAGAAGGTCATTTTTTTGCTTCCATAGAAAAGAAAAGTACAAAATATGAAAGAGAGAGAAAGAGAGAGTTCTCTTTGTTTGGGCAGAGCATCGAGCTCCTCAAAGAGTGCACGAAACCAAATAAACCTAACATAACAGTTCCTCCTCCCACAAAAATACCCAACAATGTTAGGAAATAGTTGGATGGTGGATGAACTTCGAACATATGATTCGTAACCTATTATTATTGATTGCCTATACAAATGGAAGGAAAAAGAGAGAAAAGAAAGCAGAGAAAAATAGAAAAGAGAGAGAGAGAAAGAAAATGAAGAGAAAAAAGAGAAGAAAGAAAAAAGCAAAGAGTGTAGGTAAACTATTTAAATTTTTGTTGTCTTTATATTTTGTCCTATAAAAAGAATACATTCTTGGGCGATTAAGAAGATTTATACCCATAATTCCAAAAGAAGTATTTATATTATTTGACAGTTTCAGAAAAACTGTTTTTTATTATATACTGTGTTTGATTATTTTGTATGCTTAATATTGTTTTAGTTTTATAACACGTTATCAGTACGAAACTCTAATTACTCGTATATCTGGAAGGTACTTCATTATATTAGTGAAGGTACTTCATTTTATATGTCATTAATATTTCAGTTCATTTATCTTTATTTTGTGTTCTTTACTGTTCACTCTTCAATTCATGGCATAATTTATATTTATTGAATAGTTGATAAATAGTGATGCATAGTTGATGAACAATGATGAATAGTAATATTTCGAAGTTTTGTTTGTTTATTTCTCTAAGATCTTAAATTTTTGCCCTATGATATATATAGATCCGGAATCCTTATTTAAATAGCTTTTCATAGACATGTGATTTGACTATATTTTGATGTTTGGATTGAAAGTTATAATAGAGACAAAAATAGTAATATTATATATATATATATATATCGATCAATGAACTCTACTATTCATAAACAGTAATGAATAATAATTATATAGTAATATATAATAAATAATATTTAATCAATAGTACGACAATACTTGTCACAGTTCTGTTGGTTGTTTTTTATCATAATACCCACTTAACATTAATATGTTCGGTAGAGGTTTTTACATTAATATGTTCGGTAGATGTTTTTACATTAATATGTTTGGTAAAGGTTTTTACATGATTATTAACTGCTGATTGTTAGATTTTATTATATGTATTGCTTAAAATATTTTATATTGAGAAGTAATGCTTTTAGAAAGACAATAAAAAAAGTCAAATATTCATGTAGAATGTTTATTAAGGCTTACACGTCGTTTATGTACTTATTATTACTTTATAAGGTCAGTTTGCCATTTGCGACTGTTTTATTTATATTGTTGTTATTATTTAGCGATGCTTATTATGACTACTGCCTATTTTGGTTTACCATTATGTCATTATTAAATTTTTATAAAAAGAAAAATTCGAGTACCAGCAGACTGTATTTTTTTTCAAAAAGCTCATTATGATTTACTACACTAGAAGTTGCACAATTATCAATAAATGCACTTGAAGTTGCAAAATTATGACTCGTGGAATAATTCGTAGAACAACTCTGAAACAAAACAAGAAAAGGAAAAAGGTTTACAGAGTAAACCTTCTAAAAATTATGAAGATATTTGTTACAGGTCTGGTAAAAAAATGTTGAAATGAATTTCACAAACTTTGATAACTCAGTAGAAATCACTCACTTTGATATTTCATATTTCTTTAAAGATCATGATGGAAAAATAGATCACTTAATTGGTGATGGAAATGTCCACACCAACTAGTTTATGTTATTATTCTTTTAAGTTTATTGTCATCTTGTGTAATGTTTTTCTAAGCATGTTTCTTAAATGAATATTTTTTGTTTTCTTATAAATAAGTAATTTTAATATTTTGTATAGAGACACGGAATCTATCAAAGCATTAATAACTTCTAAGATGAACAATGGAGATATATGTTTAGTAGACAGTGCAACTATTTATATAATTCTTCTAAAGAAAAAATATTTTGTTAGCTTAATGTTAGTTGAAAATAACGTTAAGACAATATCTGGCAGTATAAAATTAATTGAAGGTTCCGGAAGAGCCAATATATTATTGTCAAAAGGAACAAAACTTTATATTGATGATGCTATGTATTTAACTAGAGCTACAAGAAATTTGCTCAGTTTTAATGATATATGTAGTAATGGATATCATATAGAGACAACAAATGAATATAACAAAGAATATCTTTACATTACTTCTATTGTTTCATGCCAGCAGCATATATTAGAAAAACTTACTATTTTCTCTTCTGGATTATATTATACAACTATAAGAATTTTTGGATCACCTGAAGTAATGCACCAGAAGTGTTTTGACTCAAAGAATTTTATACTTTGCCATGGTCGTCTTGGTCATCTAGGATCAACAATGATGCATCGAATCATTAAGAACTCTCATAGGCATCCACTAAAGAACTAGAAGATTCTTTTGTCAAGTGATTATACATGTCCCGCTTGTTCACAAGAGAAATTAATTGTGAGACCATCCCCTTTAAAAGTAATAGTTGAATCTCCAACCTTTTTACAAAGAATTCAGGGGGATATATGTGGACCGATACACCCATCATGTGAACTATTTCGTTATTTTATAGTTTTAATAGATGCATCCACTCAATGGTCATATTTTTGTTTGCTTTCTACTCGTAATGTTGCATTTGCTAGGCTTATTGCTAAAATTATCAGATTACGAGCACAGTTTTCAGATTACTCGATTAAGTCAATATGATTAGATAATGCTGGTGAGTTTACATCTCAAACTTTTGATGATTATTGCATGTCCACATGAATTTATGTTAAACATCCCATTGAACACACACACACACAAAATGATCTAGCTGAATCTTTTATCAAATACCTTCAGCTTATAGCTCGACCTTTACTTATGATAACAAAATTACCTGTTTTTGCTTGAGGGCATGCCATATTGCATGCTGCATTATTAGTTCTTGTCTGACTCACTACTTACCACGAATATTCACCATTACAACTTATTTTTGGTCAACAATCAAATATTTCACATCTAAGGATTTTTGGTTGTGCTATATATTTACCAATTGCGCTACCACAACGTACTAAAATGGGTCCCCAACGTCCACTTATGATTTATATTGGTTTTGATTCTTCATCTATTAGTAGATATCTTGAATGTTTAATAGGGTATGTATTCACTGCACGTTTTGCAAATTGTCATTTTGATAAAATATTTTTTTCACAGTGAGGGAGAGATAAAATGCAACTGGAAAAATAACATGAGATTACTTGGAATGCTTCTACGGTATCTTATCTTGATCCTCAAACAAATCAATGTGAATAACAAGTTCACATGATTATTTATTTACAAACGATTGCAAATCAATTACCTGATGTGTTTATCGACACAAAGAAGATAACAGAATCATATATATTAGCTGCTAATACCCCAGCACGTATTGATGTCTCTGTAAGACAATCTGCTAATATAACAGCAAATGAATCTCAAGCACGCATAAAGCGTGGGAGACCTGTTGGTGCAAAAGACACAGTTCCTAGAAAGAGGAAGGTACAAATGCATAAACAAGTTAGTATTCCTGAAGAAATCATAGTATCTAAACCTCCAGAAAAAGGAACTCTTGTAAAAGAATTCTCAAAAGAGAAACCTCCTAAAAGGATATCCCATGTAGCGGAAAGTAATGAGATCTTAATAAGTTATGTAAATACAAGAGAAAAATGAAACAGAAATAAAATTGTTGTCGACAACATATTTTCATTTAAAGTGGCTCTTGTAATTATAAGAAGTAATGCAGAGAATGAACCACAGACAATTGACGAATGTCAACATAGAAGTGATTGGCTAAAATAGAAAGAAGTTATTGAGACAGAATTAAACTCATTAGCACAATGTAAAGTATTTGGACCCGTAGTCCAAACACCAGAAGATGTAAAACCGGTTGGATACAAATGGGTATTCGTGCAAAAATAAAATCGTGAGATATAAAGCGCGACTAGTAGCACAAGATTTCTCGTAGAGACCTGGTATTGATTATGATGAAACATACTCTCCTGTAATGGATGCCATTATGTTTAGATTCTTAATTAGTTTATCAGTCTCAGAAGGATTGGATATGTATCTGATGGACGTCGTGATAGCCTACTTGTATGATAAATTAGATAATGATATATATATGAAAATTCATGAAGGATTTAAAATGCCTGAAGCACATATTTCAAAATCTCGAAGTTTATATTCTATCAAACTTCAAAGATCTCTTTATGGGTTAAAACAATCTGGACACATGTGGTACAATCGTCTCAGTGAATATCTAGTGAAAAATGGATATGTGAATAATACAATTTGTCCATGCATTTTTATTAAGAAATCAAAATCTGAATTTGCTATTATTGAAGTCTATGTCGATGATCTGAATCTTATTGGAACTCCTGAAGAGCTTAAAACAACTATTAGGTATTTAAAGAAGGAGTTTGAAATGAAAGATCTTGGACAAATTAAATTTTGTCTTGGATTACAAACTGAGCATTTATCAAATGGAATTCTCATCCATCAATCCACATATACAGAAAAGGTTTTGAATCGATTCTATATGGATAAAGCGCATCCATTGAGTTCTCCCATGATTGTCCGATCACTAGATGTACAAAAGGATCCTTTTTACCCTCAAGAAGATGATGAAGAACTCCTTGGTCCTGAAGTACCATATCTCAGTGCTATTGAAGCTTTTATGTATCTTGCAAATTGCATAAGACCCGATATTACATTTTCTGTAAATTTATTGGCAAGATATAGTTCTGCACTAACTCAGAGACATTGGAAATGGGTGAGACACATATTTTGTTACCTTCGAGAAATAACAGATTTGGGTTTGTTCTATTCAAAGGGACCAAAATCAGAGTTAGTTGGCTATGTAGATGCTGGTTACTTCTCTGTCCCACATAAAGCTTGATCACAAACTGGGTATGTATTTACGTATGGTAACACTGCTATATCTTGGCGATCTGTGAAGCAGACTCTAACTGCAACTTTTTCAAATCATTCTAAGATTATCGCAATTCATGAAGCAAGTCAAGAATACATTTGGTTAAAATTTATGATCCAACATATTCAAGATAGTTGCGGACTATCTTCGATAAAAGATACCTCAATGATATTATATGAAGATAATGCAGCATGTATTGCACAAATCAAGGGAGGCTACATCAAAGGTGACAAAACCAAACATATATCGCCAAAATTATTTTATGCACGTGAACTCCAGAAAAACGGTGAGATTGATGTCCAACAGACACGTTCAAGTGACAACTTGGCAGACTTATTTACTAAAACACTCCCAACTGCAACATTTGAGAAATTGGTACACAACATTGGCATACGTAATCTTAAATCTTTGAACAATTGAAGCTATCAACTTCAACTTCATACTAGATGTATGAATGAGGGTGAGTTGTAGATTGCACTCTTTTTCCTTCGTCAACAGTTTTTTTCCCATAGGGTTTTTCTTGGCAATATTTTAACGAGACAGTTTTTAGTGCATCCATTTTTCTTTCGCTACGGTTTTTATGTGGTTTCTTATGGCGGTCATCCAAGGGGGAGTGTTATGAAAGAGTTGAATGGTGAATGACATTCGAATATGTGATTTGCAACATACCAGTATTGGTTGCCTATATAAATGGAAGAGGAAAGAGAGAACGGAGAGTATAGAAAAATAGAGACAAGAGAGAGAGAGAGAAAGAAAAGGAAGAGAAAGAAGAAGAGAAAAAAGAGAAGAAAGAAAAAAAAGTAAAGAGTGTAGGTAAACTATTTAAATTTCTGTTGTCTTTATATTTTGTCTTATAAAAGAAATATATTATTGAGTGATCAAGAAGATCTATCTCCATAGTTTCAGAAGAACTATTTATATTATTTGATATTTCCAAAAAAACTGCTTTTATTATATACTGTGTTTGATTATTTTGTATGCTTAATATTTCTTTAGTTTTATAACAAACAATGCTTTGTAATAACAAATCAACCCAAGGGTAAAAATGCCACAGCATTGTGCAACTACGGGTTAGCCAAAAAAATGCCACGAATGCAGCACAATAAACATAAAAGCAAAGGCCAAAAGGGTCCAAAAAAAGTTAGGGAGTGTTTGGTTGTAGCTTACTTAGTAATTTATGACTTATACTTATAATTTTTTAAAAATGTATTTAGGTGAGTGGCTTAAAAAAAAATAATTTATGTCTAATCACGTTTTTTTGAAAAAAAATTACTTTTAAAGAAGTTTTTTAAAAGTAACTTACAGCTTATACCTTATGATTTATAAATTAGTTGGTCATACACCCCAAAATGTGAACAGTGCAGTGCCATTTCACAAAAAATGAGGGACAAAATCGTCCGTGCAAAAATATGCATCCGAAAATCTACTGTTGTAATGCTTTTTTTATATTAGTAAGATGTGTGTATATGTACATTTGTATGCATACATTCCCCAAAATAGGCGAAGAAGAAGAATGAGACAATGGAAGCAGCAGCAGTGGCAGGTGGTTCGGCAGTTGTCGTCTTGGGTTGCGCCAAATATTTACTTCCCAAATTTATTGAGCTCATCCGCAAGATGGGTTTGCCTGTGGACTACCTGCAAATCATAGAAAGATCTGACTTACCGAAGGACTTGTCCACCAAGGAGATCTGTGAAATCTTTAACGGCTCTATTCCTCTGCTCCTTGACGACGGCACAAAGGTTTAAATTACTCTCTCAAATTCTCAATTTTACATCAACTCTATGTTAAAATGTATATTTATAGGTGATATGAGAGTCACACCGGTAACAAAAACAAAATCATGTGAGCCATCTGGCAGTGATGTGATGTGAGATGGGACTCCAAAAAGGCCAAAAACACTCAAACAATTTCCCCAAAGTTTGTCCTATGCCCTTTATAAAACTTCCTCTTAAATTGTACGAATTTCAATATTTTCAATTGCATATCCTAAAAGTTTATAATTTGGTTCTTTACCTTGCGCATATTTTAAAATTCTCTTTATCCCATTTTTTTTTTATAGTAAAATACTTGCCTACCAAAACGAAAAATAATGCATAGTAAGGTAATAATGTCAAACAACTAGTTGTATGGTGAAATCATTTATGCAATGACAATAGCCGTAGTCCATTCAAGTAATTTTTAAAGTGAAAATCTTTAATAATTTCAGAATATATTAAACTAAAATCCAATCTAACAATTTTAATTACTGAAATTTTGATATATTTTATCATATTTAATTAAATTACTTTTAATGCCTCTATAAGTTATTTGACATATATAATATCTCAAACTAATTAAAAAGAAATTCTTAAGACAATAATTATCGATATATATACATATATGCTTGCGATTTTTTTTACCTTTGCTACTAAATATTTGTAGTCATAAAAATAAAAATATTTTACATTTCTGCTTATTTTTTAGTAAGTAATTGTGAAAATTGTTGAATGCAGTAAAACCTCCCCCACCCCATTTCTCCCTTTCTCCTTTTTTATAAAAATAAATAAATAAATATGACATTTGTGTAATAAGTAAAATAACCCTGATTTTACGCTCTTCAATTTTACATATAGAAAAAGCTCAATATGCTCAATTACTAATGACTTAGGCAATATCATAAATATTTACTGTTACCAATCATAGCATTTTACTAAGTTAATATGTCAAACGTGAAAGAAATTGTCACGCCTAATTCTGGGGTATATGATACCTCCCTAAAATGTGAAATGGCAAAACATACTATTTCCAACACATAACTAATAATAAATAGCTTGATCAAAGGTAAATGAAAAAATGAATCATTGCTAGAATATAGAAAACTGGAATATACATCATGATAATGAGTTACAAAATATCATAGCATCACACCCTGAACCAAAACTTATAACCCATAAAATCTGTACAATCATTTACCAAACATATATAATCAGTAGTGCTAAAAAAACTCAACCTCTTTAAGAATCTAGTTGTACAGTGAACCACTTGTAGAACTTTACATCTAAAAGGTAATTCAAAAAAAGATAAGACAACCATGTGGTTAGTGAGTATATCAAATCATATAAACAAAAAAATTAATGTAAAAACAGTTATGAATAAAGATTTAACTCAAGCAACTTTTCACAAGAACATTTCAAGAAAACCACCCATAATAAGAATATATTTTGATCTATCAATACAAATATAGTGGCAATGAGATCAAACTATAATAAACACCCAATTTGGGTTTAGTAGCTTATTCCACATAACCAAGGGGTGAATCTTTCAACTAAAATTACAATAGTACTATCACTTTAATTATTGGCTCAACTACGAATGTTGGCGGAGTTAGGAATCATTCGATATATTTAATGGTAGGGACACTTTCACACTAGCTCGAAAATAAAGTTCACACTCTCAGACCCGAGAAATTCCACTTCCACATAAGCCCAAGAGTAAGGCACAAGTGAGACTATTATAGCATGAATCCAACATCATGTTTACGAAACATACATGATCCAATAAGTAAATGTAAATATATATATATATATATATATCCAACACAAAATCCATTTTAGAAACCAATCCATAATTCATAAGAAGAAAATAAGTTCATATTTATATTCTAATTTAATTTTCAATTCATATAATTTCATATATTTACCTCAAACCAAACGCCGCCTAATTCTAAATCTCGATCTAACTTTTAGACCGACCTAAAGTGGACGTAGCACTATCTCGACTTAAAACAAGCCAAATCATATGATGCAAATGAGTAATAGGTCCATTCCCATGTGTATGCATTTAAATGTTGCTTGAATGTAACCTATGTCAATTCACAATCTAATTACTTTCTACAATTATGCATTATTAAAAAGGCACATAAAATGCATGTGTATGCATAACTCATACTCATTCTAAAGTTCATGGTATATGAAGTAAAATATGACTTAAATTAAATTATGGACGTACATAAGATGATAAAGTAATAAAAATTAGATTTAACAGCAACAACTAGCACGGCATAGGTGCACTTTTTTAATATCTTTTATACTGCTAAGCATTTACATATTAAATAATTACACTATAAAGTAGACTTAAAGAACTTTAAATTGATAGATCACAAGTCTAAGAATGGGTTCAGATGACGGAGACACACCAATTGAAATATGGACCTAATTTTCTGAAAAACAGAGTTGCCGTCAACACTTTTAGACCAATTTTAAACTAAAATCTATATCAATTTATAATGATCTGGGTTAGGAGCTCTATACCAATGGAAAAGTATACCAGTCTAGTTTCTAACTCATCAACCGAAGCAAGTTTTTGAGTTTTCCAAAAGGAGTTAATATTTTTTTTCTAAAAGTGTGTTAGTGTTGACTGACAACATATTTGTTGAGCCCTAAACTAGTACAATTTCCTCATTCTCTTTAGTCGAATTTTCAAATCAATCTAACTCCTATGACTGACTTATCATCCTTGTAATTACTCATAAGAAACATTAAACTCTAAGTAAATATTATGCAATAAATGTCATAGATAATTAGATTCTCTAAGAACTCAACAAGGAATATTCAAGGTCTTACACGAGCATGATCTTCCAATAAATGATTCAAATGCATAAAATTTTAAGATGTGATTGTTCTAAAAAGATTTCTAACACATAAATAAAAAGAATATAGTTACAGGATTCCATTTCTTACCTAAAACAAGATCTACACAAGTTTCTCCATTCAATTTCTTTTCTTTTCTTTTCTCTCTCTTTTTCTTTCACTTTCTCCCTAGACAAACTCCTCATTCCTATACAAGCTCCTCTATTCTCTTTCTTCTCTGTTGTTCTAGTTAAGACCTATAAATATATTTTTATATCTAATGTCACACATGACACCCACACACACCTTGTTGGTGAAATACATACCCATAAGTCACTCTAGTAAATACCTCAATGTCTAAGTTGGTAAACTTAATAACTTGATTAGCACTAATTAATTTCACTTAAGTTAGTTAATTGAGTTTAGTTACAAATAAAAATGCAAGAGAATATGAAACATTAAAACATGCTACTTAAACACCTTGATTAAGATACTCAACATATAATTATGCTAAATGTTTCAAATGAATGTATGGATGTCACATTAATAGTAGTGTAATATCTTTGCTTAGTAACTAGTGAAAGCAATGCTTTTTATATGTTGTTTTGTTGCTATTAATGTAATTGTTGTCATGGATTACAAGCAGAGCTTTGTGCTAGACAAAAAGAGTGGCAAGAAGAACTATATGGTTGGAGTATCCGCGCTCTCATTTGCCTCAGGAAATAACATTGGTCACTGGGAAATGACACCTTACCCCGACTCGAGGTAATGGCTAGATTTCATTGCAATGTCCTTTGCGAGGATTCATATAACAAACCTCATAACAAAAAAATATGGAAAGTCGATATTAAATTTTGTACAGAAGTCATTCCATATTTTTCATGTTTTATTCACACATGGCATGCATTAGGAGATTTTCAAGTACAATTTTATGTTTTGCATGAGTCTTGACGGGTCTTCATTGGTTTCTTGAACATTTAGCCACGTGATTATGCGATGGTGAATCCTAACCCTGGATTGTGGGAAAAAATTGTGTGTAAAGGTCGAAATGCTTAACACACAATTCTTTATTGTGTAGGATAGTCTCTATCCTATAGATAATTGCCATGTGTCCTGGGTTAAGCCCTGTTGGTCATAACTTCTTGGTTGCATCTAAGACTTGCTGTAGAAGATCTAAATTAAGTGGGAGGGGAGTTCCGTTATAGGGAAGAAAGTCTAAGAGCACTATAGGCAATTAGTGATTTACTGGCGTTTCATCAACGTCGCTAAATCCATTGAAAACGTCAACAAAACTGTATTATGGCGTTTGGAGAAAACGCTGACTATGCAGCCGTCGTTGTATCTTTCCAATGTTTAACAAACGTTGTGTGGCACTTATAGGCGGTGTTTTTCAAAACGTTTTGAAACAATAGCTGGCGACAACTTCGGGCCAATGATGACACAATTATATGGCGCTTTTAAAGGAGGCGCTGTTGAATCAGGATTTTGTGGCACTTTTCCTGATCGCTGCCTTTCACTTTTTTTTTTTGGGTCTATCCTGTCTATAAACAGGTAATATCGAGTGTTTGGATACTCATACCATTAGATTTATTTATGTGATATTATTTTCTTAGAAGTATGTTTATTTATAACAAATTAATGGTGCAGATGTAATAAAATATCACATATTACAATTTAAAAGGATTGAGTACTAAGAACTTGGTACTACTTGAGTATATTTTTTCGTTATGCAGAGATAGAATGAGTACATGCAACTCCATGTTCTTTTGGGTATGAAAATTTTCAAATCTTTGTTTGACTGAAAAACCGACTAGAGAATGAAAAATGTGGGAATGGAATCCCAAGGAAAAAAAGAAGAAGATAAGGACATGACCACAATTTCTTCTGATGAAACTTGTCTTGCTACAAACCAAGACCTAATTGAGTTAGGCTTGTGGACGATGAAGACCTCTGGTGTCATACACTTCTGCTGCATATGATTGTGTTTAAAAAGTGCAATTACATGACCTTAACTTGTATTTTGTTAGCCTTAGTTTAGGACTATATAAACCTTTTTAGTTAGATTTTAGTATTAATTAAATTAAGTTTAGAATTAAATTTGATTTTTTTGTACAGATTTTAAGCTTAAATTTGATCACTTTGGATGAAATTCGGACAGAAGGGAATAGTACCGGTTAGAAGTTTCTTAGAAGACCGTTCGAATGGAGTGCTTTCTTTGTGATTGGATTTTAGCTTCACATTTGAGGGCGTTTGAACAGCTAGAGACCCGTCAGAAGCCCATTTGAAGTTCGTTTGAAAGATCAGAGGCTAGTTTTGGCCATTTGAATCAGGTCAGAAGCTCATCAGAAGGCCGTTCAAATGGCCCCTTAGGGCGTTTGAATAGGCCGTGAAAACTTTGTTTTGTTTTTAGCCTATTTAAGGCAAATTTAGCCCTAAATCAAGAGATCTTCTTCCAATTACGTTTTTTAATTACGTTTTATAGGTTTTATATAGCAATTTTGAGAGCATTTTAATGAGATAATTATATAGATTTCTTTTTAATTCATAGATTTTTTATTCAATTCAATGGATTTGAATATAATTATCTTTTTCTACATGATGATAAGTAGCTAGTTTCGCTCTTGGAGACAATTATGAAGATTATCTACGGATTTTAAGATTTCAATGGAGGTAATTGAATTATCATTGTTTCATCTTTCAAATCTCTTAATTCTTGATAATTGAACTCTAGATTTTTAAGAAAACTTAGATTCTTAACTAAATTTAGTAATCTCAATGCACATGCCTTAATTTGGTGTTGAGATTACATAAATCGATAGAATGAATCTACGACTTTGATTTGATTACAATTCTAAGTTTGATTATCATTGAATTCGTGTTTGCAATTGTTAAATCTTCCGAATCAAAGGCTCAAGATGAAGCCGATGATTTGAGTTATAAACTCTCCTTGAATCTTTGGTGAATTGGGTAATTGGATCAATTAGATCAAAGATCTTCTCTCTATACTTTAAACTAATTTGTAGTTGCTTTAGTTAATTGTCTAAACTTTTCAAACAAACAATTTTCGATTCCTTTTAGAAGTAATTTATTATGTTTGTTTCAACTCAAGAGGTACAAGTGTTTGTCAATTAATTTGAGTCAATCCTAGAGGAAATTCGACCCCGGACTCACAGGGTTATACTACTCTGCCGATCCTACGCTTGTGAATAATATTAAGCACTCTTTGGGCGAATTTAAGCTTTAGCAACGTTGCCAGGGATCAAAAGCAATTGTTGTGCATTTACAAACCTTGAGGTTGGAGAAAGTCTGGAAGATTGTTTCCTCACTAACATCTAAATTAACAGAGAAATCATTGGCTTAGGCCTTTGGTAACTTTGTTGCATCCCTATTAATTGTGAGCATATTAGATTTAGGATTTCTATTTGCTTATTAATTTAGAATTCATCTTTCCTTGTTAGTTTAGGATGTGATTTCCATTGTAAGTTAGTTTGGTGGGTTGCTAGTGGTGATTGGGATCTTTGTGATATTTGCTTATCGATGATATTGCTTTTGCCTAAGGAGATTGAAGGTATTGGTTGGATTAATTGAATTGCTTGGTTCAGTGGAATATTTTCTATGGAGATTGGAAGATTTAGAAGGAAATAGGTGAAAGGGAATTGTGTATGTTGTGTTACTTGATACTTTAATTGTCTCTTATGTGTGCATTGTATATGTACGTACATTGCATTAGGGACGTGCATAATCATTTATTAAAAAATGATCTGTTTTGTATTCTTCCTCCTAACTACCGTACTTTTTCCCCTACTAGAACCCCTAATTCAACGCTACCGTTAGTTATTGATTTAGGTCAGATTCCAATGGTGAATATTAATGATAAGTTGAATCCTCCTCCATTGAACCCTGATCTTGGGGCCATCCTTAGCAATTTAGGACCTGAGCCTGATAGAGGGAGTAACCATGGTGACATGGGTGCTCCTTATTAATCACTAAAAAAACATGCAATAAATATCCGCCAGTGTACTATTGTGATGCAGTAATAATACTCGGTAAAGTTTAAGATCGATCCACAGGGAAGAGGGTTAGCGCATTCAGGATAACTCACTTTGGTTTAGAAATTCCAAGAAAAGACTCCAATAAAATAAAAAGATAATAGTGTTGAGAAAGAGTTTTGATTATTCTAAGCTAAACTATGAAAACGATTCTAAATTAATAAAAACAAGTCTTAAAACCAACTGATCCAATCAATTGTGTCACCCGAAATTTCAATGGAGGCTTTTGATAACTTAAATCATTGACTATGTTGTGAGTCTTTGAATTAGAAGATTTAGCAATAAAACAATTATTCTTTAACAATCAAACTTAGAATAAATCAGGTTTAGAATGCATACCATCAACTTATTGCCAAGTATAATCAAACATCTAAGTTTTCTTAAATATCTACTCTAGATTGAATTAGTTTTAGAATCAAAGATGCATACCATTGATTCGTGCAGTATATATACTAAACACAGGTTTATGCATAAGTATTACTGAACATAGTCAAACATCAAAGTTTTCGTAAATATATAGGGTATGATCCCAAAGAACTAAAAAGAAGAAGATAAAAAAATTGAAATCTAATTTACCTCCATTGTTCATCCAAGATTTTCAATTTATCTTCACAACTCATCCCAAGATAGAATTTAGTTGCTCAAAAACATAATAGATACACAGAACTGTATGTAAATTTATTGAAAGACTGTGAAATTTGATTACAAAAATTGAAAACCTACGAAAGCTATGTAAGATTCTCCTATAATCTACTCCTAAAACCTAAAAAGGTAATAATGAAAAAGCTCCTTAACTTGGAATCAGGCCTAGCTTTTATAGACTTTCAAAAAGTGCAGATTTACGCCGACTGTTTGAACGCCCATACCTACTGTTTGAATGGGTATCGAACAAACATCAGATGGTAAAAATAGCTCTTTGAATCTCTCGAATGGGCTTCAGACCTGGTCCCAACGTGATTCGTTTGACGCACCGTTCGAACACCCTAATCCACCATTCGAACACTCAGATCTACCATTTGAACGGATGATGTGTGCTGACGTCACGCATTGAAACACCCTTTGAATGGACTCTTCCATTTTCGCTCGATTTCATCCTTTTTAAGTATAGATTCCTATTTCAAGTAACATAAACTAAGTTAGTACGAATTATGACTAAAACTAAGCAATTAATCCTACTCTAGGTCTAACAAAGAACTAATTAAGGCATATATATTGCACTTTTAAAGTACAATTTGTTGGGGACTATGAAATTTTTCATGA
>CM065399.1:18272500-18552500 GCA_033060915.1 Euryodendron excelsum
ATAAAACATCTAAGAAAAAGTCACATAAGAGTGTACTAACAATGACATAAAACTCAACTGTCTCAAAATCATGCAATTATATCCTTTATACTTTGATTCAAAATCTTACTAGCTATACATTCAGTAAAAACCATAAAACACATAGGTCTCTCAATGGAAAACTCATCATAAGAGTAAATGTAAATGAAACATCAAAAGAGTAATTCCACTATAAAAAACTGCACATATGTAAATGTATCAACTTGGCATAACTTTCATAAAAGAATATTCACAGTTGGAGCACTAACTAGAGAATTGACATGTAATGACTTATACTCAAAAGAATTATCAACTTACGTTTATTCCGGATAACCTAAGGCTATGTGAAAGAAGAGTTATGAATGGGGAGAAAAAAAGAGATAGTAAAACTTAACACATGCATTGCGCACGACATGTAATGGTCAATAAACATACACTTCTAATTTGCCAACTTTTCAACATAATTGTTCTTTTTTCTTCTTGTTCCACTTCTATAGTGTTTTTTTTTTCTTTTATTTTCAACTTCCTCTTTCAACTCCATACATCTTCTACTTTTGCAAGCTGTCATAAGCAATGATATCAAGTTCTTCATCATGGGAAGGATCTCAATAATTATATGCTTTTTTCAAATATCATAAGTGTACGAGTATCAAGAGAAAAAAGTTTAACATGAATGGCTTGAAAGGAATAAAATGGCCTCAACCTAATATCCAAAATATATAAAATTAAATATTCAAAAGAATATAAGTGTCAATACCTCCAACTATTATACAACATATAAATCAAAATCAAGTATAATGAAACTATTGAAAGAATAAAATATCAATTAATTATCCTTAAGTAAATGCATATTCACTCTGAAAAGAAGATAAATTGGCTCTAAACTCATAAGAAAAAATCTCCACCTTTTAAGGATATACATGCACAAAATTTCAACATAAGATATCATATAGCATGCTAGTGCACAACTATGTAATTTCTCTCTTATAATGATTTTATGACAAAAACTTGTAATGCATCATAACAGCAAGGTGAATCAACAATTAAGGTCAAGCCTACTCCAATATATGACTCAAAACATACTCAAATCGAAGATTACATTGACATGAATTGACATGAATATAGATATGGTTCTCACAAAATCCTCTTCAACACATCCAATAATCACTAGTTAAGAAATATATATAAAAGTGTGTCAAAGGTACAAACCGTAATACCCAAACCATAAGATACTCAAACTCTTACTTAAGAACTGAAGCGTTTGAAAGATAGTCAACACGAAGTAACACTTGAAACTAATCAATAAAGTATAACAAGGTTTGGAGTATAATCCAAAACAAAAAAAAATTTAATAAATAACATCAAAATAGAACAAAACAAAACAAAACAAAACCAAACAAAGAAAATTACCACTACTTCTCCCCCCTAACTAAAGTTATGCAATGTCCTCAATGTATGAAAATGAATACAAAATAACAAGGAATAGGGAATAGGGGAAGGAGGAACAAAAACAAGGTGCGCAAAAAGGACACCCACCAGCTAGGAAAAAACTCTATAAAGCTAAAAATTCATAAAAATAAAAATAAAAATCTAGTAACTATTCATACTTCTACAAAAGTTAGAAAAAAGATCACCCAATACCACATCAAAGAAATTTGCTATCATCTAAGATATTCACTCTTGAAATTTCTAAAGAGTTTAAACAAGCTGCATAATAAACAATTTTATATAATAGTTAAGCACATAAGGATAAAAAGGATTATAGAATATAAAGAAACTAAATGGGTTATGCCAAAAGTGCCAAATAAGCTCATGTTATGAATCTCATTAGTGTTGCCTATTTGTTTATCAATATCAAAAACATTCAAAATAGGAATTGCATCCATAACAAATATGTTATTATCCTTAGAATTCTCTTTTTCCTCTCATTTCTCCTCACTACGTCTTACTTGGAGTTCTCAATCTTGGTCTCCTCTCTTTTGGATTCCTCTCCCTTATTCTTTGTTGTCTCTTCCTCCCTTACTTTTTCATTAGGTACTATTTCCCACAGTTCAGCCACTTTGAGAAAAATAAGTACTTTTTCAGGCTCATCCTCATTCTCATCCACCTTAAGAACTTCTTCCCTTAGTTCAGATACCTTGGGAAGGTTGAGGTCTTCTATGATTATATGACTCTTAGGGGTAATGATGGATAGGTCTTGGTCATAAGGGTGAAGTGGGTTTAAGGTAGTTTTGGCCTTTTGGTCGTGATATTCAAAGTTGGGTTGTGATTGGGCCAAAATCTCATCATCCTCGAATATTGGTTGAGATAGGGCTTGTGTCATAATAGTAAAGCGCTTCTGCATATCCACCATCAACTTATAGGTTTCGTCTAACATTTCGTCTTGCCTATCCAACCTATTGTTAAGCCCTCGTATATCGTCGACTATTTGGTTAACCATGTCATCCATAGTTTGGGTCCAAGAGGTTTCATAGTGTGTAGGGTAGGGTTGGTAAGGCATAAGTTGTGGGGTTTGTTAATATTGTAGTGGTGGTTCGTAGTTTGGGTATGGTGGAGCTAGAGAGTACCACTCCGAATGGTATGTAGGTGGATAAGGGTTTAGTGGTTGTGACAACTGTAATTAAGGGCCGGTCTTATAGATCTAAGAGGGCTTGCAAGTGCATCTGTCATACCATAGATGCTCCAATAATTATCCATAAATATAGCTAATTCAAACTGCCAAATCTCCGCACAATAAACCACTAAGTTGACAATTTTTTAAAACCACTTATCCTCCAATACTCCACAAAATATACAACCAATTAACAAAAAGCACCACTCGAACCTAATAAAATAATAAAGAAAAAATAATTGCTAAAAAATAAAAGATATAACGAAGTTATCTAAGTGAGTTATTGAGTCTCCTCGTGGTTGTAGAATGATGGTGAATTGCTTCGGTTGAAATTTAATCTCCAAGGCTCATCTACAAATGCCAAACGCCGAAGCTTCCCTAACAACAGTGCCAAAAACTGATCACTCCAAAATCGTGTGAAAAATATTTGCCAGTGTGCTGTTGTGATGCAGTAATAATACTCGATGAAGTCCGAGATCGATCCACAGGGAAGAAGGTTAGCTCATTAAGGATAACTCACTTTGGTTCATAAATCCCAAGAAAACACTCTAATAAAATAAAAAGAAAATAGTGTTGAGAAAGAGTTTGATTATTCTAAGCTAAACTATGAAAACGATTCTAAATTAATAAAAAGAAGTCTTGAAACCAACTGATCCAATCAGTTGTTTCACCCGAAACTCTAATTGAGGCTTTTGATAACTCAAATCATTGATTACGTCGTAAGTCTTTGATTCGGAAGATTTAGCGATGAAAATAATTATTCTTTAATAATCAAACTTAGAATAAATCAGGTTTATAATCATAGATGTATACCTTCAACTTATTGCCAAGCATAATTAAACATTTAGGTTCTTCTAAATATCTACTCTCGATTGAATCAGTTTTAGAATCAAAAGTGCATACCATTGATTTGTACAGTACATATACTAAATACAGGTTCATGCATAAGTATTACTGAACATAGTCAAACATCTAAGTTTTCATAAATATCTAGGGTTTGATCCCAAAGAATTAAGAAGAAGAAGATAAAAACATTGAAATCTAATTTACTATCATTGTTCATCCAAGATCTTCAATTTATCTTCACAACTGATCCCAAGATTGAATTTAGCTACTCAAAGACATGATAGATACACACAACTGTATGTAAATTTATTAAAAGACTTTGAAATCTGATTATAGGAATTGAAAACCTACGAAAGATGGGTAAAATTCTACTCTAATCTACTTCTAAAACTACTCCTAAAACCTAAAAAAATGTAATAATGAAAAAGCTCCTCAACTTGAAATCAGGCCCAACTTTTATAGACTTTCAAAAAGTACAAATTTATGCCAATTGTTTGAATGCCTATACCTATCATTTGAATGGCAGTTCGAATAGGTATCGAATGCACATCGGATGGTAAAAATAGCTCTCTGAATATCTCGAATGGGCTTCAGACCTGGTCTTGACATAACTCCGTTTGACGCACCATTCGAACGCCCTAATCCACCATTCGAACGCTCAAATTCATTGTTTAAATAGATGATGTGTGCTGACATCACACGTTTGAATTTTGAATGCCCTTTGTATCCGTTCAAACGGACATTTTCATTTTCATCCAATTTCATCCTTTTTAAGCATGGATATATGTTTCAAGTAAAATAAACTAAGTTAGTATGAATTAGGACTAAACCTAAGCAATTAATCCTACTCTAGATCTAATAATGAACTAAATAGGGCATATAGATTGCATTTTTAGAGTACAATCACCTATGCTAGAACTCTACGGGATTAGTTGAATCCAACTAGGCAAACACCCACATCATGTATAGTACTTCCTGCTCATCAAAACATATTAAATCTTAACTGAGAATGATCCAATTGTTGCCCACTTTCACAGTATGGATTTCGAGAATACGTGCCCACCATATGAAGGACTTTAAGGTCGTTTTCTCTATATTCATAGATAACACTTGCCCATAGAAAGTTTTACTTCTAAAAATTTCCCTTTCTCTCTAAAAAACAAGGCCAAGATATGGTTGAACTCATTAACGCCTATGTCTATCCACTCATGATACACTCTTCAAGGGGAGTTCTTGAAAAAGTTCTTTCTCAGGCATAGAATCGAGGCGATTCGTCACCAAATCTCATAATTTTCACAATGATTAGTGAATCTTTCTTCTAATGTTGGGAGATCTTCAAAGATTTGTTGAATTCTTGTTCACACCATGGGTTTGCTAATAGGCATATAATCAATACATTTTACTTATCTTTGAACACAGAATTGAAACAATTCTTTTAAGTATATGTGCTCGGGGACGTTTTTTTTTTTTAAATTTTTATAAAGACCCTACGGAGGCATTTAATTACTTTGACTACTTGGTGAATTTGGCTAGATATTAGGCCATAACCGGGACCCAAAATCCCGAGTCTAGACCCAAAACATAACTCGAGGGTAAATATCAACTTAGGGAAACTGATGATACGAATGCTAGAATTAGAACACTTTCCCGCAAGTTAGAAGCAATCGAGTTGTGCAAAGTTAATGCTATAGTGAGAGAGCCACCTAAGGAAGTGAGTTGCCTAGTATGTGACATGATGAATCATGACAATTCTTCATGTTCGGTCATACCGAGAGTAAAAGAGGCTCTCATGGCTAAGTCAATGCGGTTGGCCAATACAGGGGAGAGTTTGGTAAGCAAAGAAGTGGGGGAAACCCATACTCTAACACATACAATTCGAAATGGCGTAATCATCCTAATTTTGGGTAGATAAACAAAGGTCCTTTGAACCTTCAAGCATTCCAAGAAGGGCCTCAATACCCTCAACCTTATTAACCCTAACCTCAATCTTTCCAAGCCCAACCTACCATGCCTTTCCAACCCCAACCAAATACATATCAACCTCCTCATAAGAGATTATTAGAAGATAATTTGCATCAACTTACCAATGATATGTGAGGGTCAACAATAGGGTGGATAGGCAAGACAATGTATTAGATCAGCATACTAGGTTATTGGAGAACATAACAAAGCATATGTCTAACTTGATACAAGCTTTGACTCAACAAGTGGCGGAGAGATTTTCGGCCCAAGCCCAACCTTACCCGACTAGATAAGTGCACATAATCGAAACTATGAGTGATCCTTAGTCTAGTCATGAACAAGTTCAATCTATCATAACCTTAAAAAGTGATAAGGTCATTGATAAAATCCATCCCACCTAGAAAGGAGTCTCTTAAGGGTAATAATGAGGGGAGACGAGTTGTGAGAGAGTAAGAAAGTAGATGATGAGAAAAGTGACTAAGATAAAGATGAGGATGAGAAAGAAAAAGAGAGAGATGAGCCAGTTATAGAGCCAACTATGGCATCTAAAGATGAGGGCATAGATGTTATGAAACATGCTCCGTTTCCATATAGATTGACCAAGGCCAAACACAGCTTCTACATTTTCAAATTTATGAAGTTTTTTAAACAAGTTAAGGTCAATATTCCTATCTTAGATGCTATAAGACAAATAACTTCCTATGCTAAGTTCTAAAAGGACTTGTGTACCATGAAGAGGAGTTTGCATGTGAAAGAGAAAGCCTTAATAACCGAACGAGCGAGGGCCATTTTACAATGCAAGAACCCTCCCAAATATAATGACCCCAGATGTCCTACCATTTCATACATAATTTGGGGAAATAGGATAGATCAAACCCTTCTTGACCTAGGAGCAAGTGTGAACTTACTTCCTTATTCCGTTTATCAACAATTAGGATTATGAGACCTTACTCGAGTCACCTTGCAATTAGCCGATAGATTTATCAAGGTTCCTAGGGATATGGTAGAAGATGTTCATCCAAGTAGACAAGTTCTATTTTTTTGTGGATTTCATTGTTCTAGACACCTAACCGATAGTGAGAATAAGTGTTTATTCCTAAATTTTTGTCATCGTAGGACGACCATTTCGTGTGACTTCTAATGCCTTAATTAACTATAGGAATGGGTTGATGAAGTTACCATTCATGAATATGACCATAGAGATGAATATCTTTTGGGTAGGGAAACAATTGAGAGAATGTGAAGACATTAGGAAAATGGACTTTATCAAGTCTATTGTGTAAGAACACTTTGAGAGTGAATTCTTTGAAGATCCTATAGAGCAAGCGTTAATTAGGAGTGATCCACATGATCGGTTAGATTGCGACTGTATCAGTTTGAGGGACACAATGAGTAAAGGGATAAAGGTAGGATATTGCATGGAAGTGGGTCAATGGACCCTATCTTTTGAACCTTTAACTCCTTATGCTGTGAAGCCAATCCTTTCTAAAGAGAAAGCACCCACACCGAAAAACATTTTCCATTAACATTGAAATACACATTTTTAGGTAAGCGTGAGTCTTATCTAGTTGTCATATCCTTTAGCCTGTCTGAAGGCCAAGGGGCAAGTTTGGTGAAAGTGTTAAAGAAAATTAGAAAAGGCATAGGTTGGACCATAGCAGACTTACATAGCATTAGTTCTCTAGTGTGCACTTATTGTATATACCTTGAGGAAGAGTTTAAGCCGGTGTGTCAAATGCAAAAAGCGCTTGAACCCCAATATAAAAGAAGTTAGGAAATGAGAGGTATTGCAGCTTCTCGATGTAAGTATCATATACCCCATCTCCAATTACAAGTGGGTTGATCCAACCCAAGTGGTTCTTAAGAAGTTGGGAGTCATGGTAGTCAAGAACAATAAGAATGAATTAGTCTCACCAGATTTCAAACCGAGTGGCAATGTGCACAGACTACCATAAACTTAATGCAATAACTAAAAAAGACCACTTCCCACTTCCATTTTTGGACCAAGTTCTTGAACGAGTGGCGGGTAGAGCTTTCTATTGCTTCTTGGATAGGTATTTTGAGTATAACCAAAGAGAAATTGCCTTAGAAGACCAAGACAAAACAACCTTCATATGTCCCTTTGGCTTATGCGATGCACCAGGCCCTTTTCAAAGGTAAATGTTGAGTATCTTTAGCAACTTGGTGGAGAGATTCTTAGAGGTTTTTATGGATGACATTTCCATATATGGGGATACCTATGAGAGTTTTTATAGCACTTTAAGAAGGTTTTGGAGAGATGTGAGGAGAGCAACTTAGTGCTAAATTAGAAAACGTGTCACTTCATGGTCACACATGATATAGTGTTAGGCCATATTATGTCACATAAGGGGAATGAGGTAGATAAGGCTAAAGTTGTATTGATTCAAAACTCCTAACCCCTAACACCATTGTGGATATTAGGTCTTTCCTTGGGCATGTCGGTCTCTACAGGCGATTCATTCAAGGGTTTAGTGAGATATCTCGCCCAATGTGCCATCTATTGTCACAAGATGTTCCATTTGAGTGGACATCTTCTTGCCAAGAAGCTTTTGAGAAGCTTAAGGGGATTTTGAATACCGCCCCATTCATACATTCACCTGACTGGTCCTTACCTTTTGACTTAATGTGCGACGTGAGCGACTATGCTGTGGGGGTGGTTTTGGGCCAAAGGGTAGATAAGAAACCCTATGCCATTTATTACATGAGCAAAACCCTAAATGAAGCCCAAATTAACTATACCACCACTGAGAAGGAGCTCTTAGCCGTGGTCTTTGCCTTAGATAAATTTAGGTTGAACTTAGTCGGGCCACTTGTTATCATATACATTGATTACTCCGCGTTAAAGTACTTCCTTACAAAGGCAGATGCAAAGCCATGCCTATTTCGATGGATTCCTTTGTTATAAGAATTGTACATTGAGATTAGAGATAAGAAGGGGGTAGAGAATATTGTCGAGGACCACTTGTTAGGGCTCCTTACTGATAGGCTATCTAAAGAAACACTCCCTATAAATGAACACTACCTAGATGAGTAGCTCTTTCAAATTCAAGCACTTTCACACACAACCGCTCCGTGGTTTGGGGATACAGCCAACTTCTTGGCTACGAGAAAGATTCCCTCACATTGGTCTTTCAATGGCTTTATTATGCTTGTTCTTGATTCATATATTAGATGAACTTCTCGACATTTATACTCTTTTGAATTCTATTATTTATGTACTTCAGATATGATTGTAGGCCATCACTTCTTTCTTTGAGCCACAGACTTTCTTGTTGATTTCATTCCCTTGGACCCATTTTGGACTCTATGTTATATGATTTTTGCTAAAAATTGCATCATTATTGAAACATTTCCCATGATTGAGAACCATAAGTATCTTTACTTATGAGAAGTTGATTTGGAAAGTAAAAAAAAGGGAAAAGAGAAAAGTTAGCAAAGGAAGGAAAAGAAGAGAAGTATAAGAAAAAAATATAGAGAAGTTGGATGTTGAAAAGGCAAAAGAAAAAGAAAAAAAGAAAATCATGAAAAAGAAAGAGAAAAAGAAAACAATCAACATCGAACGAAATTGGAAAATTGGTAATATGTACTCGTTGGTCATTACATGCCTTGATCATGCATGTTTTGAGCCATTTTATCCTTTCTTTCTCCCTACCTTATACCTTTTGGCCAAGCTATGACCATAGAAAGTCATAGTTGATCCAATGTGCATGTGTTTTGAGAATTCATTACAGTATAAGCCATTCTTTCTCAATTACTATGATTGGTGTTTTAACTATGGATAGTCTTTCTTGAAGCTATGTTAAGTCATATACAATTGCAATCTTTCAGTTTTTATGATTGAATTGCTTTTTTGTGCTTTCATGCATTTACTCTTATGATGAATTTTTCGTCGTGAGGACCTTTCTTCATTTTCCTGCAAGTGTATGCCTAGTTAGGTTTTGGATTGAGGCTTAAACGTTGTGATTGTGTGAGTGTGTTATGTTTGAGCTATGTTGCATGGTTTTATCACCCACTCACTTGAACCTCTCTTGTGTGCCTTATAACTTAATCTTGCTTGTATTAGGAGTTAGGGAGGATTGAGGATTATCTTGAGTACGATTAGGTAAGCTTTATTTGTCTTCACAATTCTTTTATTGTAGGCCACGGATAGATGTTTATGGGCACCATCACTGGAAACCCTCACGAGACACCACTCGTTCATTAGGGGTAACTTAGGGATTTAAAGGCTTGGTGCATAGGCTAAATACCAGTGACTCCTACGAAAATGGATATTATATCGTTTAGTTTTTAGTATTTTGCTAAGGACTAGCAAAAAGCTAGTTGGGGGTGTGATTGTGCTTCAAAAGTGCAATTACAAGACCTGAACTTGTGTTTTTTTTAGCCTTAGTTTAGGATTGTGTCGTGCCCCAATTTTTACCTAAGCCCTCTTGGCTCGGGAAAAGCATGATACTCACTATGTTAGAACTCACCCTCCTAAGAGGATGAGTGCAATAGGCTTTTTTGACGAGTGCAATGGGGGTTGGTTACATGTGGGGAAGAAATCATAAGATTATCACCCTACCCTGCATTTGCGGTACCTATATGTCTCTTCACCCTATCCTCACTCACTTGAATCTCCAGTTTCTAATTATTCAGTTCATGTCCACTTAAAAAAAGATTTTGAAAAGAAATTTTGTCATCACTTTTGGGATGAATGATGCATGATGTAAGTTTTGAAAAACGTTTGCAAGTTTTAAGTTGAGAAGAGAGTTATGGGCGCACCTATGAAGGTTGCCTACATGTCTCGTTTGACAAGAATCAGGTCAGTCGTATTTCAGACAAGGGTCTGATTAAAAATAGGTGCATTGGGGCCTTTAGAAAGTTTCAAAAACTCATTAGGGTCTTGTTTTAAAAAAGAGAACTTGATAGATTTTTTGACTCGAAAATTGGGAAGAATTCAAGAGAGTTTTGGTTTGAAATTGGATGCTGGAGTATTTTCGAAATAAAACTCGAAGGTTTTTTTTTTTTTTTTTGGAAGTGTTGTTGAAATGGGATTAGAAGTGTTTTGAAACGTTTTTTTTAATGTAACTCAAGAGAGTTGTAAGCACCTCATTTTTGCCCGCTCGATAATCTCCGGCCCGACCAGGACCGGTTTCCGACATCACAACACAAGCAGGCTCAAGACGAGCCTTTTAATATCCAATCCAGTCAACTGGTCGCTTCTCGGGTCCACAAGGATCCGCTGGAGCCTTAAGCACCGTTATTCCAGTCAGCTTTCCGGACCGGGCGGTCTCGGAAACCAACGCCATGTAGGTAGCTCCCCGGGGTCGGGTGATCCCGGGGACCAATACCTCATTAAAGATTCTAGACGGTTCACTTCTGGCGCCTACTAGCCCGCTAATGTAGAATGTCCGTCATTTGGTAGTTCTCCGAGACCGGGCGTTCTCGGAGACCAACACCACACTTCCAGGTAGCTTTTTGGGACCAAGCGTTCTCAAGAACCATCATCACCCCTACAGGTACCTCTCTAAGAACGGGCGTTCTTGGAGACCAACATCACACAGGTAGTTTTCTGAGACCGGGTGGTCTCGAGAACCAACACCTAGGTCAACACTAGCGCCTGCTAGCCCGACTCGGTGAAAAATGACCAAACTTGCCCCTTGGGCTTCCAGGCACGTTTTGGGAAAGTTCAAAATCCCTCAAAACGATAAGTCCATCCTTCCACAATGTTTTCAAACCATCAGGCGTCCCCCGCACACCATTTGGTCCAAATCCGGTCCTATTCTGGCTCACTCTGGTCAAAATGACCATTTTGCCCTTGAACGACTCAGCACGGCACGAACCCCGCTGAACAGTGACAAACTCTCTCAAAACCATCCCTCAACAACCCTACATGCCTAACACAATATACCAGACCATTCCTGACCATTTCCAGCTAACTCCGGTCAAAATGACCGTTTTGCCCCTATAAACCCAAATATGCCCTGAAGCAGCACCGGCCTTGGGATTTCGAGCGGAGGTTTCACCACACGCCTTTGTTTAACCCAAGGAACACCTTATGATGCTAAACTCACACGACTCGACAGAAGTTCCCTGGAGCATCTCGCAGACGCTCCGCCTAAATTGTCTTTTCTCCCGATTCCCTGGTTATAATGCACCGTCAACCGACTTGAGAAATGCGTAAATCAGGGAATTCTTGAAAGTTCGTCCATAGATCTTTCCATCGATACGGTTTGATTGAATAGATTACCCCTCGAAGCCCTCCATCGTATGGTGTGCAAACCATGACTTTTAGTAACCCCTGGAGCGTCTCACAGACGCTCCGCCAAGGTTGACTTTTTCTTTGATTCCCTAATCGAAATGCACCGTCAAACGACTTAAGAAATGCATAAATTTAGGAATTCTAGAAAGTATTTCCAGAGTACTTTCCATCGGAACGGTCCGATCGAATAGATCGCTTCTCGAAGGCCTCGATCACATCAAACGAAAACAGCCACTTTCGAACACCCACGGAGTGTATCATAGACGCTCTAGAAAAGTGTCCTTTTTGGCATGCTTCCCAAGATGATATCCCACGCTTCTGAACATAATTCAAACTCTTCGAAAACATGAAAGTTCATCGGATGCACTAGGAGAACATCTCAAGTGTGACCGATTCCCCTGGAACCTTCCCAGTTGGCTCAATTATCAAGGCAAAGTTTGGGCGATTCTTCCCGGTAATGGAGCGTATGCTACATGAGCTCAAATTTTGTATAGATCGACGGAATTTCGATCAACGGTCGAGATTTAATCAGTACATAGGGTGCCACGTGTTATTTTGGCAATGGAACAGTACCTGTGCATGTCCTACATGCGCACAGCTGCGCATGGCCAAAATTTGGCCATGCGCATGTAGCACATGCGCATGGTCTGTTCCAGATTGCCTATAAATAGAGGCCTCCCCCCTTGCATATTCCAAGTCCGAAATTGATACGAAACTCTGTTGAAATCACTCCAGAACCTCAAATCTCCATATATATTCTTCCCCTCCAACACTTAGGCTAGATTTTACCCCTCCGAAGCCTATACACTCCACATACAAGGCCCCATACACACTTATACACTCCACTTTAGCCTCTCAAACTCTCTTGAAGTCACTTAAGCTCCAATCAAGACATCCATTGAAGACTACAAATGTGTTGAAGGCAAAAGGTGGTATCCCTTTTACATTTATGCTCTCCCCCACTTTTCTCTCCTCCCTCCTAGCCTACTTAGACTATTCTCTATTTTAACCCCCATCTTCAACCCCCCTTTCTTGCATGCTTGAGCCAAGAGGGCTCTTAGATCATGCCTAGAGGAAAGCAAGTGAGAGCCACCGTGTAGGGGGACCTCTCACTAGCTTACTTTAAGATGGTATGGCCTAAGAGCCCCTTGTTTATGTGATGAAGCCTAAAAGCCTTGTATGTGAATCATGACCCCTTGCATATTGCTATTTTGATCATGTCTTGTGTGCTTGGCTCCATTTTATGTTTATTGTCATGCTCCACAATGTTTATATTGCTCTTAATTTTAGGTCATTTTCAAGCTCTATATTTCTTTCAAAAATTGTTCCAAGAGTTGGCCCTCTTAAAATTTAGGATGAGACCTTAGGAGTCATGCCTTAGAAAATCCCTCACAACTCCTTAATTCATATGTTTGCATCATTGTATTTCAACTTGCATGAAAGTTGCTTTCAAAACTCTCTAATATTCAAGGTTTCCATTCTTTCAAATTTAGTGGTTAAAATGGCTCCATGGAACTCTCTCTTAAAGGGTCTCCCTTTACATTGGCCATAGGAGTCCTAAATTGTTAGAATGGTTCCCTTTTATTTTTATGATCACCTAAGAATGATGTTCAAGGTCTTTGATTTCAAGGTTTCCATTTTGTCAAGTTTAGTGGTTGGAATGCCCCCATGGAACCCTCTCTTGAGTGGTCTCCCTTTTGTTAGCTATATAAACCCTCTCTTGATGGAATGGTTCCCTTGAAAAAATGGTTTTCAAAATCCTTCTCCAAAGATGGTTTTAAAGATGCATTCTCTCCATCTTTGCATAAAAAATGATTCTCCAAAAATTACCATCATTATGTTAAATTTTGACCCCTTATACTCTTGTCAAGATATTGGTTATAATGGCCATAAGGAAGCCTTCCTTGGAATGGTCTCCAATCACCAACCATATAAACCATACTCTTGGCTAGAGTCAAAATTTTCATGGAAATGATCGTCATAAAGATTGCCAACCTAAGTCCATTACATATCATGTTTTGTTTTCAAAACTCTTTCCAAGAATGCATCAAAACAACTTTCAAGACCATTCTCCAATTAAACCATAGGTTAACTTGACCCTAGTTACCAAACCCTAGGTTAACTTGACCCTAATTACCAAACTCTTAGTTAACTTGACCCTAGTTACCAAACTATAGGTTAACTTGACCCTAGTTACCAAACCGTAGGTTAACTTGACCCTAGTTACCAAACCCTAGGTTAACTTGACTCTAGTTGCGAAACCCTAGGTTAACTTGACCCTAGTTACCAAACCCTAGGTTAACTTGATCCTAGTTACCAAACCATAGGTTAACTTGACCCTAGTTACCACACACTAGGTTAACTTGACCCTAGTTACCACACCCTAGGTTAACTTGACCCTAGTTGCCAAACCATAGGTTAACTTGACCCTAGTTGCCTAACCCTAGGTTAACGTGACCCTAGTTGATCAACCCTAGGCCAACCCTATTTTGGTTAATACACTTCAAGGTTCCAACTCGTGAACCCTCTTTTTTCAAATGATCATTTAAATTTTCCAATTATCCTCCTAACCTATTCTTCCAAAACCTCCTAACCCCATGATTTCAAAAACCCAACTCCATATATTGTTCTTATGTTCCTACACTCCATCTTCAAGACTTTCCAAAGATGTTTCCAAAGAGTCACAAACCTAAGGTGTTCCTAGCCCTCTCATGGTTAGGGATTCTAAGGACAAGTGATAAATCAAGATCAACCTCTAAGGTTGTCTATACTAGGATTTCAAACACTTAGCTATTTTCAAAAACCACTTTCAAAAATTAATTCCTCAAAACATTCTAAAGTCATGCCTCCTAGGTTTTCAAAACAAGACTTCAAAAATACTTTCAAGTTCTTTTGAGTCATGCCAAAGCATTTTTTTTTTTCAAAACTCCCCTAAAGTCAATCTAAAAGCATTTTCAAAATACTTCACTTCCAATTTCAAGTCAAAACTTCCAAGACCCCCAAAGTGTCTTAAACTTTTCCAAAGACCCCAAAGTGTCTTCAAACCTTCCAAAGGCCCTAATGCGCCTATTTTCTATCGGGCTCTTGCCCGAACTATGAATGACCTGATTCTCGCCAAATGAGATATGTAGGCAACCTAAAATGGTGCGGTCATAACTTTCATTTCAACCCCAATCCCTTTTTCAAAAACTCCAATCAATTCAAAATTTCTATTCCAAACTCTTTCAAAACCTCCATTATTTTCGAACTTTTTTCAAAAACTTGCATCATGCATCATCTATCTGAAAAGTGATGACTAAATCCCGTTTTTAAAATTCTAAAGTAGATATTAAGTGGCTAATGGTAACCGGTTATTCTAGTGAGTGAACAAAAGGGTGATTGGACATGTAGGTACCGAAAGGACGGGGTATGGTGATGATCTTAGGATATCTTTCCTACACGTAACCAATCCCCGAACCTTAGATTTCTATTTTCGAAAGACCAAAATGGAGTTATTTTCAAAAAGGGCTTAAACATTCCAAAAGGTTGTCAAACAACTTATTTTTCTAAAAACTCTCTCTTGGGGGAGTTTTCAAAAACCTTTTTAAAAAAACTCTAAGTTTAATCTTTGGATTAACGCTTAGTTTTAGGTGCCCTATCTCACCTCTATCAAGTTAGGTAGTGACTCCTCTTTTTCTCAAAAGCCCTTAGTCAAATCAATTCTCAAACATAGTCGCACTTGTCCTTTTGGGGGGACAAGTTCTAACGATAGAGTTCCGTGCTTTAGGATCTCCGAACCGAAAGGACTTTGGACACCCAAAAATCAGGGCGCGACAAGAGTTTTGAAAGTTTTGAATACTTGATTAGGGATATCGAAAAGCTCTTGTGAACTTGTATTGAAAAGATTTTTGAAAATAGTTTTTATGTACCTTAAAAAAGGTATGTTGATGTTTCACTACCTTTGAGAGATTAGCTATGTAAGAACTAAACTCCTTCAAGACTATGAGCTTTAGAAAGCATTTTAGAAAGAGGGGCTAGAAACTTTCCTTGTTTGAATGTCTCACTAGATCTTGGACAATCCTAACCATAGAAGGCCTAGGGTCGTTTCAAGAGTGTGATGTTTGAAAATATTTTATGAAAAAGGGTTTTGTGAAACATTTAGGGTTTGACACCTTAATGTGAACCTTATAGCTTTCATTTGATGTATCATCTTTCTTAGGAAACCCTAACCAAGAAAGGGTTAGGATCACCTTAGGATTGTGAGTTTCTGAAGTCATTTTAGAAATAGTTTTTGAAAAATGGTAAGTGTTTAATGAAAAGATTTGATTTGAAATTGCATAAGAAAATATTTGAATCGAAAAAGGAAAGATTCTAATTGGAAAGGGAAAGATTTGATTTGATGTTTAAAATCTATAATTTTATGTGAAAACTTATGCATGGAAAACTTATGATTTTATGTGACATTTTTAGAAAACAACTCAAGAGAGTTATGCACTTTTTTAAAACATAATGCAACAAAGATTTTGAAAACTATTTTGATACAACTTGAATGCCCTGAATGCTAGAATGGAGTTTAGGACACAAAGCTAGAGTTTCCTAAGACATGGACTTTAGGAGTTTCAAGACAGTAACTCTTGGACCGATTTTTGAAAAAACGAGTGAACGTGTCATTTAAAGAGATTTAAAAGCTAGGTTTTGGAATAGGTGTTTTTAAGGCTTGAAACCCTAATATGGACTTCGAGAGTCTCATTGAATATACCACTTTCCTAAAAGAATCCTAACCATGAAAATGTTAGAATTACTTTAGGGTTGTGATTTTAAAAACAAGTTAGGGATTGAAACCCTAATATAGATCATGGTGGCCACTTCGAATATATCACTTTCCTAGGGAAACCTTAATCATGAAAATGTTAGAATCACCATAGAGTTGTGAGTTTCAAAATAAGAACAATGTATGAACACAACAAATATAATGCATAGGGGTCGTGAACATACAAGGTTGAAAGTTTCACCACATTGCAAGGGGCCTTAAGACCATATTGTGATTGGTTAGCCTAAAGGAAGACCCCTAACACAGTGATCTCCCTAAAGCTTCCCCTAGGCATAGACCTAAGGTCCTCTTGTTTCAAGCATGCAAGAAGAAGTGGTAGAAGATGAGGATTAAAAAAGAGATAGTCCAAGTGAACTAGGAGGGAGAAGAGAAGGAGTGGGAGACCATGAAAGTAAAATAGGAACCCTACCTTTTCTTCAACTTTCAATGAAGCTTTAATGAGTGCCTAGCTTAAGCTTGAAGAAGACTTGAGAGGCTTGGAGGCTAAGGAACCTTGAAGAAACTAGGGTTTTGGGAGATATTTAGGGGCTATCATGAGAGAGGCAGCATTTCTTTGTAATTTTTCAAACCTAGAATATGCTGAGGGGTGTACTGTATTTATAGGCAAAAAATCTAAGGATGTGGCGCCGCTATGAGGCCAAAATTTGGCCAGGCGCAACTAGAAGTGGCACTAGGCCATTTTTTGGCCAAACGCTACTACTTGTGGTGCCAAGCCATATTTCAGCCAAGAGTGGTACTTGCCCTAGATTTTGTGGAGATCTGATTTGATTCGATTTTGGGCTGCAAGGCAAAGATTTGGGCCTTTTAGTGGCTCCCAGCCATTTTTTGGCATAGCTCCACTACAAGTGGCTTCGGTTCGATTTGGAAAGCTTTTGGGCTATAGGGCCCAATTGGAAAAGGGATAGGAGCACTCAGGAGTACCCCAGGGGTTGCTGGTTTGATACCTAGAGCCGGTGTGGTTGAAAAGGGCAACCGGCTCACTCGGGGCAAAACAGTCATTTTACCCGAGAAACACCGAAATTGGTCCATAGTTGATTGGAATGACATTCGAGGGTCAGGGACACTATTAGGAGTGTTTTAGGGGGTTACTAATTTGATACCCAAAGCCGGTGTGGTTAAAAAGGATGATCGGCCTACTAGGGGCAAAACGGTTAATTAAACCAGGGTTTACTAGAATTGTTCCCGGAATGGACCGTGATGGAATTTGGAGACTAGGGATACTCATAGGAGTGCCTTAGGGGTTTACCTGTTTGATATCCAGAGCCGGTGTGATGGACGAGGACGATCAAGCGCCTAGGGGTAAAATGATCATTTTGACCGGGAGACATCGGAATTGGTCCGAATTTGGTTTGAATGGTATTCTAAGCATACCAAACTATCTGGAGATAGTCTTGAAAGAGTGGTCTTATCGCTCTTAGGTACTTTCTGGAGGAGCGCGCCGACCTAGAACTTAACTAGGTGGACTCCCGTCTTTGAGGAATTCTATACTTCTCGAAAGACGTGCCAATAGTGGACATTCTACATTGGCGGGCTAGCAGGTACCAGAAGCGAACCTCTTGATATGATATTGGTTCTCGAGATCACCTGGTCTTAAAAAGCTACTCATTTGGTGATGGTTCTCAAGACCGTCCGGTTTAAAAAATCTACCTGTTTGGTGATAGTTCTCAAGATCTCCCGGTCTCGAAAATCTACCAATGTGGTAATGGTCTCTGAGACCACCTGGTCTCGAAAATCTACTTATTTGGTGATGGCCCTCGAGACCACCTGGTCTAAAAATTTTACTTGTTTGGTGATGGTCCCAAACACCACTCGGTCTCAAAAATCTACATGTGGTAATGGTTCCTAAGACTGCTTGGTCTAAAAAATCTACTTGTTTACGAGGGGATGCTAAGGAGGCATTCTAGCCATTTGGCTCCGATTGGGCCCAGTAGGCCTGCTAAGCGATTGATCGACTGGACTAAAGTTTGAAAAGCCTGTCTGGGTAGTAATGTGTTGTGATGCTTGAATGTGAGTCTAATCAGACCGGAGATTGCCGAACAGGCAAAAATGAGGTGCTTATAGATGGTATATATCTTTTTAGTTAGAATTTAGTATTAACTAAGTTTGTTTTGTTTTTTAGTTTAAATTGGATCACTTTAGATGAAATTCGGACAAAAGGGAATAATGCCCGTTAGAAGTCGTTCAGAAGGCCGTTCGAACGGCCCTGAGGGTGCTCAGACAGAGCGTGTTTTCTGTGAGTGGATTTTAGCTTCCCATTCGAATGACCTTAAGGCCGTTTAGGGCTGTTCAAACGGCCACAGACCTGTCAAAAGCCTGTTTAGAGTTCATTTGAAAGATTAGAGGCTAGTTTTGGCCGTTTGAATTAGGTTAAAACTCGTCAGAAGTCCATTTGAACGGGTCGCACAGGTTGTTTTTTATTTTCAGCCTATTTAAGGCAGATTTAGCCCTAAATCGAGGGATCTTCTTCCAATTATGTTTTTTTTTAGGTTCTGTTTAGCAGTTTTGAAAGCTTTTTAAAAGAGAGAATTACATAGATTGTTGATTAAATTCAATAGATTTGGATATAATTAGCATTTTCTACATGATGATGAGTAGTTAATTCCGTTCTTAGAGAAAATTATGAAGATCATCCAAAGATCTTAATATTTCAATGGAGTTAATTGAATTGTTATTGTTTCATCTTTTAAATCTCTTAATTCTTAATAATTGAACTTTAGATCTTTAAGAAAACTTAGATTCTTGACTAAGTTTGGTATTGAGATTGCACAAATCAATGGAAGAAATCTATGACTTTGATTTGATTATAATTGAATGTTTGTCCCTGAGTTTTCCTAAATTTCTTTATCATGAAAAGGAGAAAATCTGCCACATTGAAGGAGGCTAAAACACCATAGTCTCTGTAGCTAAATCTTGTAAGCATTTTCACCAACTGTTTGAAGAACTTTGAAAGGACCATCAACCCTAGGCTTAAGCTTAACATAAAGACCTCGTGGAAAGCATTCTTTGCCAAGATGAATTCAAACCAAGTCCTCTTCTTTTAATGTAGCATGCTTTCGATGCTTGTTGGCACTTCTTAAGTACTTTTCATTTTGTTTGAGGATTTGAACCCTTACTTGTTCATGCAACTTTGTGATGTGTTTGGCTCGCTCTTCATCATCTTCACTGGAATTCTGAGTGGTAACAAGTGGTTCCAAGTCCAAGGGACTTATAGGATTGCGTCTATAAACAACTTTAAAAGGACTAGTTCTAGTTGTTTGACTTGAAGCTCGGTTGTAGGCAAGTTTAGCTTAAGCTAAAGTGAGGACCCATTGTTGAATGTTGCTGCAAACTAAACTCCTTAAGAGGTTTCCCAAACTTTGATAGATAAATTCAATTTTGCCTATCTATTTGTGGGCGATAAGAAGAACTAATTGAAGATTAGTTCCAAGCTTTCCCCAAAGTGATTGCCAAAAATGACTCATAAACTTTCAATCACGATCTGAAGTGATTGTCTTTGGAGTGTTATGAAGCTTAACTATTTCATGGAAATAAAGATTAGCAACATGAGAATCATCCAAAGTTCCGTTACATGGGACAAAGTGTGCCATTTTGTAGAATCGATCAACCACTACCATAATCAAATCTTTGTTCCTTTGAGTTCGAGGTAGTCCCACCACAAAATCCAAACTCATATCTTCCCAAAGGGTTGTTGAAACCAGTAATGGGGTATACAATTCTGTATTTTGAGCATGACTTTTGGTTAGATGAAAAATTCTACACGCTTCACATGTCAAGTACCCTCATGATCCATTCTAGGCTAATAGAAATTTTCTTGCACAGGAGAATGTTTTATCTTTCCCAAAGTGGCAAGCAAGTCCTCTTCCATAAGCTTCCTTGATAATAAATTCCCTATGAAAACTTTGCGGCATGCACAATCAATTATCTATGAAAAAAAATCCATCTTGCAACAAAAAATGGTTAAAGGGACCTTTCAAATATTCCTCCCAAGTTTTACCAAAGTAAGATCATCTTCGTACAATTCTTTTAGGTCTTCAAAAGCCTAATACATCCACCTGAATAGTAGATAATAAGGAGTGTCTTCGACTCAAAGCATCAACCAATTGATACTTCTTTCCAAATTTGTGCTTGATATGGAAAGTCTAAGCTTGTAAAAACTTGACCCATTTAGCATGCCGATTATTGAGCTTATGTTGACAATTTATATACTTTAAGGCTTCGTGATCCAAAAAGAGAATAAATTCCTTGGATATGAGATAATGGCTCCAATGATCTAAGGCTCGAACAACAACATAAAATTCTTTATTATAAGTAGAGTATTTCTTTTAACTTCCATTCAATTTCTCCATAAAGAAAGCAATGGATTTACCTTCTTGGCTAAGCATGACACCAATTCCCAAATTAGAAGCATCACAATCTACCTTAACACATTGCTAAAATTTGGTAGTGTAAGAATATGAGCATCGATAACCTTCTTCTTAATGATTTCAAAGCTCTTTTGTGCCTCTTTTGACCATTTGAATGTGCCTCCTTTCAAGTACTCGGTGATGGGAGAAACAAGAGTGTTGATTCCTTTGATGAAGCGTCAATAAAATAAGGCAAGGCCATGAAAACTTGGGATATCATGAACTGATTTTGGAATAGGCCAGCTAGTAATTGCTTCCACCTTGCTAGGATCCACTTTAATGCCCTCACCGGATATGACATAACCTAAAAAGACATGGTTATTTGTAAAGAAGTGACACTTCTTCAAGTTTGGTACATAATTTTAGCTCCCTTAGTGTCTTGAACACTTGTCAAAGAAGCTCTACGTGTTGTTTTTCACCCTTGCAATACACTAGAATATCATCAAGGTAAACAATAAAAAAATTGCCAATAAAAGGTTTAAACACATGACTCTTAAGACACATAAAAGTACTAGAAGCATTAGATAACCCAAAAGGCATAGTAGTGTACTCATAAAGACCATCTCTTGTCTTGAAAGCAGTCATTCATTCGTCACCGGGTTTCATTCGGTTTTGATGGTACCTAATTCGAAGATTAAAGTTAGAGAAGATAGAACCACCATGGAGTTGGTCAAGAAGATCATCAAGATGTGGAATATTATGGTCTTGTTCACCTTTTAACTATCAATAAACATATGCCAAGAACCATCTTGTTTTGGAACAAGAAATGCAGGGACAACACATGGACTCATGCTTTCCCTCAATAAAACTTTATGCATGAGCTTTTCAATTTGCCTTTGCAACTCCACATGCTTCTTTGGATTCATTGTATAGGTTGCCTTATTGGGAAAGATGACTCCGGGGGTGAAATCAATACAATGTGGTGTGTCTCTCATGGGTGGAAGACTAGGTGGAATCTCTTCTGGAACAATAATATGAAATTCTTCAAGAAGTGGCTGCATAATGGAAGGGACTTCTATTTTTCTGGTTTTCTTCCATGACCCCAAGAGCATAAGCCTCGTTGGAACCTTCCAAAACTTTATCAATTTCGATTTAGAGATAAACTTACTTCCCTCCCATATAGAAGGTTTAGGAGTGCTGTCAAGTTTGGAAGAATCTACTGTGACTCTAACCCCATCCTTCTTAAAACACTAGGTGTTTTTGTAACTATCATGAATAACCTTCCTACCATATTGCCAAGGACAACCAAGAAGCAAGTGACAAGCATCCTTTAATGCAACATCATACCAAACTTTATCTTCATAATTCTTTGTAATAGTAAATAGAACCAAGCACCTTTTAGTTACTTTTACCTTATTTCCTTTACAATGCCATGAGAGTTTGTACGGATATGGTTGTCCATTGTCATGAGATGAAATTTCTCCACCATTGTTGTAGCCACCATATTTCTCGCAACTTCCTCCATCAATGATGACATTACAAACTTTGTCATGGGAAGTACAATTGTATGAAAAATATTGTTGCAGAGCCAATTGTCTTCATCATCATGGATTACATGTAAGCATCTTTTATCAACTAGGCTTTCTCCTTGATCCCATAAGTGATTTCTCAATCATCTTCTTGCTCTCCATCGGTTGATGCATCATCTTTTTTGAACTCCACTCTAATCATCTCTTCCACAAGAGAGACTATCTTGCAGTTTGGGCAATCGGAGATGTGGCCTAATCACTGACACTTGAAACATCAGTGAGTGTTAGGATTTGAGGTGTTAGGACGTCTTAAACTCACTACTCCAACTTGTTTGGGTAGTGATTTTTAAGGGCTGCTTTGTGTGATGAAGAAGGCTTGGAAGTCGAGACACTTCCATGGAAAACCCATCTTTGTTCCAAGGTTGAGACTATTTCCACGTGCTTCTTTGAGTTGTTTTTCCACATTGATTACAAGATTAAAAACATTATTGTAACTCCAATAATGATATAACTGAACAACGTTAGTAATTTCTAATTGAAGTCCTCTACCATAGCAACATCACAAAGCATCATGAGGTAATGAAATTCTGTTGTATATTCCTCATGAATAGCTCATTTTGTTTGAAATTATGAAACTTGAGATAGGTATCTTGGCGATAGTTCTCCGGCAAGAATTTTCTCTTAAGCTCTTTCTTCATCTTTTCCCAAGTCACAATGCGACTCCTTCCTTCACGAGCTTGTAGTTTCTTGGGATGTACCAAATTGAAGCATGTTTCTTCAACTTTATAGCTACTAGTTTTACCTTGCAATCTTTAGCAACATTCTTAAGATAAAAAAAATTCTTTCAACAGTGTGAAGCCAATCTATGAATTCTTCGAGTTGCATTCTTCCTTCAAATTGTGAAATATAAAATTTGATATCAAACTCTCGATGGGAAACATGGTTTCTTCAAAATCAATGATGGGGAGAAGCCTTTTCACTCGATGCTTGATTACGAGCACAATACAAGGGGTTAACCTCCTCCTCTTCGTTGGAACCTTGTTCCTCCGAATCATGATATGAATCATCACGTTCTATAGGTTCATAGCATCGTAAACGTTGCTAGAGTTGTTCTACTTGTCTCCTCAAGTCATGCATCTTAACATCTCTAAGATCGTGTTCACGAACTGGGACCCGTTAGGTCCACAACAACAACGACTAGCCATCAAGAACACAGACTCTAATGCCAAATTTGACACCGGAAAAATGGGGAAGAGAGGAGGAAACACGAGAGAGCACTAACGTAACAAGCTTGCCACCCAATTGGAAGTCCTCCAAAAAGGATGAGAGCAAATGATAACAAGTAGAACTCCTTCTTCATCAAAAGCCAAAGGATAATTTCATTCAAATTCTCAAAACATATATCTGAATACAAGGATAAGAGATACTAAAATTGGCATAGAGTAACCCTCCAGCCATAAGTGAAATTTAAAGACAACACAAGTTTCAACAACTTTTGACCAAAATTAGTACAATCTAATAAAAGGATTTAGAAACTTGAAAGACACTAAATAAGACTCTAAATACTAAAAAATAAAGTTGATAAAGTCCCAAAATAATCAACTGAAGCAAAACAAAAGGAATACCAAAAGTTGCAGAATTTGCGATTGAACAATTAACATAGACATACTTTAGTAAAATGACCATAACTTCTTCCACAGACCTTCAAATGATGCACTATTTTTATTTATTTATTTATAAACTAGACTCGTAGATTTTTCCAACCATATATGGCTTGACTGTTGGAACTCTTCCATTTGATTCAGACTTCATTGCAAAGCTGCTCCAAAATTACTGATTCCACTTTTTCTCTTGTTTTCTTGGTTTATGAAAATTCAGCTCCAATGCATTGTGAACATATTTGATTTAGGCTTGTGGACTATGAAGACCTTCGGTGTCAAAGTAGATGAAAAAGGAGGTCCAACTAGGGCTGTCTCCGGAACTTATGATTTTTCGGTTTCCGCATCCAAGAAAGGTTAGAAAAGTAAACCCTAGATGTATCTCTAACACCATTTAGATTATTAAACTTTGAGAAAACAGCCAATACAACCTTGTATAACACATTATTATGGTGATCGATGTTCTCAAACAGAGAATTTCAAGAACTTGATCTTAGATTGTTTAATCTTTAAATTGAATTCTTCGTGATGTTTCTGCAGTGAAAAACATTGAACATAGTTGAATAAAATTTTGACATGAAAAACAAGGTGGATTATGGTCAGTTACAGGAGATTTGGCTAAGGTTATCTTGAAGCCATCTTATGGTTTTCTTGAATGGAGTTTTCTGGGCCATTTTGTTGTACCTTATGTTGGACTTTGTGGGCGAACACAAACATATATGGCTTGACTGTTGGAACTCTCTTATATTTTCATTCTGCTTCTTCTCTATTTCACCACTACATCATATAGCATATTTATATAAGCATCTAAGTATATGTACATGTACCAAGACAACTAACATTCATGCGACTCTTCACCTACATACATGTATACTTCATACGATGACATTAACTAAATACATGAATCACTTCATACATGTATATATCATGTGTGTATCTAAAAGACTAGAACCATCTAAAAACAAGTTTATTTTGAACACCTTATTCTCTTTTTCTTTTCTTTTTTTTTTTTTTTTATGTCATAAACTTGTTAAATGACTCAGAAGTTATGTACGGTTCGATGGGTTCTTGGCCACGGTCTTGGGTACGCAAGATACGCTTTGCATGTTTAAACAAGGTGTATTGAGTCTACAGTAGCTTTTATGGTTTCCAGTACTTATAGTTTGTGCGTACGTAGATTGTTATTGGGAGGCTTGAATATTAACCTGTATATATGCGTGAGAATGGATTAGACATGATTTGGAAGACTTGGGGAAAAAAAAATATGCACACTAGCCAGGGCACACTAGCTAGGAAAGAGTGAAACATCAAGATATGAAGTTGTTAAAAACAAGATTTTCAAGAAAAGTTACTTGCTGGTCCATATTTCGTTAGCAGTATTACTTGTCCAGTTAGCATTCAAATGGCCTTGAGCAGGGGTGAGACTTGACTCTTGAGTTGTTGAGTTAGAACTTAGGAGCAGTCGATAAAAGAGGAGGGAAAAGGCAGCCTAGCTAGAACAATATGCAAAGGTACCATGAATCATTTGCCATGGCATACAACTAGACAGGGATCAAGAGGGACTTCAAAGAGTGGTTTTCATTAATAATGAGTAGGGTAGGGGCAACTATAAAGACCCGTGTGAGGGTTAGTGAGAAGATACACCAATGAATAATGATTTGTTGTATTTGACCTATGTTAGTAGTACTGTTCCTATTGTATGTTCTTGTTTGTGCTTGATCAGGTTACGGTTTGTGAACTTCTTGATTGCTATTGCATTGTTATGTAACTCTCTCTCTCTCTCTCTCTCTCTCTCTCTCTCAATCAAGGGAGCTATTACATTGATAAGTAATAAAGTGATGTGGTTTATTATGAAAAAAGTGCAGATTTAAAATGGTGGCTGAATTTAAGGGGGGGAAGTGGCTTGATATTCAAGGCAAGATGGAGACAGCGATGCTGTCCCCAAAGACCAAGTATGATGTTTTCCTCCTGTACAAAATAGGAGAAGAGTCTGAAGAGCTTGAATCTGTCCCAATGCTGGCATCAGTTGAATTTGACGGCGCAGGTGGTGGTGCTGATGGTGGAGGAGGCAAAGATAGCTTTAACACGGTGTATCTGATGATGTCAGAAACAGTAACTTTGCCTGTGGCTGCTAAACATCTTCCAAGGGAGAGAGTTGATGGTTGGATGGAGATCAAGATGGGGGAGTTCTTCAATGGACCTGGATGTGATGGTGAGCTGGTGATGCGATTTCTGCAGATCGACGGCCGCCGCAACAAGTCTGGCCTCATTGTTGAAGGTATTGAACTTCGTCCCATTTAGAATGGTGCAATTATGTGAGTGAAGAAAACGATACTTTATGTGATTAAACTTCATGTTCATGGGTGGAAGGTGGTCAAACAGGGGGGAAAAAATAATTCACTGATCACGAAATTGCTTCTTGTTTTTTTTGTGCCTTTCGGGGATCAGTGCTGATCATCTAATTAAGTTCAACATTTTGAGATATGGATTAATGAGATGTATAAGGCTATTGAGACAACTCAATAAATTTCACTATCCTCAATTTTAAAATTTGTTGACTGTAAAAATTTGAAAAAACTTGGGTTCATGCGAGTTGACCGAGCTCAAATTGGTCAAAAATGGGATAGAAATTTTTTGATTCAAAAATAAAACATTTGGAAAATTTGAAAAAGTTCCGACCGAAATAGATTTTTAATACATTTTATTGGTTCAGTTGGAAGTTGGCCAAATTTCTAAAAATATGACTGAAATTCAATAAAATTTGGTTAAAACAAAAATCAAAAGTCAAAAGTCCCAAATTCTGCAAATTCTAAATTTTGGATTTGGACAAGTAGGCCTTATTGGGTGATCATTTGTACTTTTATAATGCGTTGAAGTAGTTATTTGGATTGGCATCTCCATCCTTGCATCCATCTATAAAATTTATTTTTATTCCCGCCTCCATATTCGTATGGAAATTTTGTTAGAGGTTCAGCCCTGTTCCGCAGGTACAAACTTTTGTCCACCCCTGCTTCTACACCCACCCCCACCCTGCACCCCCAAGTCCAATTTAGAACCTAAGTGCAAATTAACTCATATTCAAGGCAAAAAATTAGAGTTAGCTCTACTCATGTTAAAGAATTTCGTTTCTGTATTTCATATTTATGATACATAAATTGCAATAAAAACCTTATTTTCAAAATTTGGTGTTTAATTCCCAAAGCTTAAGCCAGTTAATTTCTCAAATCTTATTTTTGACATTTTTTTTTTATCTAACTTATGTTTGACATTAATAAACCTAAAAACCTTTATCATAGCCATTTCAATCCTCCATCTAAATGATCAGTAAATTATATCTCATACCGAACATTTCTTAAGAATTAAATTATACATCTATTCTACATCATTTCACCATTTAATTTGTTTACACTTATACACTGCTAATTTTCAAACATTATACATCTATTCCACATTATTAGATGAATAGTGAAAAAACCCTAAGCAAGTAGACGTCCAAAAAATAAAGCAAAGAAAAAATTAGCCTATATAAAATTTAAAAAAATTTAACGCGGGGAAAGAAGGCAGGGGTGGGGCGGGAAAAAACTTTGGTCCATCCCCACCTTCATACCCATATGGATTTTGGACGGGAGAAAATCTTTGTCCATCCCTGCCTCCATACCCATATAGATTTTCATTTTCACATCCATCGATCTCCATTTTTATCTCCGTTTTAAATTCTTCATACTCTCTCCAAACGAAGCGGATTCGGTCGAATCTCCATTTTTTCTGCCATCCCTAGATAGAAACTTATAGAGTAAAGAAGCATTGTGGTTGTCCTGCATAAGCCTTTGTTCGTTGACTGAGGTAAAGTGGGAATGAGGGCAAATCCCTCTACTTGAGAAGAAATGATGTATTGAGTACTAGTTTCATAATTTTAGAAATTTCAATATATTTTGAAAGTTTTATACCTTTCTAATATTGTAATAATAAAAAGCCACATCTAAAATTTACCTAGTAAGAAATAAGAATATGCTAAATCATCCATCCATCCCTCCAATCATTGGATTGGACCAAAGTACATATTTGCTGTGTTTGGGTGACGGAATTAGGTATAAACAGTAGGGGCATACTTTGACAAAATTTTATTTAGATCTGTAGATTTTAAGTATTTGTGATAGTAAATAATATATTATTTCACAAAATTTAGAAAATTTTATCATGATCTTCAAATATTCAAAAAATATTTTTTATCTTAACCCCTTAATAAAATTTATAGTTCTATCTCTGAACTGTTGCTAGTTTTGTAATAGTCTTGTATCCTTTTCCTTTTCTTGGAAGAACTGCAGGCACATTGTAACATCGTTTCCCTCCACAAATTTGTTATACTTAGAAAACATCTTCAGAGAAGAGTGAACCTAAAACTAGTGCTTCATTCTAAAAATTTTATTGTTATTATTCATGGCCTTTTTGAGATAGGATCGTGACCGAAAAATCAACTAGGTAGGTAAAATTTATGTTTTAGAGTGCTATCTTCCGTTTTGAGCTTTATACTCGATGTATTTGAGGAATCCTCCACAGTAAATCTTGAATCTACCCCTAAATATTTGTCCAATCATGAGTCACGATGCTCCACATCAGATTTTGTTTTTTGGAAAAACTCCACTTCAGATTCAAATGCTCGTGGTAGGGCTGCAAATGAATGGGCCAAGAAAATACATGTTTGCCAGAGGTAAGCCCGGCTCCACATACCCCCTAACCCAATACTATACGGAGTGTCATATAGGATTTGGTTGAAAGAAAAAAAAAAGAAAAAGGGACAAATACTGCTAATATATGTATATATACTCGCAGTGCATGAGGTTAAATACAAATTGAAAATTTAAAAGATGCACGGAACAATACCAAGATTTTTCATTTGGATACATAATATTTAACCATCTTCTAGCTGTGTCATCTACCTCACTAAAATCTACATGTTGTATTTTAGTGTTCGCGAAACAAAATAAAACATTACAACATTAGATAGTGATAAATATTCAATCCCAATATTATAATTAGCGACATTATCAAATTTTCAAGTTGCAAAAACCAACTTAATATAGGCAAATATTTTTTGTTCATTTTTTTACATTACATTGTACAAATATAAACTATAGGTCCCTCCTTTAAACCAAAAAAAAGAATTAAAGGAATAATAGGAAATAATAAAGTTTCAACCCTTCTATCAAATTATTAATTTAGAAAAGAAGACTACGCATCAAAAACCACAATTTGACTTTATGACTTTTAAGGGTTTGAGTGACAAGTTACATAGGGTTGGGTATTCAAACAAATGCTAAGAAGCGTTTGAAGAACACGTGCAAGTTTTAAGATTTTTTGGGCAAAATTTCAACTACAGCAGTGCTTGCTACCTAGTGCTATCTATGGCCGCAGGGAGAAATGAACTAATATTTGGTGAAAGTTCCAGATTATGGTGCTGCCTTGGCGCTACCTTCTCACTGTAGTGAGATTCTATCTTTGATCTGCAATATGTTCTTGATAAGCGTGCCACCTTGGCACCGTAAGGCCAACCGACAGAAGATTTTGGAAACCTTCCTTTTCGGCTGGTCTTGCTTTCCAAAGTTCTATATAAAGCCAAGTCTAAATTGTAAAGGCCTTAATAAAAGCTAGAAACATATTTTCTACAATCTTGAGAGCTCTAAAGAAACCCTAACAACTCATGCTTTCTCCTTAACAAGACGAAAAACTTCAAATCTTTAACAAGGGTTAGTCTTGGTGGTGCATCAAGATGGATTATTTATGACGTGGTGTTCGTTGTGGTTCAAATATGGGAGAACGGTGTTGTGGTGTGTGCGAGCAAGATCAATTCAACTTAGATTCGTGGGGTTCGAGTTGGTACAATTGTAAGTTGTTCTTGTGAACTGTTCATTGATTACAGTGCTTAGAGATTGAACTGGAATATCTGGTGCTTGGCGGATTCCGACGGTGTTGTGGTATTTTACACTTAAGTAATTATTGAAGAATCAGATCGTGGGTGGATCAATACGTGATTGTAACGTTTGGTCAATACAAGGAGAGCATGCCCGAAAGTGCGAGGATTCGTCACCTGAGGATGCAGATATCTAGGGTTCGGTTGTAAGTTGACTCTCTTGTATTTAGTTCTTGATAGTGATTGCTTGGCTAGATTAGGTCCCATGGTGTTTTTCAAGTTTGGGTTTCTACACTAAAAATGTCATGTGCCATGTCTTATGTGTGATTGATTTATTATCCTTGCATGCAATTTAAATTAATGTGTGATTGATTAGATTAGTTTAATTGATATTAATCAAACACTCTTTCAAGCAAATTAAATCCATGTAATTCAAAATTTTCAATTGGTATCAGAGTGGGACACTTGAGAATATATATTTTTTTATTTTAAAAAAGTAAGGTCTTGACTATCTAAATACATAGATGTACCTTTCTTAAATGCTTCTAACTACGCTCATTGGAAAACACGTATGAGATTTTTTGTTAGGTTTATTGATGAACGTGCTTGGACGTCTGTTGTGCATGGTTGGAGTCCTCCTAGGATGATTATAGGTACTGAGATTGTTCTTAAACTGTAGGAATAATAGGATGACACTGAGCTAGAAAACTATGTTTGGAATAACAAAGCTATTAATGTCATCTTTCACCATGTCACACCTTTTGATTTAAGTCGTATATCTAAGTGTGAGATTGCTAAAGAAGCATGGGAGATCCTTGAAGTTACATACAAAAAGTCTCATATTATTATGGCATGTACTGCATCTGCATTTGCATCTGAGATTGTAGGACATCCACTGCTGCAAATTCTTCATCTAGTGAAAAACCTAGGTATTTTGCTACATTCTCTTCATGGCATGAATTTTTTATCTGATTATGATCTTATCTCTAGTGTGTCATATGAGTCAAGTCAAGATGACCCAAGTGAAGGTAATCATGAGAGTGGTGATGAAGAGAACATTCATCTAGCCTATGACAAACTATATAAGGTGTGTCTCAGATTGACTAGGAAAAATAAGACAATTGAAAAAGAAAGAGACACTCTAAAAAGGGAGGCTAATGAATGTACTACTCTTATTAAGAAATTGAAAGCTGATAGGGTCACTCTATTTAATAAGGTCTCTGCATTACAAAAAGAGTTGCATGCATGTGTTGAGACCAATAAGGGCTGATAGGGAAAGGTATCAAATTTAGAGTTTGAATTAGCTGCTTCTAATAATACTTTCAAGAAGATGAATGAAGGTTCCAAGAAAATTGATGAAATTTAGAACACTTAAAGGAATGCTTTGGAAATGACTGGAATTGGATACAAAGAAAAGGCTTCTGCATCTTCTCAACCAACAAATAAGCCTAACTTTGTGAAGGCTCAAGATAAGTCGTTCATACCATATGTGACTAAGCATGCTAAATTTGTATCCACACGCCACCATTGTGGAGTAAAGAGTCATATTAGGCCACATTGTCTAATTTGAAAGCTAAAAAGACCACTACCACACATGTTATGCCTAATGGTAGGAATAAAACTTCGAAGTTTAATTATGTTTGTCATCACTGTGGTGCTTTTGGTCATATTAGGCCTTATTGTCGAAAATTGAAACAGGTTACAAATTCCAATGTTCGGAATCAATCAAGAAACTCGTTTGGGAATTTGCTTAATCAGATTTTTGTCCTTGCATTGAATAATGATTTGAAAAGTTTTATACATCAATCTAAGCCAAGGGAAGTTTTTAACAGATATGGCAAGACTAAGAATTACAATGCCAAGGTAAAGCCTATGACACAATTCAAAGTCCATAAAGTCACTGCAAAACCTAAGTATAGAACAATTGGGGTTAAAAAAACCTGATTTGAATACTTGTGGTAATGTAAAAATTAAGTCCCTTGATAATCATGAAATATCTGTTGGGGCTAATCTTGGTAAGGGATGAAAGTTTATGACATAGTCTAGGATGTGCTTCATGCTTATTTATTTTTCCTAGTGTTATGATCATTCTTTTTTTTTTTTTAGATATTTCTATTTTTGTTTGATTTATTGAAAATCAAAAAAAAATAAAAAATTTAAAAAATAGAAAAGGTTTTTTGTGATTGTGCATCTTTGATGGGTTCATGGCATCTATGCTTAATTTCATATGTTGAGAATGATGCTAAATGTATTTGTATTAAAAGTTAGTGTGCATTGCTAAGGTTTAATTATTTACCCCTAGATTTGAGTGATGATTTTCATGATTATAAATCTAGTGGTCACTGTGTACACTTAGTGCGATTGATTTGATTGAACCATGTATGTGTGTTTTGTAATTTGAATTATTCTCGTGTTTTAAGAGAAAATCATGTACTAGATTGACCAAAAATTATGTTTTCTACATTGCTTTGACCTCATGCTTGTGGTGAAAAAAGAAAAATCTAAGATGTGCATGATGGAAAGAACTACCTCTAGATATGTGTCAAAGTCATGTAAGCACCCCATTTTTTTTCGCTAGGCAATCTCCGGTTCAAACCGATCTCCAGTAAAACATCACAACCCTATCAACCCCAAACCAGCTTTTCAAAACTTTACTCTAGTCAAAGCGGTTGCTTCCGGACCCCAAGGGCCCCACCAAAGCCAAAATGACCAAAATGTCCTTAGGCTTTCTAGGCAGTTTCCCGAGATCAAGCGATCTTCGAAACCATCGCCAACACTATCGGAGTGATGGAAGCTAGGGATTTAAATTTGGCCCGAGGCCCATGGGCCGCCTGAGCCTGACCTGGGCCTAGCCTGGCCTAAGCCCGACCCCCCCTATGGGTGAGCTTGGGTCTAACCCTTGGTAGATCGAACTTGGCCCGCCCAAAAAGCCCCACCTTAGTCCCGCCCAAAAGCCCACCCAAATTATAAATTTATAAGTAATAGTATATTTTTATATAATTAATAGTTTATATAGATTTACATTAATCAATACTTTATAAGTTTAATCATTTAATCATTTATATATTTTTGTATAATCTTTATAAGTTTGACTCAATCTCTAACTTAGTTGAATCGTTATTGATTATCAATTACTAATTAAAAATGTATGTCTTATATACTCAATAGTTTATATAAGTTTACATTAATCAATACTTTATAAGTTTAATCATTTATATTTTTTTGTATGATTTTCATAAGTTGACTAATTCTTTAATTTAGTTTTAACCATTAGTGATTACTAACTTATAAATTAATTACTGATTTAAAAAAATAAAATTAAAAAAAATGATCAAGCCTGCCCAAAAGCCCGTTAAGTCTACCTAAAGGCCAGCCCAAAAGCCCAAGCCCAAGCCCAAGGCCTGAGCCTGAGCCCGAGCCCGCCCTTAGGATAATGGGTTGGGCTTGGGCCTAACATTCCCAAATTTGGCAGAAGCCCGACCTAGGTCATCCCAATTAACATACCTAACGGAAACACTCACAAACCTTAGATGGTTCACTTCTGACGTCTGCTATTCTGCCAATGAAGAATGTTTGTTATACCCCTTGGCATCCGACAGCTTTCCTAGATTAGGTGGTCTCCGGAACCAACGTCAAAACTGTCATAGTGGCGGAAATACTCACAAACCATTAAGCTGCCAGAGTAGCGAGAAATCACTCACAAACAGGTCGACACAAGTACACTGCAAACAACCTAGTGTCACGGGACCAAAAGCGTCCATTGGCCGTGGCACATTTTTTTACAGAAAAAAAGACCTTCAGAAACTAATCTGTCACAACTGTCGGAGTGATGGAAACACTTGTAAACCTATGTCAACATCGGCGCTTACTAGCCTGACATAGTGAAAAATGACTATTTTGCTTCTAGGTACTCTAGCACATCTTCGAGAAAGTATTAGGTCCTCAAGATGGTAACTTCACCTTTCTAGGATAGTCCGGCATGTTCAATATGCCATTTAAGCAGACTCCGCACCCATTTTGGTAATACCCAAACAAAATTACTGTTTTGCCTTTGGGCACTCTGGCACGTCTTCGAGAAAGTACTAAGTCTTTGAGATGGTAAGTTCACCTTTTCAGGATTGTCCTCGAATAGTCCGACATGTTCAATATGTCATTCCAGTCCATTTTGGAAAATTTTGATCAAAATGACCGTTTTGCTATAATGAATCGAGCACCTTTTCCAACCATATCGGTTTTAAAAATCAAACCGGCATCCACTAGGATACTCCAAACAGGATCCCTATTCATTTCCAAATAAGTCTCTTGACTCAAAACCCCCTTAAGTCACAAAAGTTTCGCGGAGTGTGTCGTAGACGCTTCGCCAAAGTTGACTTTTTCTTCACTTTCCTAACTAAAACACACCATCAAATGAGTTGAGAAATGCATAAATTAGAAAATTCCTTGAAGCCTGAGTGATAGGCTTTCCATCGGTATAGTCCAATGATCAATAACATCTCCCGAAGGTTATGATCGAATGTCATTCCAGTCCATTCCGGCCTCATTCCTAGCATTGGTTTAAATCCAAATTCACTAATTAAAACACACTATCAAATGACTTGAGAAATGCGTAAATCAAGGAATTTTCTGAAGCTTTTACGGAGGACTTTCCATTGGTATAGCTCGATCGAGATAATCGCTTCCCGAAAGTCACGATCACGTGGCGCAAAAAGGGCTACTTTGGAAAATTGACGGAGCATCTCATAGATGCTTCCAAAAGCTTATTTTTAAGTTCGCTTCCTAAGGCGATATCTCTACCATCTAAAATCATCTGAAGCTCCCCGAGGGCTCCTGATTCAAGAGAAACTATAAGGGATTGTCGTGAACACAATCAATTTCCCCGAATATTTCCAGGAAGACATGAATATCGAGGCAAATCCAGCATAAAAGTTTTTAGTAGCAGAGCGTATGTTACATGTGTTGGCCCAAATGGCAACCCAAGAGGGGGGTGAATTGGGTTTTTCAAAAATTAATGGCAATTAAGATTAATTAAAATTAATCTAATCAATATAACAATGATTAATCTATACATAATGCAATGTAATCAAAAGAGAAATGAAAAACAGAGCAATAGAAAACACACCAAGAATTATCGAGGTTCAACTACAATTCGTGGTCTACGTTCTCACCCCAAGATCTCCTTGAAATCTTTTTCCACTATGCAATCTCCAATTACAAAATGGATGCTGATTTACCAAGTGTTCAGCTCACTTTTACATAAGAACTTCTTCCCAAGTTCTTCTAGCCACCAAGTGGTTTTGTTCAAGATCCACTCAAACTTACAAGAGTTTTTCTTCTACAAGAGAACTCTCAAACTCTCACTTACAGGTGTATAAAGATGTACAAACGAAATAAAAACTCTCTATTAAGAGTGGATAGAAAATATAAGCTCACACAATAAAGACAAGAAGAATGTTCAGATTTTTCAGTTTGATCAATCAGTGGTACTTGTCTTTTTTGTATCTCTTGTATATAAATGCAGTTGGAAGCTTATATATAAACCCCTGTATTGATTTCATTCATTGGAGGTTGTTGGGGCTCATTTAACGCAAGTCCAGTCCGTTATAACGTTAGAAAAACTAGCCGTTATCTGCCAGGTGTCGACACTTGGTTCCATGTGTCAACATATCTGGTCTGCATTTTTTAGGTGTTGTCCACTGTCTCCATATGTCGACACATCAACTTTATGTGTCGACACTTGATCATTCTGTCTTCAAATTTTTGACTTCTGTCTTCATGTGTTGACTTTTCATTTTCATGTGTCGACACATTGCTCAAAAATCTTGCTTCTGTCTTCCCATGATCAAGTTCAGCTTCAGTACTACTATAAAATCTTCAAGGAGTCTTCTCTTTGGAACATGATGATTAATCAAAGTCTTCAAATCATCACAGTTGTCCTCTATTCAATTTGGATTGAATCTATCATTGGATCACCATCTTTTCTTGGTTTCCACACTGTTAGAACTTCATTTCATCATTGTTGAGCTATTTTTCTTTGTTGCCGATCTTTCTCTTTCATTGCCGAGCTCTTTCATTCATTGCCGAGTTTTCTTTTTCTTTACTGAGTTCTTTCTTTCATTGGGATCACTTCAATGAAACTTCTATAAGCTTGATGAAGTCTATTCTTGAACACCTTCATTTTCTCTGAGTACATATTATCTTCATTGAGTCTTTACATCCTAGATAAAGTTTTCACTTGGATTCTTTATAGAGATTATGCAATTGCAATGAATTCTCTTCTCAAATATCTTCAATCTCTTTTCAATCAAATCATCTTCAATTGATCTTTGCATATTAGATGAAGTCTTCTTTTGAAAATTTTCAATATCTTTGAATGAAAGTCAACTTCATTGAGTCTATGCATACTTGATGAAATTTTCATTTGAACACCTTCAATCTCTTCGAATGCAAATCATTTGTTTGAAGTTGGAATAGGTGTCATTGTTCTATTTTGGTACATTGCATGACTTTTTAGAGTGCATAGCTTGATCTTAGCTTGTTGTGTATCCATTTTGACAAGGATTAGATTTTAAGTTGAACTTTAAGTCTAAATTATAATTTTTATTAATCTGCACACTAAGCAAATGCATTAGTAAAATAACACAAGGTTTAGTTATCATCAAAATCAATATGGGGATCAACCTTGAGTCAACAACATGCACCCAAAATCTTGATCAAATCAGACAAAACTTGTATTGTAGCCCAAGTTGGGATAGTACATGAGTGCCATATGGCATTCCACGATAGGTTGAGTGCAGGCGCATTTATTATATACACCCCACCCTAATTTTTTGGCCTATAAATACCAGGTTACCCCCAGCTCAATTCAGAGATGAAAATAGTGAGGAAACTCTGTCAAAATAGCTCTAGAAGCTTCAAAATTCCAAAAATTCAAAGTCTCTCAAGGATTCAAGCCTCTTCAAGCTTCTTCAAGCCTCTCCAAGCTCAAGCCCCTTCAACTATGGTGGATTAAAGAAGTCTAAAGCCAAAGGTAAACTTCTATTTAAGATTATGCTCTCCCCACTCTATCTCTTCTCCCTCCTAGCTCACTTAGGCTATGCTTATCTTTTAAACCCCATCTTCAATCCCTTCTTCTTGTGTGCTTGAAACAAGTGGGCTGTTAGACCATGCTTAGATGAAAGTCATCATAAATTTTTTTAATGTTTTTTCTCTCTTGAGTTTTGAGGTTAGAATCATTCTAAGGAAACCTTCTCTTAAGTGGTTTCCACAAAAACAACCATAGGAACCCTTGCTCACTAGAAACATCCATTTTCCAAAAAATAGTTTCTAAAAGTTCATTCCTTTTAGTTTTCAATTATAGTAGTTTTCAAAACTACCTATTCTATATTGATTTTAAAAAATTTTACTTTCTTGAGTTAGTGGTTGAAACGGTTCCAAGGTAACCCTCTTTTGAGTGGTTTTCAAATACCAACCATATGAACCCTACACTTACTTGAGTGGTTTTCATAAAATAGTTTTCAAAACTCACAACTCTCTTGAGTTGGTTTTCCAAAAAAGTTTCTCACATAAAATGACAAGGTTTCTTTTTTTTTTTTTTTTTTTTTTTTTTTTTTTACATAAAATCATGGTTTTCAAAATATCTTTTCAAGCTTCATGCATAAAATCACTTTTCTAAGCCTTCCAAAACCACTAGGACTAAACCCTAGTTCAAAACCACTATTCCAAAACCACTAGGACCAAGCCCTAGTTCAAAACCACATTTCCAAAACCCTAGGTTAACCCAATCCTAATTGGCTAACCCTAGGACACCTCTAACCCTAGGTTAATCGAACCCAAGTTGTCCAACCCTAGGTTAACCTAATCTAAGTTAGTTAATCTTAGGTCATCCCAACCCTAAGTTAACCTAACCTTAGTTAGTTTACTCTGGGTCATCCTAACCCTAGTTACCCCGACCAAGGTTAGTTGGCTTCAAGGCTGCAATTCCAATTCCATTTTAAACCACTCTTCAATCTAAAATGATCTTTCAAAGTTTGTTTTCAAAAACCTTCCATTCTCTCGAGTTTTTCAAAAATCATGACTCTAAGTCTTTTAAAATGCTTCCATTCTTTTCTCAAAAATATTTTCAAAAGCTCTCTTAAACTTGTTTAAAGCAAAAGTGGCTAAACACTTAACCTTTTCAAAAACTATTTAAAAAATGTTTTCAAAAGCTCTCAACCCTAAGGTGATTCTAACCTCTCACGATTACGGTTTCTAATGAAAAGTGACGTAACAAATGAAACCTTCGAAGGTTCATAGTAGGGTTTCAAACCCTAAGTGTTTTCTAAAACCTCTTTCAAAATAATTTTCAAAAGTCACATTCTCAAGATAATCTTAATCATTTAATGGTTATAGTTTCCTAAGGAAAGTAAGATATCCAACTAGGGTTTCCTAACCCTAGAATGTTTCAAAACTCTAAAGGAAGTTTCTAGCCCCTATTCTAAAAATGCTTTAAAAAATCATAGCCTTAAAGGAGTTTAGTTTTTAATAACTAAATTCTTAAAGGCGATGAGATATTCAACATACATTTCATAAGGTATACAAAAACTTTTCAAAGATAAGTTCACAAGAGCTTTCACCCTTCTCCAAAAGTCCAAATCTCATTTCCAAAATCTTTTAATCAAACTTTCTAAAGACTCCAAAGCTCTCTTGAGTTGCTTTCAAAACTTTCTAAAGCTCTCTTGAGTTGTTTTCTAAAACATTTCCAAACTCCCTTGAATTGTCTCAAAAATATTCCAAAACTCTCTTAAGCTACTTCCAAAAACATTTTCAAAACTCCATTGAGTTGTTTCAAAAATATTTTAAAACTCTCTTGAGTTATTTCAAAACTCCCTTGAGTTGTTTTAAAAAATATTTCCAAACTCCCTTCAGTTGTTTAAAAAACATTAAAAAACTCTGTCAAGTTGCTTCCAAAAATATTCCAAAACTCTCTTGAGTTGCTCCAACAATATTCTAAAACTCTCTTGAGTTGTTTCTAAAATATTTCAAAACTCCCTTGAGTTGTTTTCAAAAATATTTCCAAACTCTCTCGAGTTGTTTCAAAAATATTCCAAAACTCTCTTGAATTGCTTCCAAAAACATTTTCAAAACACCCTTGAGTTATTCCAAAAATATTCTAAAACTGTCTTGAGTTGTTTAAAAAATATTCCAAAAACTCCATTGAGTTGTTTAAAAAATATTCCAAAAACTCCATTGAGTTGTTTAAAAAATATTTCAAAACTCCCTTGAGTTGTTTTCAAAAATATTTCCAAACTCTCTTGAGTTGTTTAAAAAGCATTCCAAAACTCTCTCAAATTGCTTTAAACAAAGTACTTCAGAACATTCCAAGTCCTATTTCAAAGGCACTTTCAAAAATCTCCAAGTCTAATTCTAAGTCAAAACCCTATTGAATTCAAGTTTCAAAAAATTTTCAAGATTCCATGAGCCCATTTGAAAATCGTGCTTTCGCACGAACTACGAATGACCTGATTCTCGCTAAATAAGATATGTAGACAACTTTCATAAGTGCGGTCATAAACCTTATTTCAAGACAAGCGTGCATTTTCAAAGTATTCCTCCATTTAAAACTATCTTTCAAAAATCAAATTTCAAAACTCCTTCCAAATCTTCTGAAAGTCTTCCAAAAACATTCATCATGCATCATTCATCCAAAAAGCAATGACCAAATCCCTTTTTTAAAACTTCAAGTGGATATAAGTGGATAATTAGTAATCGGTGATTTAAGTGAGTGAACTGAGGGTGAATAGACATATAGGTACTGAAAGGGTAGGGTAGGGTGATGATGTTAGGATATATTCCTTACATGTAACCAACCCCTAAACCATAGATTTCTATTTCAAAGATTAAAACCGGAGTCACGTTTTCAAAAGCTTGTTAACAACCTTTTTTTAAATAAAAAAAAAACCTTCTCAAGAAGGTCATTTTCAAAAAATCTAAATTTAATCTTGGGATTACACTTAGCTTTTAGATGACCTAGCACATCTTTAAGTATGTTAGGTGGCAACTCCAAATTTTTCCAAAAAAGCCTTTATTCAAATCAAGTTTTCAAATTTAAACCTCCGTCGCACTTGTCCTTCTAGGAGGGTAAGTTCTAACAGAGAGAGTACCGTGCTTTTCCTCCAAGCCTAGATGGGGTTTTGAGCCAGAAAACCAGGGCGTCACAAGCCACTGTAGATATATATCAAACTATGCACCCTTTGGGTAAAATCGTAGAAATGGCTACTATATTCAATAGTGTGAAAGCCGCTACATGATTTCAAAAAAATATTAGCATGTCAAAAGAATATTTCTTGCTTAAAAAGGAATTGTAGTTGGCATTTTCAAATTGAGGGGGAGCTTCTATTGAAAATTTTATAAACATGATTAGTTGGACTTCTAATGGAATGAATTTCTCTAGAATTTGAATAATCTCATTAATATTCATCTCTGTTATTCTATTCATACTCAAGTCTCGTATTTGCGAGTTCACCCTATACACACACTTGAGTTATTTTCATGAACCGTATCATCTTGTAATAAAGAGTCTAGAATTTTTCTTTAGTTCATGCATCAAAATTTTAACTAATGCTTTTAAGCAAATTTTGATTCATTTCTTTGTGCATGGACACCATTGAGGCTATGATGATGTGCATAATTTAGCGTTAATTTTTTTTTTCTTTCACAAATGTGTTTTGTTGTGTTTCTATCCTACATAGGGGGAGCAATGATTTCATCTTGACTATGTTTAGGATAGTTATGTGTTTCTCTCATTACGCATTGATTTCATTCTTCCTTCTTTCTTATATCTCTTTAATTATTGAGTTGAATATTGTTTGTCAATTCATGAAAAAGGAGAAAAGATATATTAGCTTGCATGTTATATTAAGGGGGAGAGAATGTGCATCATGTTGGGTGCAAAGTGATGATTGGGAGAAAAATTGTGATTGTAATTTATACTACTTTATATCATACATGTTTTTCACAGGTTTTCTTGTTTGTGTATTATGTAGGAACTCAAGTGACTTATAAGTTCTTCAAGTTAAATGTGTTATGTTAAGTCATGTTGAGTTCGGTCCTTTTTTATGTATTAGATAGGTTAGATTGTGTTGTGTCACGGAATTGCCAAAGGGCTTTTAGTGTCTTGGCAAATTTTGTGAACAAAACTTTTGCAGTATCACTTCATGTAAATGAGTTTTAAGGGTTTGAGTGATATGTAGTTGTATAGGATTGGTTGTTCAAACAAATGCTAAGGAGTGTTTGAACAACCCGTGCAAGTTTCAAGATTTTCTAGGAACAATTTCAACTACAACAGTGCTCACTACCTAGAGCTACCTGTCGTCGCAACGAGAAATGAACTAATATGTTCCCGAGAAGCGCACTACCTTGGTGCAGCAACACCAACCGACAGAAGATTTTGGAAACCTTCCTTTTCGGCTGGTCTTGCTTTCCAAAGTTCTATATAAAGCCAAGTCTGAATTGTAGAGGGTTTAATGAAGGTAGAAACATATTTTCTACAATCTTGAGAGCTCTAAAGAAACCCTAGCAGCCTATCCTTTCTCTTTAGCAAGACGAAAAACTTCAAATTTTCAATAATGGTTAGTCTTAGTAGTACATCAAGATGGGTTATTTACAGTGTGGTGTTCGTCGTGGTTTAAGCACGGGTGAACGGTGAATTGTTGCATATGCGAGCAAGATCAATTCAACTTACATTTGTGGGTTTAAATTGGTACAGTTATAAGTTGTTCTTGTGAACTATTCGTTGATTATAATGCTTGGAGATTGGGCTGGAATATCTAATGCTTGGTGGATTCCGACAGTATTGTGGTGTTCAACACTTAAGCAATTACTGAAGAACCGTATCGTGGGTGGATCGGTACATGATCATGGTATTCGGTCAATATAAGGAGAGAGCAAATCCGAAAGTGCAAAGATTCGCCACCTGAGGATGGGGATATCTAGGGTTGGGTTGAAAGTTAACTATCTTGTATTCAATTTTTTTTTATAGTGATTGTTTGGCTAGATTAGGTCCCCTTGTTTTTTTTCTGGTTTGGGTTTCCATACTAAAAATATCGTGTGTCGTGTCTTGTATATGATTGATTTATTATCCTTGCATGCGATTTTAATTATTGTGTGATAGATTAGATTAGTGTAATTGATATTAATCAAATGCTCTTCTGGGCAAAGTAAATCCATGTAATTAAGAAATTTCAGTGTTTACAAAGCCACTTAAGCAACGACACTAAAAGAACCTGCACAAGTAGTCAGCAGGATATAATCAACTATGGGATGAGTCGTACTTAAAATTAAACATCTTGGGAAGGACTCTTGCATGTCTCTTATTCAAAACCTAGGATTAAAGGTTGATTGTGATACACTATGTTATCTGGATTTGGATATTGGTGTCAAATGCAAGTACGTGTTCAAGTATCGAATTCATCGAATTATCATGTCCAATGACACTACTCAAACACGGCTAAATTTCATATTTTTCAAACACTTCTTTTGTATTTTTAAAGTAAAATAGTGTTGAAAAACTAAAATGTAGCATTTCATGCATAAAATATAAGTCTTATGTTTACTTCTATAATAAACTCAATTATTTATACTTATTTGTTAGCTGTATGTCCAACTAATTATATCGGATATATATCTCATAATTTATTCGAGTGACGAGTGTCTGACATGGATATTTTACAAATTTAAAAGATTTCAGATAACATAGGTGATACAAACCCACAAATCTACTAGCTAAGAAGAAGAAAATCCACACAAAGCTTTCCTTCAATTGAAAGAAAACAAGCAACTTCACTAAAAATATAATTGATCTCACACAAAGGAACTTTGCACTTCAAAGTGAAAGAAATTTTTAAAGTTATAGGTGAAAGTGGAATTTTGAAAAAGTTGAGGGGAGTAAGTGCCCCTCTGAGCCTCACATGGCTCTGCCCTTACTTTTAATTACACCAATGTTATTGCCACATCATTCTAATAAAATTTTATGTACAAATTTTTTGAAAAAATAACATTTTTCATAAACTAAAGAAGGTTTTATATTTAGGCATGAATGTATTTCTTTTTGTAAGCATGTAACATCTTCACCTTAATGTTTTGGGTTCTAACCACGTAAATGATGTCCAGTGCATCATGCAAGTGTGATCTGTCAATAATAGCTGACTAAAGATTACGGTTTTTTTACCAAAATAATTCAAAAATACAAAGTTATTCCCCAAATATGAATTTGGGGAATATTATTCCCAAACTACCTTAAAATGCGATTCAAACTTGCGTTTTTCTTTCAAAAGCTAAAAAAACGCAATCCACAATTGCGTTTTATAAATAAAATGCAAACTAAGATTGTGTTTTATAGAGAAACGCAGTTTTAAAGTGTGCTTCTCTACAAAACACAATCTTGGATTGCGTTTCTCTCTTGTTAACTCTGCCAGCTCCCTTCTCTTCTCCCCCACTCTCTCTTCTCTTTGCTCCATTTTTCTCCTCCTCCCCATTGTTTCCTCCTCCCCCAGCAACAAGCTTGTTTCCTCCTCTCAACCATTTTCATCTTCCTCTACCGTGCTCCTCTCACTGTAATAGGTAACTTATGTAACTACAAAAAGTGTTACACATTATTATAGTAGTAAATATATTATTTTTAATATATAGTTATATTATAATATAGGTTAAAGATCACTAAGTTTAGTATTTTCGTTGGTAGTCATCTTCGTTGGTCCCGTCACTCTAGCAAACACCTCTCTTACTCCCCATACTTCTATAGCCACCCTCTTATTTGGTAAGCTCTAATATATTTTTTTATTTATCTTTTGTTTAGATGTATAATATTATTAGATATATAGTTACAATATTTTATGTTATTGAAGTTGTTAAAATATGTGTTTTATTTATTTTTGTTGTCATGTTATTTGTGTTAGTAATTACTAAACAGTTATAAATAGATATTATGTAAGAGAAGCATCACATTTTCTAGGAAATTTATTTACAAAATTATTATAAAAATACGAAAACTATTTACAAGTAAGTAAATATTTTCTAAGAGACATGGTAAAAATTAATTGAAAAAATGTCCTGGTAAAAAAAACGTATTATTAAAATATGTAGTAAGCTTTTTAATTTCCTTCTACGAAATTTATAGAAAAAATAGGAAATTGATTTACAAAATTATTGAAAAAATAAGAAATTTATTTACAAAATTATTGAAAAAATATAAAATTTATTTACAAGTAAGTAAATATTATTTTCAAAATTATTGTAAAAACGTTTAATTATCTTAAAAATACAAAATTTATTTATAAAAATGCGAAATGTATGGAAAAAAAATAAGAAATTGATTTACAAAATTATTTAAACAATAGGAAATTTATTTACAAAATTTAATGAAAAATTAGGAAATTTATTTAAAAATTATTGAAAAAATAGGAAATTTATTTTAAAAATTATTTTAAAATACAAAATTTATTTACATATAAGTAAATAATATTTACAAAATTATTGTAAAAACATGTAATTATTGTAAAAATAAAAAATTTATTGTAAAAAATAGAAAATTTATAGAAAAAATAGGAAATTGATTTATCAAATTATTAAAAAAAATAGGAAATTTATTTACAAAATTATTGCAAAAAATTAAAATTTATTTAACAAATTAATGTAAAAATACAAAATTTATTTACAAGTAAGTAAATATTTTTGAAGAGACATAGTAAAAATTAATTGTAAAAATAGTGTAAAAATACAAAATTTATTGAAAAAATAGGAAATTTATTTACCATGGCTTTCAGTAAATGTAATTTAACCAAACCGTAAACCTGTCCCTTGAAAATTACCATGGCTTTAAGTAAATGTATGATGTATTTGTTTATTTATATCATAGCAGGACTAAGAATAGATGAGATAGTGGTAATGATGTATAGGGGTAGGGAAATAATGAAAGATCATAATGAAGGGATAATGTACAACATGAACTGCCTGACATGTTGCAGTATATCGTTACAATGCAAACTGTCTGAACTAGAAGTCATGATCATACCCCTGGTTGTCAAGGGTGGAGAAAATATAAGGATGAAAATAATATGCAGATTTCTATACAGTAATGAAGGGGGTTCGGTCAGATATAAGAAACTACAGATCAATGATGACCAAACACTGCAAATTGCTTTACGACTATCATAGAAAAAGTCGTGGATGCAATGCATTGAGCATTACATTGAAGTAGAGGATGCACTAGTAGTTGTGGACCTTGTAGTGGATTGAGTATGGGGTGATATTCTAAGGTATGGTAGAATACTAGCGGATGAGGAAAATACGTCAATGATGTGGAATTTCTTAATGATGTTGATATTGGGGCAGGACACTGTAGGCCACACTATACCATATTCACAGCAAATGGACCAACATGGTGTAAGCACCCCATTTCTACCCGCTCGGCAGCCTCCAATCCGTCCAGACTTGAGTTCAAGTCAATATAGACGCATTCCAGTTCAAACCATTTTTCTAGACGTAATCTAGTCAGTTGATAGCTTCGCAGGCCCATCCGGCCCAAGTAGAGGCAAGTTTACCAAAATACACTTGAGGGATTGTCTGGTCCAATTTTAGTGGGCACGTCTTCTTAAAGACGGTAAGTCCAAATTTCCAGTCTCAATTCCAAGATTAAAATCCAATTTCAGTCCGGTTCCAGTTCAAATCCAATTCCAGTCTAGTTCTAGTTCAAATTCAAATCCAATCCAGTTCTAGTTCAACTCGAATTCAGCACGTCTTTCGAGAAAATTGATCCCTTAGACAACAAGAACCTCCAGCTTGGCATGTTTTTTGAGAAATTCTTCGGAATGGTAAGTCCCTTCAAACCAGTCGATCGGGATGAGACCCTAAGTCCCTGAGATAGTAGAACGGTCCACCTTTGGCGCCTGCTAGCCCGCCAATAAAGAAATGTATGTTATTCGGCATGCCTTTTAAGAAAGTTGAATTCTCAGGCGATAAGTTCATTTAGCAACTTCCCAAGATCAGGCAGTCTCCAGAGTGATCGCAAACCGTTAGATTAAAGGAAGTACTCATAAATATCGCAACCGTCAGAGTGGCGGAAACACTCGTAAACAAGTCGACATTGGGAATTACCAACAAACCCCTTATGTCACGGACCGAACTCACCTCTTGGCCGTGACACATTTACCAAAGGACGAGATACCGTTGGAAATCAATGTTGGCCCAAAAGGCAACCCAAGAGGGGGGTGAATTGGGTTTTTCGAAGATTAATAGCAATTAAGATAAATTAAAATTAATCTAAGCAATGTAACAGTGATCAATCTATATATAATGCAATGTAATCAAAAGGAGAAGAGAAAACAAAGCAATAGAATGAACACAGAGAGTTACCGAGGTTCTACCACAAACCGTGGTCTACGTCCTCACTCCAAGATTCCCTTGAAGTCTTCTTCTACTATGTAATCTCCAATTACAAATGGGTTGTTGATTGACCAAGTGCTCAGCTCACTATACAAGAACTTCTACCCAAGTTCTTCAGCCACCAAGTGGTTTTGTCCAAGCTCCACTCAAACTTACAAGAATTTTTTTTTCTCAAGAGAACTCTCAAACTCTCACTTACAAGTGTATAAAAATATACAAGTGACTCACAAACTCTCTAACAAGAGTAGATTATACAATCAAAGCTCATAAAGTAAAGACAAGAGGAATGTTTAGGAATTTCAGTTGATCAGTCAGTTGAATCTTGTTTCTTGTCTCTCTTCTTGTTATAAATGTAGCTGGAAGCTTGCATATAAACCCCTGTATTGATTTCATCCGTTAGAGGTTGTTGGGCTTCATTTAATGCACGTCCAGTCCGTTATAACGTTAGAAAAACTAGCCGTTATATCCCAGAGGTCGACTTTAGCCTTGTAGAGTCGACACTTCTGGTTCTACATTTACCAAATGTTGTCCACTGTCTCCATAAGTCCGCTCTTCATATCAATGAGTCGGCTCCTTGTTAATTCTGTATTCATGTCATTTTGCTTTTGTAGTCATGAGGCAATTCTTCAATTTCATGAGTCGATTCTTTATATCAAAGAGTCGGCTCTTTGCTCATTTGATTTTCAAGTTTTCTGTGTCTGTCTTCATGAGGTGACTCCTCATTTCCATGAGTCGGCTCTTTGTCCATTTGGTCTTCAGGCTTTGCTTTTGTGTTCATGAGGCGACTCTTCATTTCCATGAGTCCACTCATTGATCATTTTGTCTTCAAACCTTTTGCGTCTGTCTCCATGAGGTGACTTTTCATTTCTATGAGTCCGCTCATTGCTCAGAAATCTGCATTCTGTCTTCCAATGATTCAGATCATCTCAGCAGCAGTATAAGATTTTTAAGGAATCTTCTCTTTGGGGTATGATTATCAATCAAATCTCTTTAACTCATCAATGTTATCTTCTATTTAATTTGGATTGAATCAATCATTTGATATATATCTTTTCTTGACTTTTAAACTGTCAGAGCTTCATTAGATCAATGTTATTATCTTCTTCTTCATTTACAAAGCTTCCTCTTTCATTGTAGAACATTCTCTTTCAATGTCAAGCTTTCTCTATTATGTAGAGCTTCACAATGCTTCATTGCCGATTTCTTCTCTTTGCTAGAAATTCTTCTTTCTTCTTTAAAATCACTTCAATAAGACTTTTGTAAGCTTGAAGAAATCTCTTCATACACATTGTCTTCATTGATTCTTTACATTGTAGAAGAATTCTTCACTTGGATTCCATGTAGAGATCAGACAATTATTGTGAATCTTCTTCTCAAGCAACTTCAATCACATAATCTAGAATTGATCTTTGCATTATTGATGAAGTCTTCTCTTGAGCATTTTCAATCTCTTCAATAAACACTTCAATAAACAAATTGTCTTCAAATGATATTTGCATATTCTAATGAAGTCTTCAATTTTTTTTGAGTACAAATCAGTCTTCAATAAGTCTATGGATACTTGATGAAAGCTTCATTTGAACACTTTCAATCTCTTCGAATATAAAACATTTGTTTGAAGTAGAGATAGGCGTTAATCATCTGTTTGGTTCATTGCATAGCTCTTGGAGCACATTGCTTGATCTTGAACTTGTTGTGCATTCACTTTGACAAGTATTAGACTCAATATTGAACTTTAAGTCTAAATTATAAATTTTATTAATCTGCACACTAAGTAAATGCATTAGTAAAATAACACAAAGTTTGGTTATCACCAAAATCAGCATGAGAATCAACCTTGAATTAACAATCTCCCCCTTTTTGATGATGACAAAACCTTTGCAAAATAAGTTTATATAAGATTAAATGAATTGAATAGAGTTAAGTATCATACCAGTAGAGAGCTCCTCCTTTATTTCGTGATTTAGCAAATGATGCTTAGAGGACAAAAAACTTTCAAAAATAATTTTCAAGGAGTTTTTGTCAGGTAATTCAAACACAAATTGAGGGAAATGATTCATGTTACTCCCCCTGAGAACATGCTTGATATTTATCAGGTAATATGCAATTCATTTTATTTCCATTCATCAATTGGATTAATTCTATATCTTGTCCAATTCATTTTTTATTAAAAAAAAATAAGTGCAAATAATTTGAACAAACACACAAAAATCTTCTCCCCCATACTTATCAAATTTTTTCCAATTCTAAGTTATGTGCAATTCATTTTTCGACAGACACACACAGTTCAATTCTTCTCAATCTGTCTTAAACTCAAACTGCCTTGTCCAATTTTGCTTCAATTCTTCTCCCAATTCTTCTTTGTCCAATTTTGCTCCAAATCTTCTCCCCCTTTTTGTCAATCGATCAAAAAGAGAAAGAAAATGGAAAACATAGACAGGTACAATAGCAAAAAAAAAATATTAAAACAAGATAATAAGCAATTGTCAGGAAAGCAATCAAATAAGCAAGTTATCAAAAAGAGCAATTGGGTACCAGAACAAGAGCATATTGCATTCATTTAATATTGAGATTACAAAAGTTGTACAGTTAAGGGTCACAAAAAGTATGCAACAAAAACAACAAAATAAATAGAGCCATGAGCAATAAATAAGAAAGAGTTGGTGATAACAAGACTTATGAATGACAGAGCCATGATTAAAACTTTGGATGTTGGAGGATTTTAAGGAGATGGAGATGGAGATGGGGAGGGTGAGAGATCAACAGGATCCAAGGCAGTGTTGGATGGATTAGAAAAAGGTCTAGGCCTCAAACCATATGGTCTCCTTTGCACAAATCTAGAGGCTGAGGAAGATGGTTTGGCTTTCTTTGCTGGACCAGCCTTCTTTCTTGGTGCAGCATCCTCAGATTCATCTTTAGAGGCATCATCTGTAGGCTCATCCTCACCATTTGTGTCCTCCCATTCTTCCTCTAATTCCTTTCCTTGTTGAGGTCTGCTTGGGGTTGTGAGATTAGTTTCAGGGTTTTGTTCTCCCTCATTTCTCTCTTCATTTTCAGGTTCTCTTTCCCTTTCCTCTTCCTCCACTGCAATAGCTTGAGCCCTTTTTAGTTGAATTACATCTAATTGAAGATGTTTCAACTGAAGCAGCCCTTCATTAAGTTTTTGGTCCATGCTCTGAAGCATGTCCATTGTATTTCCCAAAAGTTTATCAACAGAAGAGCCTTCAAGGGTTTGGGCTAAGGGTTGTTTGGGTCCAAAAGCAGATGCTCTTTTTTGTGAAGAGCTGGCAAGGGCAATTTTGTTAGGGCTTGGGACCCAACGGCCATTGACCTTTTTATATCCCATCCTGCTCAAAGAATACTTGTTGTATTCATCTTTGTAAGGATCAGGCTTTTTGTAGGTCACATCTAAAAGATTGACTTGAACATGTTTAAAAATCTTGGTCAGCAGCATTCCATATGGTAGGTTTTTGGAGGCAGTGGTAGCAGCATTGTCCATGTTGAAGAGGATGTAGAATGGAACATCAATTCTGGTGTTTGTGAGGAAGGCCCATAAAAAGAACAGGTCCTTCTCACTCACATGCTCAAAGTCACCAACTTTGAGTATAAAAATCTTAGTCACAAAATGGTGGACTAATCTTAACTCAACTGGAAGGTTATTGGGTATGGGTTGGGTGGACTCGGGCATGTCATGACCATAGAGAACTTGAAGTTGTTCCTTCCGACTAATGCTCTCAAAATAAGTTTCTCCACCATATCCAATGCCCATAATCTCTGCAAGAATCCCTTCATTTAGAGTGATTTTCACTCCATTCACAAAACTAGTAATTTCATTACTTCCAACCTTCTTCATGAGATTAGAGTAGAAATGTGTAACCAATTTTGGGTATACATTCTCTCTAATTGTTGTGTAGGGTGCCCATCCTAGATTTGTAAGGGTGTGAGGGAAGTCAAAGTTTTCACTCTCAAAGTAGGCATACCTTTGACTTCACTCTCAAAGTAGGCATAATTTATCCAGTGTCCATTTAGAACTTTACACAGACCAAAAATATTCATGTACCTTTCCTCCGCCAGTGCATTTCTGAAATGTGCGATAGCCCATCCAGGTTGTTCTTCAGGAGCCCTTTCCTCTGATTCTTTAATGACTGGTCCAACCCTTTTTCGCTTCTGAGTGCGCAAGGAAGAAACATTAGGGTTTTCTCGGCCTGGTTCTATTTTAGGAGCCATTGTAGGATTGAGAAAGAGTTGAGAGAGGATGGAGTGGGATCGATTAGGGTTTAAAAAGAGATTAATATAAAGAAATGTGATGGTTTGGAGGTGACGGTTGGGCTTTGGTGCTAACAGGGGAACGGGAGAGAAAAAGAGTGAGAGTGAATGAGTGAGAGAAGAAAATTTTGAATGTTTGTAAAGTGGGCTTCATTAGAGTATATAGGCCCGACTCATGAGGCGACTCATGAATTAAAAGAGTCAACACATGCCTGTTAATGAAATAATTTGAGTCCACTGTTGTGATGAGCCAACTCTTTAAAATGAAGTGTCGACTCATGTGACCAGACTGGGCATGTGACTTGTAAGAAATTCATGAAATGATCTTTTTCAACTTTTGTGCCAAAAGATGTCTTAGTATAATCATGTAATAAATCATGAATTCAAGAAATGCATTTTATATGAATGATAAACACATTTAAATATTCAAAACACAAATTTCACTAAAATTAAACATATTTTAAGATATAGGATCACTCATCCCTAATTCTCTTCTAATCATACAAAAACGATCTTCACTTAATGGTTTGGTAAAGATGTCAGCTAATTGCATATTAGTGCACACAAAGTCAAGTTCAATATCACCTTTTTGCACATGGTCACGTATAAAGTGATATCTAATTTCAATGTGCTTTATGTGAGAGTGTTGAACAGGATTTTTAGTAAAGTTTATAGCACTAGTATTATCACACTTAATAGGAATATGATCAAACAAGATTCCATAATCTTCTAATTGTTGTTTGATCCATAATACTTGAGCAGAACAACTGCAAGTTGCTACATATTCAGCCTCAGCTGTGGAGAGAGCAACTGAATTTTGTTTCTTGATATACCAAGATACAATCATATTACCTAGGAGTTGGCAAGAGCCACTTATGCTCTTCCTATCAATTCTACTCCCTGCATAGTCAGCGTCAGTGTAAGCATTTAAATTGAAACAAGCACCCCTTGGATACCATAATCCAAGATTTGGTGTGTGCTTAAGATAATGAAATATCCTCTTTACAGCAATCACATGAGATTATTTAGGATTGGATTGAAAGCGAGCACATAAGCAAACACTAAACATTATGTCTGGTCTACTAGCAGTTAGATACAATAGAGAGCCTATCATGCTTCCATAAAGTTTAGTATCTACTGACTTACCTTTCTCATCGCTATCTAATTTTGTTGTAGTACTCATTGGAGTACTTATAGGCTTTGCATCTTCTATGCCAAACTTTTTGATCAAGTCCTTGATGTACTTGGCTTGGTTGATGAAGATGCCTTCCTTTGATTGCTTGATTTGTAGTCCGAGAAAGTAGTTAAACTCTCCTATCATACTCTTCTCGTATTCTCCCTGCATACACTTAGAAAATTACTCGCAAAGCGACTCGTTAGTAGCACCCAATATAATATCATATACATAGATTTGTACCACAAGCATATCATTGTTTTTGATTTTGATGAGAAGAGTGGTATCTATTTTTCCTCTAGAAAAATCGTTTTCAATAAAAAACTTACTTAGTCTTTCATACCAAGCCCTTTGGGCTTGCTTCAAACCATACAAAGCTTTTGCGAGTTTGAAAACATGGTCAGGAAGTTTTGGATCTTCAAAATCAGGTGGTTGTTCAACAAAAAATTTTTCAGTGATAAAACCATTTAGAAAAGCACTTTTAACATCCATTTGATACAATTTAAAATCTTTAAAATAAGCAAATGCAAGTAATAATCTAATGGCTTCTAATCTAGCTACCGGAGTATATGTTTCATCAAAATCAATGCCTTCTTCTTGGTTATAACCTTGAGCAACAAGTCTTGCCTTCTTCCTCACAACAACTCTGGACTCATCCATTTTATTTCTAAATACCCATTTAGTTCCAATAACTGGATGATCACTAGGTCTAGGAACAAGGTGCCATACCTCATTCCTTTCAAATTGATTTAATTCTTATTGCATTGCATTTATCCAAAATTCATCATGTTCAGCATCATTAAAACATTTAGGCTCTATTTGTGATAAGAATGAAAGATGATTACATATATTTTTGATAGAGGATCGAGTTCTTACTCCTTGTGAAGGATCACCTAGGATTTGTTCCGTAGGATGGTTATGCACAAACTTCCACTCCTTAGATAGAGTTTCATTGACTTCTTGTTGTCTGGTAGGAGCTTTTCTTTCCTTTTAAGGTTCCTTATTTGAGCTTGGTTGGATGTCCATCTTTTCCTTTTCAGGCTCTAGCTCATCTGCATCATCACTTTCAACATTCTTCGAAGAAGGGTTAAATTTATCAAAAGTGACATGGACTGATTCTTCAACCACTAGAGTCCTCTTATTAAAGACTCTAAAAACCTTGCTATGTGTTGAATAGCCAAGAAATACACCCTTGTCAGATTTAGCATCAAACTTGCCGATGTTGTCTTTATTGTTATTCAATACAAAACATTTGCATCCAAAAACTTTAAATTATGAGACATTTGGTTTCTTATCTTTCCAAAGTTCATAGGGGGTTTTGTTCAAAAATTTCTAAATAAAATTCGATTCAAAACATAACAAGTTGTGTTTACAGCTTTAACCCAAAAGTACTTAGGTAAACCATTTTCACAAAGCATGGTTCTACCCATTTCTTGTAAAACTCTATTTTTCCTCTCAACAACCCCATTTTGTTGAGGTGTTCTGGGGGCTGAGAAGTTATGATCAAAACCATTTTCATCACAAAATGTTTCAAAAGGTTTACAATCGAATTCCCCTCCATAATCAGTTCTAATAGAAGTGATTGAAATTCATTTTTCATTTTGGACCTTTCTATAAAATTTTGTGAAGAAAACAATTGTCTCATCCTTACGAGCTAAGAAGAATGTCCATGTAAATCTAGAATAATCATCAACAATAACAAGTGCATATTGTTTTCCACAAAGACTCAAAGTCTTAGTTGATCCAAATAAGTCCATACGCAATAGTTGTAGTGGCCTAGAGGTAGTGAGCATATTTAAGGATTTGAAAGAAATTCGAGTTTGCTTACCTAAATGACAAGTATCATAAACTTTATCTTTGTCAAATTTTATTTTTGGAAGACCTTTGACCAAATCATTTTTAGAAACCTTTGAAAGTATACTCATACTAATATGACCAAGTCTTCTATACCATAACCAACTTTCATCACTATTCATAGCAGCAAGACATTCTACTTTGCAAGAGGATAAATCATTAAGATTGAAAACATAAACATTGCCTTGTCTATGTCCAGTGAGAATTGACTTGTTATCATTAATGTCAATTACATCACATTTAGAATATTCAAATACAACCTTGCATCCTTTGTCATAAAGTTGACTAATGCTCAAAAGATTGTGTTTGAGTCCTTTAACAAGTAATACATTTTCAATAGAGGTAGAAGAATTCTTACCGACACTACCTATACCAATGATCTTCCCTTAGCTATTGTCATCAAGTGTGACAAGACCTCCATCCTTTGGTGAGAGAGAAGTAAATTGTGCTTCATCTCCCGTCATATGCCTTGAGCATCCACTATCCAATTACCAATGGTGTTTAATGGATTTTGCTTGAATGCACACCTACGAAAAGATTTATCTGACGTTAGGTACCCAAATCATCTTGGTTCCTTGGGGATCAGTCCTCAATGGTCCTCTAGGAACCCATACATTTTTAAGAATATTTGATTTTTGTAATGCATAGCATCTGCTAGCAATATGTCCTTTTTTATGACAGTAAAAGCATTATATTTATGATTTTCCAGTTGAAGCACCAAATCTGCCTTTTGAAAATTTCTTTCTTTTAAAAGGATCAAAGCCAAGTCCAGCTTTGTCTAATGAACATTTTTGTTTTTCTAAAATTGCATCCAGTTTTTCTTTTCCATTTACACATCTATAAAGACTTGTTTCCAAGTTTTTAACCTTATAAATTAAGATTTGATTTTCTTTTGAGGAATCTTTTTGAAAAGAATTTTTCTGAATCTTATCCTTCAAAACACAGACTTCATTTTTCAAAACTTCATTTACATTTTGTAAATTTTCATTTTCATTAGTAAGAGTAGAAACCATCTTTTTAAGAAATCCATTTTTAATTCCCATTTTTCTAAATTCACAAAGCAAATCATTAAATGTATCTTGTAATTCATTAAAAGTAAATTGGGAAGAGTCTGATACCTCACTATCATCTTCATGAGCCATGAGACATAGATTAGCCACTTCTTGTGGTTCAGCTTCTTCTTCGAAGCTTGATTCTTCATCATCACTCCATATTGTGGCAACCATGGCTTTCTTCCCTTGATATTTCTTTCCTCTCTTTCTAGCAGAGGACAATCTGCCTTTATATGTCCAAACTTCTTGCATTCATAGCATATAATGTTGGATTCTTTACTTGGTTCTCATTTGGCTTCATGCTTCTTTCCACCTCTCCATTTTTTCTTCATGAATCTCCTAAATTTTCGAGTGATGAAAGCAATTTCATCTTCGTTCTCATCACTTGCAGATTCATCATCATCTTGACTGGTGGATTTGAATACAACTACCCTCTTTTTCTTTTCTTCATCCTCTTTGGCATGTTGCTTTTGTGTGAGCTCATGAGTCATTAGAGAGCCCAAGAGTTCTTCCAGAGGCAGGGTGTTGAGGTCCTTTGCTTCTTGGATTGCTATGACCTTAGCTTCCCAAGCCTTTAGAAAAGACCTTAGAATCTTCCTCACCTGCTCATTGTTAGAATACACCTTTCTAAGAGATTTTAAACCATTAATAATATCGGTGAACCTTGTGAACATTTCGGTGATGGATTCATCAGGTTTCATTTTAAACAATTCATAGCTACGTACCAATATATTGATTTTAGATTCTTTAACTTGATTGGTTCCTTCATGCGTGACTTCTAATCTATCCCATATTTCTTTTGCTGATTCACAAGTGAAAATACGATTAAATTCATTGGGATCAAGTGCACAATATAGAATATTCATAACTTTAGCATTAGATTGTAGCATTTTTAGATCATCTTCATCTCATTCGGATTCAGGTTTAGGGACATCTATTCGCTCTACTCTGATAGTAGGAGTTTTGGGACCGTTTACAATAAGTCTCCATAGTTCATAATCTACTGATTGAATGTAGATTCTCATTCTATTTTTTCAATAATTGTAATTGGTGCTATTGAACATAGGTGGTCTATTTGTAGATTAACCTTCACTAAGAGAGCTTTCGAAATTGGTTGTCATGGATCTATTCCAAGGATGTTAAGCCTTAAAAATAGGAATACTAGCTTTGATACCAATTGTTGGCCCAAAAGGCAACCCAAGAGGGGGGGTGAATTGGATTTTCCAAAGATTAATAGCAATTAAGATAAATTAAAATTAATCTAAGTAATGTAACAGTGATAAATCTATATGTAATGCAATGTAATCAAAAGGAAAAGATAAAACAGAACAATAGAATGAACACAGAGAGTTACCGAGGTTCAACCACAAACCGTGGTCTACGTCCTCACCCCAAGATCCCCTTGAAGTCTTCTTCTACTATGTAATCTCCAATTACAAATGGGTTGTTGATTGACCAAGTGCTCAGCTCACTATACAAGAACTTCTACCCAAGTTCTTCAGCCACCAAGTGGTTTTGTCCAAGCTCCACTCAAACTTACAAGAATTTTTTTTTCTCAAGAGAACTCTCAAACTCTCACTTACAAGTGTATAAAAATATACAAGTGACTCACAAACTCTCTAACAGGAGTAGATTATACAATCAAAGCTCACAAAGTAAAGACAAGAGGAATGTTTAGGAATTTCAGTTGATCAGTCAGTTAAATCTTGTTTCTTGTCTCTCTTCTTGTTATAAATGCAGCTGGAAGCTTGTATATAAACCCCTGTATTGATTTCATCCATTAGAGGTTGTTGGGCTTCATTTAATGCACGTCCAGTCCGTTATAACATTAGAAAAACTAGCCGTTATATTCCAGGGGTCAACTCCAGGCTTGTAGAGTCGACACTTCTGGTTCTACATTTACCAGATGTTGTCCACTGTCTCCATGAGTCCGCTCTTCATATCAATGAGTCGGCTCCTTGTTAATTCTGTCTTCACGCCATTTTTCTTTTGTAGTCACGATGCGATTCTTCAATTTCACGAGTCCGCTCTTTGTATAGAAAACTTACTTCAGGTTTCATGAGTCGATTATTTATATCAAAGAGTCGGCTCTTTGCTCATTTGATCTTCAAGTTTTTTGTGTCTATCTTCATGAGGGGACTCCTCATTTCATGAGTCGGCTTTTTGTCCATTTGGTCTTTAGGCTTTTGCTTCTGTGGTCATGAGGCGACTCTTTATTTCCATGAGTCCGCTCATTAATCATTTTGTCTTCAAGCCTTTTGCATTTGTCTCCATGAGGCGACTTTTCATTTTCATGAGTCCGCTTATTACCCAGAAATCTGCATTCTGTCTTCCAATGAGTCAGATCATCTCAGCAGTAGTATAAGATTTTCAAGGAATCTTCTCTTTGGGGTATGATGATCAATCAAGTCTCTTTACCTCATCAAGGTTATCTTCTATTTAATTTGGATTGAATCAATCATTTGATATACATCTTTTCTTGAGTTTTAAACTGTCGGAGCTTCATTAGATCAACGTTGTTCTCTTCTTCTTCAGTTGGAAAGCTTTCTTTTTCATTGTAGAACATTCTCTTTCAATATCAAGCTTTCTCTATTATGTACAGCTTCACAATGCTTCATTGCCGATTTCTTCTCTTTGCTAGAAATTCTTCTTTCTTCTTTAAAATCACTTCAATGAGACTTTTGTAAGCTTGATGAAATCTCTTCATACACATTGTCTTCATTGATTCTTTACATTGTAAAAGAATTCTTCACTTGGATTTCATGTAGAGATCAGACAATCATTGTGAATCTTCTTCTCAAGCAACTTCAATCACATAATCTAGAATTGATCTTTGCATTATTAATGAAGTCTTCTATTAAGCATTTTCAGTCTCTTCAACAAACAAATTGTCTTCAACTGATATTTGTATATCCTAATAGAGTTTTCAATCTTTCTTGAGTACAAGTCAGTCTTCAATAAGTCTATGCATACTTGATGAAAGCTTCATTTGAACACCTTCAATCTCTTTGAACGTAAAACATTTGTTTGAAGTAGAGATAGGCGTCAATCCTCTGTTTGGTTCATTGCATAGCTCTTAGAGCTCATTGCTTGATCTTGACCTTGTTGTGCATTCACTTTGACAAGTATTAGACTTAAGATAGAATTTTAAGTCTAAATTATAAACTTTATTAACCTGCACACTAAGTAAATGCATTAATAAAATAACAAAAGGTTTGGTTATCATCAAAATCAATCTTGAGTCAACAACCAACTCATCACAGACCGTTAGAGTGACAGAAACACTCAAACCTAGGTCAACACCAGTGCCTGCTAGCCCACTCTAGTGAAAAATGACCAAATTACCCTCAGGGCTTTTTCGGCAAGCTTTTTTGAGAAAGTACCAAAGTCCTCAAAGAGGTAAGTCCATCCTTCCAAGATTGTCCTAAAAAAAAATCTGACACATTCAAGTACCTTCCAGTCGGTTTCGGGCCAATTCTGAGATCATCCGATTAAAATGACCATTTTGTCCCTAGGCATCCGAGCACCCTAGGAACCACACCGGCTCTGGTTATTAAACCGGTAAACCTTCGGGGATACTTTTAATAGTATTCCCAATCGTTCAGTACATTTCTGGGTCATTTCGAGTCAATCCGGTAAACCTGATGCTAATGACCGTTTGGCCCCTGATGGGCCAGTCGCCTTTTCCAACCATACCGGCTCTGGGTATCAAACTAGTAACCTCTTGGAACATTATAGCTAATATTTCCAAGCCTCAAGCCTTCTTCTGTGACATTCCAAGTCCATCCTGGTAGCTTTCCTACCCTATTGACCGTTTTGCCCCTAATAGTCCGATCAACCCTTCTAACAAATCCTGATATTATTTTTCAAGTCTACTACCCCTGAGACTCTATTCTAAGGGTTCTTGTTCCTTTTCGGCCCTCCAGTCCATTCCCGGCTCTTTAAATCATTTTCAAACATTCCTAAGTCACTCCTAGTGAAGCCAGGCTAAAAATTGCATGGTAGTCACTAGTACAGACGCCTAAATATTTTAAAGATACGTTGCTTGCCAACCTTGGGTTCTTATTGCATGGTATTCTAAGGGTGCTTATTTACGTTTACGCAATTCCCCCCCTCTCTCTTCTCTCCCCTAACCCACTTGGGTTTTCTTCTATTTTAATCCCCATCTTCTACCCCCCTTTCTTGCATGCTTGAAACAAGGGACTCTTCGGTTTGTGTAGGATTAGGCTATTGAAAGTCATCGTGTCGGGGGTTTTCTCTTAGTCACCGTTTATATAATTCCCCCTTCTCTCTTCTTTCTCCTAACTTGCATTGTGCATATCATGATCATGCATCTCTCCAAAACTTGCGTCGAAAATCGTTTTTAAAACTTGCATTAAATCTTCTTTTTCCAAACTTATTTTCAAAATTACAATCATAAGGTGATTCTAGTCTTTCCATGGTTAGGGTTGCTTTAGGAAAGTGTTAAATTTAAAGTGACTTTCATGGTCCATATTTTCAAATATTTGTTATTTTCAAAATCACAATTCTAGAATGGTTCTAATCTTCTTATGGTTAGAATCATTTTAGGAAAGTGAGATATTTTTAGAGGCTTGCAAAAGTCCACATTCAAATCCCTTTCCAAATTGCTTTTCAAACTTACTTTCCCAAAAACTCTTTCCAAAAATCTCTTTCCAAAAAGATCTATTTTTCAAAATCCCTTTCTCTTGGAGTTTAAGTTAAACCCTAGAGCCATTGTTAGGAAACCCTAATTTTCTCTCCTAAAACATAATTTCCAATCTTGCCTCAAAATATAGATTTCCAAAACCTCTATTTCCTACGTCAAATCTAAGATTTCCAAAATCACTTTTCCTATACCAAAATTATAGCTTTCCAAACCTAAGTTTTTCAAAATTCCTCATTTCCAATTTTATGTCAAATCAAATCTTCCGTTTTTGAAAACTAAATCAAATCCTCTATTTTTGGAAACTAAATCAAATCCTCCGTCTTCAGAAACAAAATCAAATAATTCCTTTTTATAAATAAAATCTAATATTTTATTTTAGGAAATAGAAATCAAATCTTTCCTAATCCAAACCTTTTCCTAATTTCAATCTTTCCTAATCCAAACCTTTTCCTAATTTCAACATTTCCTAATTTCAATCTTTCTTAATCCAAATCTTTTTTTAATTCCAATCCTTCCTAATCTCATACCTTCCTAAATCTTAAGTTTCCAAAACTTAAACTTTCAATTTCAAATCTTTCCTTAAACTTGAAGCTTCTTAATCTTTCTAAACCCAAACTTTTCCTAATTCTAAAACTTTTCAAATTCCAAATCTTTATCAAACCTAATCAAATCTTTCCTCACAAGGAAACTTTCCAAATTCGACACTTTCTTAAGATGAAACTTTCTAAATTCAAAGTTTTTCAATTTCAAAACCTTTCTTATTTTAAACTTTCCTAAAATGAAACTTTCCTAAGATGAAACTATCCTAAAACGGAACTTTCCTACTTTAAAACTTTCATAATTTCAAGATTTTCTAAATTCAATCTTTCCTAGACTCCAACTCTCCATGTTTTCTAAATCAAACTTTCCAATCAAATCTTTCTTAAACCTCAAGTATTTCCTAAGTCCTATCTTCCCTAACTCTAGGTTTCTTAAAATCAAGCTTTCCAAAATCAAGTTTTTCAGGTTCAAGTCAAATTCAAATTCAATGACATGCTTCAACCCTAGGTTACCCTAAGTCTTAGAATGTCTAGACCCTAGTTCGACCCTAACCCTAAAGTTAGGAAGCTTCCAACTCTTCTCCAAAAATTCTTTTCTAAACCAAGATGGTTTTTCAAACTTCAATTTAAGTCAAAATGTTTTCAAATATCAATCTTTCCAAATCAAGTCCAAGTTCTTCTTCCAAATTTTATCTTTCCAAATCAAAATCAATTTCAAATCATCAAATGCAATTTCAAATCAAAATCAATTCCAAGTTCAATTTCAAATCTTCTATTCAAAGTTCTAATCAAACCCATTTTCAAATCAAACCTGTTTTCCAAATCAAACTATTTTCAAATCAAATTTTTTATTGGACTCTTGTCTGAACTACAACTGAGCTGATTCCCAAAAAGGGATATGTAAGCAACCCTTATAGGTGCGGTCACAACCTTTTTCAAGCTTCTATTTTCATAACCTTTTTCAAACTTCCAATTTCATAACTTTTTCCAAGTTTCCAATTTCATAATTATTTTCAAATCTCCAATTCTATAATTCCTTTCAAGTTTCTAATTTCATAACTTTTCTTAAATCTCCAATTCCATAACTATTTTCAAATTTTCAATTCCATGATCGATTTCAAATTTCTAATTCTACAATCTATTTTCAAATCTCTATTTCCAATTTTTAAAACTTTTCTTTCAAAAATCAAGTCTTCTTTTCAAATCTCTTTTCAACATCAAATCAAGTTCTTTTCAAATCTATTTTCAAAATCGAAGTCTTTTCTTATACTTGTATATCATGCATCATGTCAATTTCTTTCTAAAAATTCTTTTCTAAAGTGGATAGTATTGGACATTTATTAATCAAAGACTTTAATGAGTGAACCTAGGGTGAATAGACATGTAAGTACCGCAAGGGCGGAGTTGGGTGATGGCTTAGTGTGTTTTCCCTACACATAACCACCTCCGAACCTAGATTACTATTTTGAAAGATTAAAAATGGAGTTATTTTTTAAAAAAAGGCCAAAATATTTTCAAAGGTTGCCAAACAACCTATTTTCTCTGAAACCCTTTCTTGAGGAAGTTTTCAAAATTATTTTCAAAACCCCTAAGTGTAATATTCGGATTGTGCTTAGTTTCAGGTGACCTAACTCACCTTAATCAAGTTAGGTGGCGACTCCAAATGTTTTCCAAAAGCCCTTATTCAAAATCAAATTTTCAATTTAAACTTACTCGCACTCGTCCTTATAGGAGGATGAGTTCTAACCAAAGAGCACAGTGTATTTTCTCACTTGTCTTTTTTGGGTGCGAAAAATCAAGTTGTGACAGCTGGCGACTCTATTGGGGAGGCTTAGAGGGTTAGGCCAATATCATGTCTCTTCACCCTCACCCATTTGGAGTCTTTGACTAATTTGTCCAATTCTATCCACTTCAAACTTTCAAAATTAAGTTTTTCCGAGATTGTTTTAAAAAAAAATACATGTCATTGTTTGCACTCTACTTATATTTATTCTATCTTGCATTAAGTTTGTCATTCAAGTACTGACTTCTGCATATTTATTTTTGTAGGTAGACCCTTCTTCACAAATTTATTTCGTGTTATATTAACTGCTATGTATGAATGAATGTATGGATTGGACAGGATGGATGGGAGTTGTTGAGTTCTTTCCTCCAATTTTTAAAAATCACATACGCACTGTGCGTGCACTTGCATTCTACACCCTGATATGTTCCTTCTAGTTAAAAAGGGGAACGGTATATCGGTTGTGGGTAAGATGTTGTGTCAGTTTCTTCACCTACGGCCTCTTGATGGTTCCAGCGCTCAGATCACCAACTGATCATGGCACCACCTCGGGGAGTGAGCCTAGGTTTAAAGATCTGGGAACCAAGCCTTTTTAGGGCGCATTAGTAAACCCTCAACCTCATGCTCATATAGACACCATGCATAGCCGAACCTCTACCAGATTTAAGACACACGCATTTATTTCAAAACCATGAAAGAAAAGGCGGCTGCTTTTACTTTTCTCTATATTTATTTATTCCTGCTGTTATAATTACTGTACTCTTACTATTACGATGCTTGTCTAACTATTCATGCATGCATATTTACTTCAATTGCATTCTATTTCTCCTTATACTCTATGCATCCATGTTCATGCATTCAATATTCCATGTCAAGACGAGAGTTCCAAAGTAACTCAAGTCATTGCACTCTCATACATATGATTAACCCATTGAGAGTGACACCAAGGTTACTCTCCTTTGCATTAAACTTACCAAAACCCTAAGGCTTCCCACGTAACCCAAAGGAATCATTGCATGCATTTCAAGTCATTCCATAAGAGGGACCCCAATCCCTCTATGCTCAAGGCGATAGGATTGCCAAGAAGACAAGCAGCAATCGATCAACAAGGTCTTTTATCGACCTCCTCGACGTCAATTCCAAAGAAGGCAAATCCGAAGACTCAAGAGTAACTTAGGATTTCATATGTAAAATTAGATAGGTGGAAGTCCAAAGGGAAATGTTTTTGCTCCCCCTTATTAAAGTGTACTTTGATTCTCTTGTATTTTAAACCCCGAAGTTCAATATACCTTTTTACTATTTTCCCAAATGAATGAATGTAGGAATGAAGGTAAGTTCCTGACCAATGGTAAGGTACTTGTATGCAGGGGCAGACCCCCTATCTCCAAAATTGAGCCAATACATCATGCTTAGTCTCCCTCTCAAGCAGGGGCACCCCTAGGACATGCATTACATAAAAATTTTCAAATCAAGGCACTAACTTCTCTTTCGTTTTTTGTCTTCTATCCTCCCCCTCCTCATCTCTAAGTACCAAGAGAATCGAAGACAAAGCAAGACAAGAAGGGGGTTTTCTAAATCATCCATTTATTGTTATCATATTGCTCACATGTTTACTTCCATTATGCTTATGCATCCATATTTACTCTAAGGCAAGAATTCCAAGAAACTCAAGTCATTGCATCTTCAAGCATTCAATCAACCCTAGAGAGAAAGGAGCGATCCAATCTCATGTTAATCAAACCTACCAAAACTCCTAAGGGTTTCTTAACCCTAAGGATTCATGACATACATAGAACCATATCTCTAGAGAGGCCCAAATCTCTCTCCATCCATAAAGGTGGGATTGCCCAAACAAAGAAACATCAACCAGCCCAAGCTAAAGAGGTATTGTATTACATAAGAGGCAAAACCCCGCCTCTAAAATGGACTCAGCATCATGCCTAGATTTTCTCAAAGAAGGGACCTCCAAAGGACACACATCGAATAAAACCCCTAAGTCCACATGCTTACTGCATTTTATTTTTCTTTTCCTTTTTCCAATTCAAATAGCATAAGGAACCCCTCTAACATCATGCCTTATTCAAACTCATGCAAGAATAAGCTCGGCTATTGGAAAAGGTCGAACCTACAAGAAGGAACAAGAAGAGGAAGGCCTCACTGTTTGCAAAGTCATCCATCCATCTGCAAGACATTACCACTAGCCAACTACCTCCACACCATGCCACGACAATCACCGTCCATGTAGAAGAAGGCTTCACCATTTGCAAAGTCCCGTCAGACCCGTGCATTGCTACAAAAAAATCTCCTAACTTCCAAATGCACGCTAAACACTGCAAAAGATCTGTCAATCCGCCCTTCGTTGTTTGGTGATACACTCGGAGAATGAAATACTAAAGAAGTTGACACATTTTCAAAACCCTGTTAGGGGTTCTCACCAAAAGGACCACAAGAAAAGAGAGGTTTTCATAAAATTTGTCTGTTTCCTTTCTATCTGTCTATTTCTTGCATATCTTATTTAAATAAACACATATGCCATGCATTCATGATTTGAAGTGAAAAAGAAGAAGTTTCCAGTTTATCCCCTTTGTCTTATACTCTTGTGGATGATTGTTGTGTTTAGGGATTCTTCTCCATTTAGTAAATGACTCGACTTGAAGGATGGGATAGCATGGACAACCCATTCAAAGGGGGGTTAAAACTTTTGAGAAACAAAGAGAAACTGAGAGATAGGAAGAAAACAGTCTCAACAAAGAGGTGTGGAGTTCATTAAAGAGACAACACTTGCGTGATATCCTAGCTAAGCGATGGGCAGCCGAGTCTTCAAAATGATGTGAAACCATTGTTCTATTTATCCCAAATAAACACTATCCTTTGATCAGCCCAATAGAGCCATAAGTGATTTCTATTCAGATATCCCTAAATTAAGAACCATCCCCCACATTGGGGTAAGCACAAAACAGTTGATTTGATAGAATATATAGGGGCTTACTGGCAAAAATACACCATCTCTAGGAACATTATCTAAATTTTGTACAAAGACTTTATGGACTAAGCAATTCAATTTGAAATGATGAGAGGCCCTCAATTATTCTACCATACACAGAAAAATCCCTTTGCAAAGCCCACTTGAGCCTGTTACTTTCCTCAAGAAAACCAACCAGATGGTCACCGCCCACACTAGGTTAGGCAAAAGTCATAAGTAGGAACTAATGAGCAATGATGAAAATGATGATTTTCAAGAAGATATAATGAGCAACGTTGAAAATGGTGATTTTCAAGAAGTTATGGTGTCAAAGACATTTATAGTAAAGAAGATATTTGTGTTTGTGGTGATCTTCAAAAGAAGATATTGTCATCCCAAAATGAAAAAGTTGGCATCTCTAAAAGTCAACTTAGCAACAAATTTCTTGATGAAAAAAAAAATCCTAAATTAGAAAGCAGAAAGCGGTCTAAAAGAACAACAAGAGTATGAAGGAAAGAAGAAAGCAATGAATGGAAGTTAAGTTGCCAGAGGTAATCATTGGTCTCTTAAAACCCCACTAGTGATAATGTTTGAGCCTTTATACGCTTTCATTCATAAACCCTTTAACCTAGCCTATGTTTCGGTCCAAATTAAAGTCCTCTCTGATCAAAGAGAATTGATTAGTCCAAATAAGCCTGAACAATACCAAAACAAGTAGGGATGAAAAATAAGAACTGGGGAGGAATGCAGGGGCAATCTCATGTTCCAAGGTGTGCTCAGATGGTTTTGGTTTAAACAACCCACTAAAAGAAGATCTTTAAGCTTAAATATCCTTTCGTTTCTTACAACCCCTAAACTCAGCCTACATTACGGTCCTAGAAGAAGTCTTCTCGGATTGAGGGCCTAGCTGTTTATTGCTCTGCAAAGGGCATGCGAGTTGTCGCTCAAGCCACGGTGGCATTTTGGAAATCTGAGAGAGAAAACTAAGTGAGGTCAGAAAAACCCCAAACAACAACCTTGTAGAAAGTAGGGATAGGATAGCAAACCCAAAGGTCAAGATTCCTGGAGAATGGTGCAAATGCTATCACACTCCAATGAGAATAGGACAAAACTAAATGGGGCAGAATCTTGGAAGGAAAACAGAATCCTGAGAGTATGAGGCTTAGGGCAATCCAGGGACACTCTTTGTAAATAGCTTATATATATGTAGTACTAATGCATCCATGACATGTATAACATGTACATCCATTTAAATTCATGTGTAGATTGTATCTATTCATGCATTCATCAAAAAGCATAGCGTGCATTCAATTCCATTCCTGTATTTATATTCATCCAAAAGTATAACCTGCATTAAATTCCATTCTTGTATGAACCTATGCATTCATAAAAAAAAAATTAAATAAATAAAAAGGAAATAAAAAATAATAAACAAAGTAGGACATGCAAAATAGGTCATGCATCTAATTCCATGTGCATTCACAAAAAAAAAAAAAGAAAAAAGAAAAAAGTATAACATGTATTCACCCTTTTACTTATGCATTTTTAGAATTGGCATAAGTAAAATGTTTTTGTACAAAAACTAACTCTATGTCTCTCTTTCTCTCTCTCTCTCTCAAATAGGAAACAGGGAATGAGGTAAACACAAAAAGGAGCTAAAGTCACCCCTCAGACATCTCCAGCATCGGCACATGCCTCATAAAGCTTAGATTTTCATGACCGACAAGAAACAGAGAATGGGGCAATGACCGACCCTTGACTTCCCCAATCAAATGACTTCTAACTCGGGATACTATGCATGCTGAAAAAGAGGAGTAACAAATAAGTGTCTGATAGCCCAACGCTGGAATAGTGAAAAACATCCCCGAAAATGTGTGTTGGCCCCCTAATGGAGTTTGGTAAGGCTCACGAAGGTCTCCTCCACAACTATAAGAGCATATGAATGCCCCTCACGAATCTTGGCAAGCAGTACACTTAATCGGCAGTCAACCAAATCATTCCCTCGAGGAGAACACCAAGAATCTTAAGAAGAGCAAAGCTAGGGCCACCATGCGAGAGACTGGCCAATCCAAAGGAGAGTGCCAATCAATTAGAAGAGCTGTCATGCCCATCACAAACTGAAAGTGGATAAACAGAAATTATACTAGAACATAAGGAAACTGGGGCAGGAGGTCAAAGGAAAGGACCGCACGATGGAGCCCAAGCTGAGAAGAGACAATCGTGATGTAGCCATCAGGAAAAGTAGGTCCCACTATGTCAGTAGAACCATCCCGAAGACCTGGGAGGAAGCCATACTCATGAGGAGTAGGAGTAAGCTCACATTCCCCAAAACAGAAGAGAGACAAGTCAGGCTACCACAAAGGAATCACTGCCTCTATGAATTCGGGGATAAGTGGCACTGATAGGAGAGACGTTATATGACCAAAGGACCAGCGAAAGATGTCCTGCTCATCTAGAGGATACCCATCATACCAAGCTCTTAGTCCGCTCAAGATCGCGTTTGCCATCCTTAAAAGTAAACCAAGGTAAGAGGTATTAATATAAAGTTCAAAAGACAAGAAATAAAAACAAAAAGAATAAGTGAAAATGAATGGCACAACTTTCAGATAAATTCTACTCAAACCAACTCAAAAAGGTTTCTTAAAAAACTTTTCCTTTTAAAAGCTCTTTTCTCAAATCAACTCTTAAAGGTTTCTTAAAAAGTTCCTTCCAAATCAATTTCCCAAAGGTTTTCTAACATTTTCCTTCAAAAAAGTTCTCAAAAGATTTTCTTAACTTTTTCCTTCAAAAATCTGTTTTCAAAATCTAGTCAAAAGATTTTTCTAACTCCCTCTTTCCAAAAGGTCATCTTTAAGATCAATTTTTAGAATCAAATTCTAAGGATACTAAATGTTTCTCTCTAATCAAGGCCAAAAATCATTTTCAAAATCAAATCTCAAAATTTTCAATCTTTCTCAAAGCTTTTCAAGAAAATTTCTTTTCCAATCAAGTTTAAGGTTCTTCCAAACGCTTTCTTTCAAAAAAGTCTAAGTCAAAATAAATTCTTAAAAATTTTCAAGGTTTCACTCCAAAAATTCTTCCGTCCAAAATTTCTATCAAATTCTAAAGTTTTTCATCCTAAATCTTTGTCAATCTCAAAATTTTCTAAATCCAAAATTCATTTTCAATTGAGTTCCTAAGTTCTTCCCTCCAAAGTTTCTTCTAAAATTTTGTTTTTCAAAATTCCCCGAAGTTTTCTTTCAAAAAGTTTTTAAAAGCCTCTTTGAGTTTTTCTAGGTCTTCTCTACCAAAAAGTTTTCTTCAAACTCAACTCTCAAGTTTTCAATCTTCCAAAATTCTCATCATAGCCTAAAGTTTCCAATCTCAAAATTCATTTCTAAATCTTCCAAAATATTTCCTTTGAAAGTTCTCATTCGAAGTTCAATTTTTAAAATTTTCCTTTCGAGTGTTTCTTCCAATAGTTTTAAGGCCCCCGAATTTCTCGGGGCCTTCTCCGCCAAAAAGGCCCCGCCCTTAAGGGTTTGATATTTTTTTTCTTCAAAAAGATTTTATTCTAAAACTTTTCAAACTCTTTCCCTCATTTCAAAAAATTTCGGTAGAGTTCCACTTAAAAGTGGTCCCCACAACACCCACAACATCAACATAAAACACAAACCATGTATTTCACTACATCACAATCACATAGCAACAACACTTGCGCACGTTTTTCAAAATTTTCAAATTTTTCAAGAGACTAGTTTTATTTTTCAACAAATCAATGGTTTTCAAAGTTATGTCAAAATTTCTCAAAATCATTTCAAATGTTTTCTAAAACATTCTTGTATTTTTTTTTAATAATTTCTCAAATTTTCCTATTTTTCTAAGTACTTTTTTATTTTTCAAAAAATAAAAAATTCACCGAGTTTTCAAAAAATCACGAAACTTCACAAAGCTGTTAAACACATTTTTTTAAGGTACACAGTATAAAAATCTAGCCGGAAAAATAAATATCCAAAGCTGTAGGATGAAATCCCTAATTCCTACAAAAACCCTCTTTACGTAAACATGCCAAATTGCCCAAACTAAATCAAACAGGCATCAAAACATCAAAATCACTCCACCAAAGTGTTCAAAACATATCAAAATATCAATTTCCATTGTTCACATAACTCAACCGGAATTCTACACATCAAAATCAATATAAAATAAAAAAACTCACCTTTTGGAGTTCTTCAGCAAAATCTTCTCTTCCAGCGACGGTGTCTACTTTCAGAAATCTTTCGTAGTCCCTAGGGAGCACTCCTTCAATGTCCAAGTCTATTTGATCACGAAAGCTCTCAGTTTTATGGAGAACCTTTCAAACCCCGCAAAAACGCCTAACCAGCAGTTTGTTGGTTTTGATCCCAAGCCTAGCGCCACTAGCAGTGGCACCAAGGCAAATTTAACATAGTGGCGCCAGTTTCCAATTCCCGGTAGTTTTGCCTTTTTCCAACCAAAACCAGATTTCGAATGCCGCTTGGGCCAAATATCCATTTTCAAACTCCAATTTTCAAAACATCCTCAAAGTCTATCCCCCCAATCGCCTCACGATCAAAATGGGACTCTTACTCTATCGTTTTATGTCTTCGATAAGTAAAGACAGAAAAAGAGGGGTAACTTTAAGCACCCCATTTTTACTCGCTCGGCAGCCTCCAGTCTATCCAGACTTGAGTTCAAGTCATTATGGATGCATTCCAGTTCAAACCAGTTTTTTAGACGTAATCTAGTCAATAGATAGCTTCGCGAGCCCGTCCGGCCCAAGTAGAGGCGAGTTGACCAAAATGCCCTTGATGCATTGTCTGGTCCAATTACAGTGGGCACGTCTTCTCAAAGATGGTAAGTCCCAATTTTCAGTTCCAGTTCAAATTCAATTCCAGTCCAGTTCCAGTTCAAATCGAATCTGACACATTTTTCGAGAAAGTTGATCCCTCAGATGACAAGACCCTCCAACTTGGCACATTTTTTAAGAAATTCTTCAGAACGGTAAGTCCCTTCAAACCCGTCAACCGGGACGAGACCCCAAGTCCCTGAGATGGTAGAACGGTCCACCTTTGGCACCTGCTAGTCCGCCAATGAAAAAATGTCCATTATTCAGCACGCCTTCCGAGAAAGTTAATTCCTCAGGCGATAAGTCCACTTAGTAGCTTCTCGAGATCAGGTAATCTCTGGAATGATCGCGAACCGTTAGAGTAACAAAAGTACTCATAAATATCTCGTAAACAGGTCGATATTGGGAATTGCTAACAAACCCCTTATGTCACAGGACCGAACTCGCCTCTTGACCGTGACACATTTACCAAAGAACGAGATACCTTTGGAAACCAACTCGTCACAAACCATCAGAGTGATGGAAACACTCAAAACCTAGGTCAACACTAGTGCCTGCTAGCTCACTCCGGTGAAAAATGACCAAACTGCCCTTTGGGCTTTTCCGGTATGCTTTTTTGAGAAAGTACCTAAGTCCTCAAAGCGGTAAGTCTATCCTTCCAAGATTGACCTAAAAGACAATCCAGCACATTCAAGTACCTTCCAGTCAGTTTCGGGCCAATTTTGAGACCATCCAGTCAAAATGACCATTTTGCCCGTAGGCATCTGAGCGCCTGGGGAACTACACCGGCTCTGGGTATTAAACTGGTAACCCTTCAGGGATGCTTTTAATAGTATTCCCAATCGTTTGATACATTTCTAGGTCATTCCGAGTCAGTCTAGCAAACCTGATGCAAAATGACTGTTTGGCCACTAATAGGCCAGTCACCTTTTCTAACCACGCTGGCTCTAGGCATCAAACCAGCAGCCTCCTGGAACATATTATTTAATATTTCCAAGCCTCAAGCCTTCTTTCGTGACATTGCAAGTCCATCCCAGCAGCTTTTTGACCCGATTGACCATTTTGCCCCTAATGGCCCTGTCAACCCTTCCAACAAATCCTAACGTTATTTTTCAAGTCTACTACCCTTGAGACACTATTCTAAGGGTTCTTGTCCCTTTCTAGCCCTCCGGTCCATTCCTAACCCTTTAAATTTTTTTCGGACTTTCTGGAGTCACTCCTAGTGAAGCTAAGCTAAAAATTGTATGGTAATTACTAGTACAAGCATCCAAATCTTTGAAAGATATATTGCTTGCCGACCTTAAAATTTTCCTAAGTGGCTAGTGGCGCTAAGCCAAAAAGTGGCCTGGCGCCACTCCTAGCGGTGCTAGTGTAAAGTTTTGCCTGGCACCACTACAACAGGCGCCAGTTCAGTCTTCTGTCTATAAATACAAAGCCTCTTCTAGTGTAAAAAGGGTCTGCAATCACAGTATAAAAAATCTACTCTTCGATATACAGAGCTCAAAGCCTCTCCAAACCCTAACTCTCTTTAGGTTCTCTAAACCCTAGCCCCCATATACTAAACCCTAGCATACATACATTCATATACACTCACATACTAGCCTCCGAAGCCTTCATTGAAGACTTGAAGTGCTGCAACTCGGAAGCTCCCGAAGACCAAAGCAAGCTCTCGAAGACCGAAGTAAAACAAAGCAAATAAAGCAAGCAAAACAAATAAGACACAAGGTAGGCTTCCTATTTACGTTTACATAATTTCCCCTCTCTCTTCTTTCTCCTAACTCACTTGGGTATTCTTCTATTTTAATCCCAATCTTCTACCCCCCTTTCTTGAATGCCTGAAACAAAGGACTTCCCAGTCCATGTGTAGGATTAGGCTATTGAAAGCCACCGTGTCGGGAGCTTTCTTTTAGTTTAACCAGAGACCATGTGGGTTCGGCCCCCTTGATTATGTGGTAAAACCTTCAACCTTGCATGTTCACGACCCCAACTTGCATTGTGCATATCATGATCATGCATCTCTCCAAAACTTGTTTTCGAAATTGTTTTCAAAACATGCGTTGAAAATCATTTTCAAAACTTGCATTAAATCTTCTTTTTCCAAACTTATTTTCAAAATCACAATCCTAAGGTGATTCTAGCATTTTCATAGTTAGGGTTGCTTTATAAAAGTGTTACATTTAGAATGACTTTTATAGTCCATATTTTCAAATCCTTGTTATTTTCAAAATCACAATCCTAGAATAGTTCTAATCTTTATATGGTTAGAATCATTTTAGGAAAGTGAGATATTTTTAGAGGTTTGCAAAAGTCCACATTCAAATCCCTTTCCAAATTGCTTGTCAAACTTACTTTTCAAAATCTCTTTTTAAATCCTCTAAAAAATCTCTTTTCAAACTTATTTTCCTAAAAATTCTTTCCAAAAATCTCTTTCCTAAAAACATCTCTTTCTAAAAAGATCTGTTTTCTAAAATCCCTATTTCTTGGAGTTCAAGTTAAACCCTAGAGCCATGGTTAGGAAACCCTAATTTTCCTCCTAAAACATAATTTCCAATCTGTCGCGCCCCGATTTTTGGGTGTTCAAGGTCCTTTCGGCTCGGACATGAAAAGCACGGAGCTCTGTCACTAGAACTCATCCTCCTAGAAGGATAAACGCGACTAGGTTTGAAAATTGGTTTGACTAAAGGCTTTTTTTTTTTTTAGAAAAATAGGAGTCGCCACCTAACTTGATTAAGGTAAGTTAGGGCACCTAAAACTAAGTATTAATCCGAATATTGAACTTAGGGTTTTTTTTTTTTTTTGGGAAAAGGTTTTGAAAACTCCCTCAAGAGAGGGTTTTTAAGAAAATAGGTTGTTTGAGAACCTTTGGAAAGATTTAAGCCTTTTTGGAAAATAACCCCATTTTGTTCATTCGAAAACAGAAAACTATGGTTCAGGTGTTGGTTACGTGTAGGGAAGATATCCTAAAATCATCACCCTACCCCGCCCTTTCGGTACCTACACGTCTAATCACCCTTTGTTCATTCACTAGAATAACCGGTTACCATTGTCCACTTAATATCCACTTTAGAGTTTTGAAAACGGGGTTTAGTCATTACTTTTCGGATGGATGATGCATGATTCAAGTTTTTGGAAAAAGTTTGAAAATAGTGGGGGTTTTGAAAGAGTTTGGAATAGAGACTTTGAATTGATTGGAATTTTTGAAAGAGGGATTGGAGTTGAAATTAAAGTTATGACCGCACCATTTTAGGTTTACTACGTATCTCATTTGGCAAGAATCAGGTCAATCGTAGTTCGGGCAAGAGCTTGATTGAAAATAGGCGTGTTAGAGCCTTTGAAAAGTTTGAAGACACTTTGAGGTCTTTGAAAAAGTTTAAGACACTTTGAGGTCTTTGAAAATGTTTAAGACACTTTGAGGTCTTTGGAAGTTGAAGACTCTTTGGGGTCGTTGGAAAGGTTTAAGACACTTTGAGGTCTTTGGAAGTTGAAGACTCTTTGGGGTCTTTGGAAAAGTTTAAGACACTTTGAGGTCTTTGGAAGCTTTGAATCGAAATTGGATGGTAGAGTGCTTTAAAAATGTTTTTGGATCTGCTTAAGGGAGTTTTGGAAAAATGCTTTGGAATGACTCAAGAGAACTTGGAAGTGCCTTTGAAGTCTTGTTTTGAGAACCTTGGAGGTATGACTTTGGAATGTTTTGAAGAATTTGTTTTTGAAAGTAGTTTTTGGAAATGACTAAGGGTTTGGAATCCTAATATGGACAACCTTGGAGGTTGTTCTTGATATATCACTTTTCCTTAGAATCCCTAGCCATGAGAGGGCTAGGAACACCTTAGGTTTGTGACCTTTTGAAAACATTTTTAGAAATGTGTTGAAGATGGAGGGTAAGAACATTTGAAGAGTTTAGGGAGTTGGTTGTTTTGAAATCAAGAGAGTAGAAGGTTTTGAAAAAAATGGGCTATGAGAATGGTTTAAAATTGAGTGATTATTTAGAAAAGGGTTCAAGAGTTGGAACCTTGAAGTACACTAACCTAGGTTGGGTTAGCCTATGGTTAAGGGTGACCTAAGGTTCACTAACTGGGGTTAGGTTAACCTAAGGTTAAGGTGACTTAAGGTTAATTAACTAGGGTTAAGTTAACCTAGGGTGAGTGAACTAGGGTCAAGTTAACCTAGGATTGGTCAACTAGGGTCAAGTTAACTTAGGGTTGGTCAACTAGGGTCAAGTTAACCTAAGGTTGGACAACTAGGGTCAAGTTAACTTAGGGTTGAGCAACTAGGGTCAAGTTAACCCAGGGTTGGACAACTAGGGTCAAGTTAACCTAGGGTTAGATTGGAGAATGTTTTTGAAAGTTGTTTTGATGCATTCTTGGAAAGAGTTTTGAAAACAAAACATGATATGCAATGGGCTTTGGTTGTCAATCTTTTTGAAGATCATTTCCATGGAAATTTTGACTCTAGCCAAGAGTATGGTTTATATGGTTGGTGATTGGAGACCATTCTAAGGAAAGTTTGCTTATGGCCATTATAACCTTTATCTTGACAAGAGTGGAGGTTTCAAAAATCAATATCATGATGGCGATTTTTGAAAAATCATTTTTGATGTAAAGATGGAGATAATGCATTTTTGAAAATCGTCTTTTGAGAAGGATTTTGAAAACCACTTTTCAAGGTAACCATTCCATCAAGAGAGGGTTCATATGGCCAAACAAAAGGAAGACCACTCAAGAGAGGGTTCCATGGGGGCCGTTTCAACCACTACACTTAAAAGAATGGAAATCTTGAAAATTAGAGAATTAGAAAACAACCCTTATGCAAATTAAAATGTCATGACACCAAAATAAAAGTTAGGGAATTAGTAGGAGGTCTTCTAAAGCATAATTCCTACAATCCCATCCTACACTTCAAGAGGCCGACTCTTGAAACAATTTTTAAAAGAAATATAGAGCTTGGAGATGACATAAAAATAAGAGCAATGTAAGCATTTGTAGAGCACGACAATAAGTATAAAATGAAGCCAAGCATACAAAACATGATCAAAATAGCAATATGCAAGGGGTCATGATTCACATACAAGGTTTTAGGCTATACCACATAAACAAGGGGCTCCTAGGCCATACCATCTTAAAGTAGGCTAGTGAGAGGCCCCCCTACACAGTGGCTCCCACTTACTTTCCTCTAGGCATGATCTAGGAGCTCTCTTGGCTCAAGCATGCAAGAATGGGGGGTTGAAGATGGGGTTTAAAATAGAGAATTTCCTAAGTAGGCTCGGAGGGAGAAGAGAAGAGTGGGGGATGACACAAATGTAAAAGGGATACCACCTTTTGCCTTCAACACACTTGTAGTCTTCAAGGGATGCTTTGATGGGAGCTTGAATGACTTCAAGAAGGCTTATAGGGCTGGTAGGGAGTGTTTGATGGTGTATAAGGCTTCATGTGTGAAGTATATAGGCTTGGGGACGAAGGAACCTAACCTAAATGTTGGAGGGATAAAGTGTGTGTAGAGATTCGCAGTTATGGAGTGATTTCAACAGAGTTTTGTATCAATTTTGGACCTGGAATATACAAAGGGGGAGGCATCTATTAATAGGCAATCTGGAACAGACCTAGCATATGTGCTACATACGCCCAGTAGGACATGCGCAGGTACTGTTCCATTGCCAGAATGACACGTGGCACCCATTGTACTGGATAAATCTTGAATGTTGATAGAAAGTTGGTCGATCTGATCAAAATTTGAGCGCATGTAGCATACGCTCCATCACCGGGAAGGTTCGTCCAAACTTTGTCTTGATAATTGAATCAATCAGGAAGGTTTCGGGGGAATCAGTCGTACTTGGGATGTTCTCCCAAGGCTTCCGGTGGACTTTCATGTTTTCAGGAAGTTTGAATTATGTTTGGAAGTGTGAGATATTGTCTTGGGAAATGTGCACAAAAGAACAATTTTACGAAGCGTCTGTGATACGCTCCGTGGGTGTTCGAAAGTAACCATTTTCATACCGCATGATCAAGGCCTTCGGGAAGCGATCTTTTCGATCGGACCGTACCAACGGAAAGTATTCTGGAAATAATTTCGGGAATTCCCAGATTTACGCATTTCTCAAGTCATTTGACGGTGCATTTTGATTAGGGAATCAGAGAAAAAGTCAACCTTGGTGAAGCGTCTGTGAGACGCTCCAGGGGTTGTCGAAAGTAGCCATGTTTGGGCCATACGATAAAGGGCTTCGGGAAGCGATCTATCCAATCAAGCCGTATTGATGGAAAGATCTATGGACGAGCTTTTGAAAATTCCCTGATTTATGCATTTCTCAAGTCAGTTGACAGTGCGTTATAACCAGGGAATCGGGGAAAAGGCAAATTGGGTGGAGCGTCTGCGCAACGCTCCAGGAAACTTTTATCGAGTCGTGTGAGCTTCGTGTCGTAGGGTCCTCCTCGGGTTAAACAAGGGCGTGTGGTGAAACCCTCTGCTCGAAATCCCAAGACCGGTGCTGTTTTGGGGTATATTTGAGCTTCTAGGGGCAAAACGGTCATTTTGACCAAGGTTGGCTGGAAATGGTCAGGAATGGTTTGGTGTATTGTGTTAAGCGTGTAAGGTTGTTCAGGGATAGTTTTGGGAGATTCTTTTACCGTTCTGCAGGGTTTGTACCGTGCTAAGGCGCTCAGGGGCAAAACAGTCATTTTGACCGGAGTGGGCCAGAATAGGATTGAATTTGGACCAAATGGCGTGCAGGGGACGCCTAGTGGTTTAACAACATTTTGGAAGGATGGACTTATCATTTTGAGGGATTTTGAACTTTTCCAAAATGTGCTTGGAGGCCCAAAGGGGCAGGTTTGGTCATTTTTTACCAAGTCGGGCTAGCAGGCACCGGTGTTGACCTAGGTGTTAGTTCCCGAGACCGCCCGGTCTTGGAAAACTACCTATGCGGTGTTGGTCTCCAAGAACGCTCATTTTTAGAGAGCTACCTGTAGGGGTTGTGTTGGTTCCTGAGAACGTCTGGTCCTAAAAAGCTACCTGGAAGGGTGGTGTTGGTCTCTGAGAATGCCCGGTCTCAGAGAGCTACCAAATGACGGACATTCTACGTTGGCGGGCTAGTAGGCGCTAGAAGTGAACAGTCTGGAATTTGATGAGGTGTTGGTCCCCTAGATCGCCGGATCCCAAGAAGCTACCTGGATGGCGTTGATTTCCGAGACCGCCCGGTCTGGAAAGCTGCCTGGAATGATGGTGCTTATGGCTCCAGCGGGTCCTTGTGGACCTGAGAAGTGACCCGTTGGTTGGATTAGAGATTGAAAGGCTCATCCTGAACTTGCATGTGTCGTGATGTTGGAAATCGATCCTGGTCGGGTCGGAGATTGCCGAGCAAGCAAAAATGGGGTGCTTACAGCTGCCCCTCTTTTTCTGTCTTTACTTGCCGAAGGCAGAAAAATAACAAAGTAAGAATCCCCTTTTTGGTCGCGAGGCGATCGAAGGGACGATGTGTTGGTGAATTTAGAATGCTTTGGGACCTCCCGTGGGTTATTGGTCTGGAAGATCTGGGAATTCAAAAAGTCTTAGGCCTAGATTGGGAACCGAGTTGCCAGCTTGACACAGTTTGGTCCAGGGCAACTGATTCCTATTAGTGAAAGTTGAAGGCTCGACTTTTGGCTTTTGACAAAGCCTTAAGAGCAAATTCGGACTTTTGGATGCTTGAAACTGATTTTGGCAGGAAGTTGATCCCGCGGGCGCATGTGTTGCACGTGCGTTTGGTGTTTTAAGCTTTGTGCATGTAAGACATGCGCAAGTTAGATGCTTGTGCCGGCGCGTCTGCTACATGCGCCAGCCCGTGGCATATAAACAGAGCAGGTTCGCGTTTTTAGTGTTGCGTTTTTGAGTCTTCAGTTGATTTCGGGATTTTCTCTAAAGGGTTTTGAAGGATTTTGCTCAAGAATCGTTGGAGGAGTGTTAGGTGACGTCGGGCACGTGTCGAAGATCACCATTGTCGCCGGAAAGTTTGGTTTTCACCGGTGAATTCAAAAGGTTAGTTTTTGAAAATTTCTTTGATTTTGATGCATGTAGCGCCGTTTCTTGCAAATGATCTGCATAATCCTATACTTTAAGACATTTAGAACACAATGATTGGATTGTTCTTGTGATTTGGTGGAGATTTGAGTGCGTTCCGAGTGATTTTACGTGTTTGGGTGAAGTGGGTTTTCTGTAGGACTCGAAAAATTGTCTCTACGGGCTTGGGCATTGACTTTTTGTGAGGGATTTTTACACCAAGACCCTCAGAAAATGTGTAGAACAATTGTATGAAGTTTTGTAATTTTTTGAAAAATTTTAAATTTTTAGAAATTACAAAAAATAGAAAAAATTAAAGAAAATTATAAAATGGATCTCGTCGTTGGTTGAAAAATCATAAAACATTTTTTGAAAATTGTAGTGATATTTTTGCATGTTCCAGGAAATTTTGTGAAATTTTTTGGAAATGTAGATGAAATAGGAAAATTTAAAAAGATCAAAAAATTGGCTTAAAAATTGCGTTTGAGAATGGGATGCGTGTTTTGGACGATAGAGTTGTTTTAGTTGACGGTTTGAGATGTTTTAGGCTGTGTTTGTGACTTGTTTAATTTTGGGGTGGCGACTTTCTAAGGTGGAACTCTGCCGGACTTTTTGAAATTTTAACTCTTCACCTTTAAAACCTTTTGGTAAAGCAAATCTTTCTGGGAATAGGCTTTTGAAAGGAAAAGCCCAGAGAAACCGCATTTGTAGGAAATTTTTAGGAGTAGGGTTTCTTTTGAAGGAGAAAACCCTGAAAAATCGATTTTAGAAAAACTTGGGAACGGGGCTTTTGAAGGAAAAAGCCCGAGAAACCGGTTTGAAGCTTTGAAGCGAAATTTTTTGGAAAAAAGTTTGGAAAACTGTTTGAAAACATTTAGACACAGGGCTTTTGAGGGAGAAAGGTTGGGAAACTGGTTTGAAATTTTGAAACGCGACTTTTTGAGGAAAAAGTTTAGAAAACCGTTAGAAAATATTTAGAAACAGGGCTTATAAAGGAGAAAACCAAAGAAACCGGTTTGAAATTTTTTGAAATTAGACTTTTTTGAGGAAAAAGCCCAGAAACCGTTAGAAAATCTTAAAGTACGGCTTTTGAAGGGGAAAGCCCAATAAACCGGTTTTGAAATTTTTGAAATTAGACTTTTTTGAGGAAAAAGCCCAGAAACCATTAGAAAATCTTGAAATAGGGCTTTTGAAGGGGAAAGCCCAAGAAACCGATTCGAAATTTTTGAAATTAGACTTTTTGAGGAAAAGCCCAAAAACCGTTAGAAAATCTTGAAATAGGGCTTTTTGAAGGGGAAAGTCCAAGAAACCGATTCAAAATTTTTGAAATTAAACTTTTTGAGGAAAAAGCCCAGAAACCGTTAGAAAATCTTGAAATAGGGTTTTTGAAGGGGAAAGCCCAAGAAACTGATTCGAAATTTTTGAAATTAGATTTTTGAGGAAAAAGCCCAAAAACCGTTGAAAATCTTAAAATAGGGCTTTTGAAGGGGAAAGCCTAAGAAACTGATTCGAAATTTTTGAAATTAGACTTTTTGAGGAAAAAGCCCAGAAACCGTTAGGAAATCTTGAAATAGAGCTTTTAAAGGGGAAAGCCCAAGAAACTATTTTTGAAATTTTGTAACCAAGCCTTTTGAAGGGATGGCTTGAAAACCCCTAGAAAATTTTAAGCGGTAATACATGAGGCCCTAGCCCTTCCTCTTTTTCTTTTCCCTTTCTTTTGTTTTTCTCTCTTTTTTTTTGTTTGTTTTGTTTGTTTTTTTTCTTTTTTTCCTTTTTTTTTTTGTATATACATTGACGCACTTATCTTTGCGGTTTTCACATATAGTGACTGATTGATCCTCTTGAATGTTGTCATTTTTCAGGATGTCAGAGGCCGGAGGCGACGATCTGGACAGGAGGCACCACGATAAGGCGCTGCGGATAGAGCCCGAGGAGGGCAGCAGTAGTCGGGGTAGCTCGGCTAGAGGTAGCAGCCGGAGCGGCTCAGCTCGGATTAGTGGTCGGGGTAGCCTAGCGCGAGGAGGTAGCAGGGGCATTTCTACGCGGATTAGCGGTAGGGCCGGTTCTCCTCGGGGCGGTCGCAGTGGGTCACATAGATCTTTGAGCAGGACAGCTTCTAGTGGGAGCTCTGTGAGAGGACAGCCCTCGGCGACTCCTGATGAGAGATTTGAGGATGAGGCCGACTTGTCCATGGACCCCTGGACAGGATACGGTATGGCCTCTGTTCGAGACAGGCGGAGAGATACTTCATTTACCGACTATCAGCTAGCCATTCTTGATATTCCCCCGCTACGTGATTTGGCATTCCATTCGAGCCTATATTCGTGCTATGGTCGGATGCCATCATCTACCCACAGTTCCTTCAGAGGGGCCAGTATTTCGGCCTTGAGGGCTATGCAGGCGTCAGCTCCATCCTATCATAACGTTTTGCATCGGATCAATTTCAGCGCTTTTATGACCCTGCAGACAGATAGACTTGATCACGGGATCGCTAAAGGGTTGCTAGAGCGGTGGTTCGGGGAGACAAGGACCATGCATTTGGTGGGTTTCGAGTTGGGACCTACCCCCGTGGATTGGGCTATGATTACCAGGTTATCCTTTAAAGGGGTTCCGATCTCTTTACGGGACGTGTCTCTAGAGGAGGCCTGTCTTCTCTTAGGGTTGCTAGGGCTTGGGGGCTCGAGTTTCCTTGCTTCACTTTTATGCTCAGCCGAGATAGCCTTTGCTTTTGAGCCTTCACCAGATGACCAGACTATTATGAGGCACCGGTTGGTGCTGTACGTCGTCTTTAGTTGCTTTTGCAACAATAATAGGTCGACGGTCCCTTTGTCTTTGGTGAGCCTGGTAGCGGATCTGGACGCGCTAGACTATGTTGACTGGGGCGCTTTCACCTTTGCCTGCTTCTTACGAGGGATGAGAGTGAGGACATCCGGGGCTTGGGGGAGCCTGACGAGCTTTTGGCCATTTCTAGTACGGTGGAGCTATAAGTACTTGCCAGTTCATCGACGGAAGTGTTAGCTGCTGATGCCTTCCCACGGGCCACGAGGTGGGCCTGGCAGCAGGTAGTCCAGCGGTCCTTGCTTACAGATTTTGTAGCCTTCCAGGCCAACTTGGAGTTGCTGAGGCCTCAGGATGTGATCTGGGCACCCTACCATCGGTCCACCCAGTATGCCGGCACGAGGGACGTCATCCTCTTATCCAAGTAGCGGATCACCTTTCGGGGCCCTGTGTCGTGGGAGACGTACCTCGGGGAGTGTCACTGGCGGCAGTTTTATACTACCTTCCGCGTGGCCATGGATCCTCCCCAGTATATCTTTGGACTTTATCAGGCAGGGGTAGGGATCCCTTATATGGTCGGGGTTCCTTGTGAGCGGTTCCTGCTTCCGCCGGATGTGGATTATGAGGCTTACTTCCGGGCGAGGTCTATTGGCACTTTCGCCTAGCTGGATCTGGTGGTTGGAGGACAAGTGGCCGGCCATGAGGTGGTGGAGCTTGGGCGTCGAGCTTAGGGCTTTGTTTCTAAGGAGAAGTACCTAGCAGCCTGCTAGGCATGAGACCAGTACCGGGCCGAGGTGGAGGCCCTAACTGCCCGCATATCTCTGATGGAGGCCCGCTAGGTATGTTATTTATGGTTTATTATTTTCATGTTCCTTATGTATCTCTTATGTTTTGACGCTAGCTCTTCTTCCCTTTTTGCCTTTCTCCTTGGCCAGGGTCCTTTTGACGCGGGAGCTTCCTCCAGCCAGCCCTCTCCGTATGTGCCAGATATAGGCGACTTTGACTTGGATGACGACCCTGCTCCTTGAAACACCCCTTTTTATCTGTTGACACAGTTGTTGTTCAGTTAGTTTGGCTGTATCGTTTCATGTTTTTGAGGCCGTATGTTGGCCCTCATAGATGATGACTGTATGATGCTTTTATGTACATTATTTTTGTTTCTTGCATACGATGATGATTATTTCTTCCTTCTTGCCTTGCCATATATGTTATGTGGGTATATGATGGGTATGAATGCAAACATAAGGGTACAAAAATCATGGTATGCATAAGAAATGGTGGATATGTGCAAATTTTAAGCAGATGTGAAAAATGTGGATACATTATTGCACATGTCAGGTAGAGTGCACAGGTGTGCATATGACTTTATGAAGACAGGTCTAGAGGTAGATCGGGCGTTCCCCGGAAATTGTCATTTCGGCACTTTGCTCTTTCTTTATAGATTCCCCTTTTTGTTGCGCCTTTTTCCTGTCATGGCGAGATAGTAGTTATCCCATTCCTAGGGTTTTCATTTTCAGATCTAACCCCCCCCCCCCTTCTTATCTGAGGAACTGTCACTCAATTGATTTTTTCTCAAGGGCCTTATGTTTGATCTAATAGACTCTCCAGGTGACAGTCGAAGTAGCCTTTAGTAAAGGAGCGAGTAGTTTCCATCCTCAATCCGAGAAGACTTTACTTTGGACAGTAATGTAGGCTGGGTACTGGGTGATGAATGAAGGGGTATCTAGGCTCAAATGATTTTTTTTTTATTTATTAAAGAGATAGTAACCAGAACCACCTTAAGTAAGCTTTTGCTACTTTGTTCCCTTTTCTTTTTCAGATATCGCCATTTCCTCTCGAACTTGTTTAGACTAAGCAATCTTCCCTGATTTGAGGGGACTTTCTGTGGATTGTAATGTGGCCAGGTTACGGGTTTTTGAAGGAAAGAGTATTGATGGCTCAAAGCGTGATGTGATTTCTGGGGTTCACTGGTGATCAGGTCTTTTCCTTTTGTCTGCGGGCTTCTTTCTCTATCTCCCTCCTTTTTCTCTCTTTTCTTCTTTGTATGAATTTGTGCCCATATAGGGCCCATCATTTCTTTTAGTTCTTGCCCTAGTATTATTGCTTACACAGTCTATTAACTTTTAGGAGGCACTAATCGTTATTTCATTTTCATCATTTTTCATCATCATCATCATTCATTTTTTCATTTTTTTTTGTTTTTTTGAGTATTGCCTTGTTTCCCCCCTTTTTCAATGTAGGAGGGGCCCTCTTTCTCTCCATGCTCCTTTTTGTCACTTTTTCCTCCGAGTTTGTTTTCGCCCATTGCAGGGAGTGATCACCAAGGTGGGTTTTTTTCGAAAGAATTTAATTTGGCTCAAAAGGGGTATTTCAAAGAGTGTTCTTTTAACTGTATGGTAGCAGAATAGATGGCCCCTCTTCCTTTCAGACAAGATTGCTTAGACCATGAAGTTCAGTTTTAGAGGTTTCGGTGTTATCCTTTGAAACAAACAAGAGTTAGTTTAACTGTTCTATTACTTGCACTCGCCCTAATGTGGGGGGTGATTCCTGGTTAAGGTATTTAAATGAGAATTACTTGTGGCTCGAGTGGGCTGACCAAGGGAGTTACGTTTGCTATTCCAGGGATTTTGAAATGAGGGCTTCTCCTCCTTTCGAGGGTCTAACTGCTGACCGCTTTGCCATGGTGTCCTTCGGAAGCCACCTTTTTTGTGACCCACTCCCTTTCCTTCCTTTTGCTATCTTTCTTTTGGATCAGAAATGGTCCCCCCGGATGAGCATGCACGTACCATCCCTCCTTTCAAGTTAGGGCATAACAACAAGAAAGGAAAATTCTAAGAAAGAGCAAGTGCCAAAGATGATAAATGCAAATTTCAACTTCTTTCATTTCAAAAGTTCTGTTCATATGATGAGCTCTTGATTAGCAAAAAAAAAATGAAAGTAGAGTTAATGAAACAAAGATTAACAGGAAAGTAAAGACAAAGTTTGGTAGAAGGACGTCCCTTTGGTGGTCACTTCTTTAGGTAGGCTTTGGGACCACGCCTGCCTCCTCCATGCTCCATTTACCGGCTTCTTCACTTAGTTGTGCTGGGCGAATTGATGCGTCAATTGCGGGGAGGCAGAGATCAACAACCATAGCGTAACCAGGGCTTCCTCCTTTTCCTTCTTTTTCTTTAGTGGGATCAATGGGGTTGTGCGTCCCTTCTTGGAACTCCTGCTGGCTTTCCTTTAGTTGGGTAGTTTTCTCTTGCTCAGCTTCTTGGGGTTTCATAACCAAGCCTTCTTCAGAGGCTTGCAACAACTTTTCCTTGGCTTCTTCTTTTTTGGCTTCCTATTTGTCAATCTCTTCAAACAGGCCATCCAAATCACCTTCATTGATTTCGAAGGGTGGGTTTGGCAGTTTTGGCTCATAGATGCCCCAGCCCATGTCCTCGTAATTAAAAAGCTCCTTTTTCAGGCGAGCCCAGGCTTCAGCATATCTAGGATGTAGGAATTCTTCTCCCTAACCATCAACAGTTGCAGTATCATTGGGGATGTTTGCAACAGGTTCATCCATGGGCCAGTCGAAAGGGTCTTGCTCTCCGCTTGTATTGTAGAGATAGATGGGGCATGGTGGCAGTTCTTCCTCCCAAGTACTCTGCGGTTATGATGCCATCAAGATCCGCCTCATCCTCGGTGATGATGTTGATAGCATGGGCTAGTAAGGATTTGTCGTGACATTGGGCACGGGGACTGCCTTTGTTTCTTGGGTGTTGATGACCTTGTTGTCAATGAGGTCTTGAATCGTATGTTTTAAGGAGAAACGAGATTCTATGTCATGCCCCTATCCTCCAGAATAGTACTCGCAGGTAAGTGTAGGGTTGAAAGTTGGTGGCAGTGGGCTTGGCAATGGCTGCGGGGGAATAGGGTTTATATGCTTGGCCTTGAGGAGCTCATGATAGGCCTCTGTCTGGGTGCATGCCAAACGTGTGAACTCTCATTTTCGTCAGTTGTTGTTCTTGTTGGGGTTGAAGTATGGTCGGGTTGCAACAGGTCTAGTTGGGGGTGCTTGGGTAGCAGCAACAGGGATATTGATGATGGGAGTAGGCGGTGAAGGTCGAGCTTGGTATTAGGGGTAATATGGTTGTTGCTGTGTAGGTAGGATAGCAGATACTGCTCCCGCTTTCTTGCCCGTGCCCCAAGTGGTTGCCACCTTATTGGCCACGTTCGCAAATCCCTCACTTGTCTTGGCATAGGGGTCAGTGATTCTACCAGTTTTCAGCCCACTCTCAATCATTTCCCCTTGTATTATCAACTCAGAAAAGCTCTTTCCGATACTTAAGCACAGGCGCTCATAGTACAGCCCTTGGAAGGTGTTCACAAATAGCTGTACGTATTCTTCCTCTAGCAGTGGAGGGTTAACTTGCGCAGCCGCCTCCCTCCATCTCAAAGCATAACTTTTGAAGCTTTCTTTTTCGCCCCGAGTCATCATCATCAAGGTGCATCTTTCTACGGTTAGGTCACTGTTATGCCAATATTGAGATCGGAAGGCTATAACTAATTCATTCTAGGTTGTTATTTTTCTCAAGTCCAAGCGAGCAAACCATTGCAAAGCGGGCCCAATTAGGCTGTGTTAAAACAATTGCATCAGAAGTTTGGGGTCGTTCCCATGTCCACTTAACGCCCCAGCGTACAACCTCAAGTGTGCTACGGGGTCCCCACTTCCGTCATACTTCTGAAAGTTGGGCATTTTGAACTTGGCTGGCCTCGAGTGGTCAGGGAAGAAGCAGAGTTCGTCATAAGACATCCCGCCAAAGGTGTCATGACCTTGGAGGCTGCGCAGGGACTCCTCCAAGCCTTGTATCTTGAGATCGAGGGGGTCTGGGCCCTCCTTCTTTGAAGTGGCAGTTAGCAAGATGGTTTCAGGGTTGTCCTCCCCTCCTTCCTCGATTTGTACTATTTTAGGGATCTCCTTGCTCTTTGTTGTACCATCAGTTCGTAGGATGACCCTTGGTGGAATTGCTTCAGTTTCCTTAGGATAGGATGTGGATGCTGAAGGGTTCGTGATAGGCCCTTTGAAGGCCATTAATTGTATGAGTTTGAACATTTCGTCTATGTTTGCCTTCATTTCATTCACTTCTTCACATGTCACCGAACTATTCTATTGATCGGGAATATTGCCTTTGCTCGACATTTGTGCTGTCTTTGTCGAGTACGGACTGGCGTTCGAAGGACGGGGGTCACTTGTGTTCCTCTTCTTCCTTTCATTGGAGCGATGGTGACCGACAATGCAAGCAGTCTCACCAAAGCTATGGCTAGTCTTTTGATGAGATGGGGGAGGAAAAGAAATTAAAGAAAAACAAAGCAAAAAGACTGCATGTTAGGTTCTTGATTTGGAAAGGTTTTATGCAATGCATGTCCTAAGGATGCCCCTGCCTTTTGAGGGGAACTAAGCATGATGCTTTGGCTCATGTCTGGAGACAAGGGATTGCCCTTGCATGCAAATACTATACTTGCTCCTGTTCATTCATCAATTCGTAGATTCATTCATTCATTTGACAATAAGGACGATTTTATTAAGATAAATTCTTTTTGGTATATAGAATTTTCTCAAAAATACATAGAAATGGGGAGGGGGAACATTTTCCTTGGGACTTACACCTATTTCTACATTTACATTATAGGATCCTAAATTACTCTTGATCCTTTAGATTCGCCTTATTGGTAGGAGCCCTTGATTTGAATTGCTCACTTGTCTTCTTGGCAACATTATCTCCATGAGCGAAGAGGGATTAGGGCCCCTCTTTATGAGATGATTGTGATGCATGTTATGAATTCTTAGGGTCTCGTGGTACCCTTTGGAATTTTGGGTTGGCTTGATTTGAGAGAGAAGGTCTTTGAGCCTCTCTCTAAGGGTTGATTGGATGCATGAAGATGCAATGACTTGAGTTACTTTGAGAACTCTTGTCTTAAAATGAGTTCCGATGCATGAACAATTATGATGTATATACATAGAGACAGCAAGAATAATGGTAGGGCTTAGACAAAATTTATAAGGAAAATAAAGCGGTCACCCTTTCCTCCTTGCTTTTGAAATTAGTGCGTGTGTCCTAAATTCGGCAGGGGTTCGGCTATGCATGAGGTGCTACATGAGCATGAGGTTGGGGGTTTACTAATGCTTCCTAAAAAGCTCGGTCCCCGAACCTTCAAACCTCTGGCGTCCACTCCCGAAAGGGTGAACTCCATCTTTGGTTGGTGGTTTGAGCGGAGGAACTATCAAGAGACCGTAGGCTAAGAAACTGACATAGCATCCACCCACAGTCAATATATTGTTCCCCCTTCTATCTAGAAGGGTGGTAACCAGGTAATACATGTAAGATACAAATGCAAGTGAGCACACCAAGTGTGTATGGAATTTTTAAAAAATGGAGGAAAGGACCTAATAACACACATCCCATTCTATCCATTCATTCACATACATGGCAATAAATAAGACATGAAATAAAATGTGAACAAAGGCCCACCTACAAAAGAAGAATGCAAAGAGTTAGTAATTTTTCGAAAAACTCAATGCAAGGTAAAATGGATGGTCGATGCAAGAGCATGAATGCAAGCAATGGATGTAAGTGATGACATTTATTTGAAAATCATTTTGAAAAATAAGGTTTGTTTTGAAGGCTTGAAAATTTTGAAGAGTGGACGAAATTAGACAAAGTAACCGGAGATTCTGGGTGAGTGAAAGGTGAAAAGACATATTAATGGCCTAACCCTCTAAGTGTCCCCAGCGGAGTCGCCAGCTGTCACGCCCCGGTTTTTGGGTGTTCAAGGTCCTTTCGGCTCGGACACAAAAAGCACGAAACTCTGTCACTAGAACTCATCCTCTTAGAAGGACAAGTGTGACTAGGTTTGAAAATTGGTTTGACTAAAGGCTTTTTTTTTTTTTTTTTAGAAAAATAGGAGTCGCCACCCAACTTGATTAAGGTGAGTTATGGCACCTAAAACTAAATGTTAATCCGAAGATTGAACTTAGGGTTTTTTTTTTTTTTTTTTGGGAAAAAGGTTTTGAAAACTCCCTCAAGAGAGGGTTTTTAAGAAAATAGGTTGTTTGACAACCTTTGGAAAGATTTAAGCACTTTTGGAAAATAACTCCATTTTGGTCATTCGAAAACAGAAAACTATGGTTCGGGGTTTGGTTACGTGTAGCGAAGATATCCTAATATCATCACCCTACCCCGCTCTTTCGGTACTTACATTTCTAATCACCCTTTGTTCACTTACTAGAATAACAGGTTACCATTGTCCACTTAATATCCACTTTAGAGTTTTGAAAACAAGGTTTAGTCATCACTTTTCGGATGGATGATGCATGATTCAAGTTTTTGGAAGAAGTTTGAAAATAGTGGGGGTTTTGAAAGAGTTTGGAATAGAGACTTTAAATTGATTAGAATTTTTGAAAGAGGGATTGGAGTTGAAATAAAAGTTATGACCACACCATTTTAGGTTGCCTACGTATCTCATTTGGTGAGAATCAGGTCAATCGTAGTTCAGGCAAGAGCCCGCTGGAAAATAGGCGCGTTAGGGCCTGTGGAAATTTTGAAGACACTTTGAGGTCTTTGGAAAGTTTAAAGACACTTTGAAATCTTTGAAAAAGTTTAAGACACTTTGAGGTCTTTGGAAGTTGAAGACTCTTTGGGGTCGTTGGAAAAGTTTAAGACACTTTGAGGTCTTTGGAAGTTGAAGACTCTTTGGGGTCTTTGGAAAAGTTTAAGACACTTTGAGGTCTTTGGAAGCTTTGACTCAAAATTGGATGGTAGAGTGCTTTGAAAATGTTTTTGGATCTACTTAAGGAAGTTTTTAGAAAAATGCTTTGGAATGACTCAAGAGAACTTGGAAGTGCTTTTGAAGTCTTGTTTTGAGAAGCTTAGAGGTATGACTTTGAAATGTTTTGATGAATTTGTTTTTTAAAGTAGTTTTTGCAAATGGCTAAAGGTTTAGAATCCTAATATGGACAATCTTGGAGGTTGTTCTTGATATATCACTTTTCCTTAGAATCCCTAGCCATGAGAGGGCTAGGGACACCTTAGGTTTGTGACCTTTTGAAAACATTTTTGGAAATGTGTTGAAGATGAAGGGTAAGAACATTTGAAGAGTTTAGGGAGTTGGTTGTTTTGAAATCAAGAGAGTAGGAGGTTTTGAAAAAAATGGGTTATGAGAATGGTTTAAAATTGAGTGATTATTTAGAAAAGGGTTCAAGAGTTAGAACCTTGAAGTTCACTAACCTAGGTTGGCTTAGCCTATGGTTAAGGGTGACCTAAGGTTCTCTAACTGGGGTTAGGTTAACCTAAGGTTAAGGTGACTTAAGGTTAACTAACTAGGGTTAAGTTAACCTAGGGTGAGTGAACTAGGGTCAAGTTTACCTAGGGTTGGTCAACTAGGGTCAAGTTAACTTAGAGTTGGACAACTAGAGTCAAGTTAACCTAGGGTTGGGCAACTAGGGTCAAGTTAACCTAAGGTTGGACAACTAGGGTCAAGTTAACCTAGGGTTAGATTGGAGAATGGTTTTGAAAGTTGTTTTGATGCATTCTTGGAAAGAGTTTTGAAAACAAAACATGATATGCAATGGGCTTTGGTTGGCAATCTTTTTGAAGATCATTTCTATGAAAATTTTGACTCTAGCCAAGAGTATGGTTTATATGGTTGGTGATTGGAGACCATTCCAAGGAAAGTTTCCTCATGGCCATTATAACCTTTATCTTGACAAGAGTGGAGGTTTCAAAAATCAACATCACGATAACGATTTTTAGAAAATCATTTTTTATGTAAAAATGGAGATAATGCATTTTTGAAAATCATCTTTTGAGAAGGATTTTGAAAACCACTTTTCAAGAGAACTATTCCATCAAGAGAGGGTTCATATGGCCAAACAAAAGGAAGACCACTCAAGAGAGGGTTCCATGGGGGTCGTTCCAACCACTACACTTAAAAGAATGGAAATCTTGAAAATTAGAGAATTAGAAAGCAACCCTTATGTAAATTAAAATGTCATGACACCAAAATAAAAGTTAGAGAATTCGCAGGAGGTCTTCTAAAGCATAATTCCTACAATCCCATCCTACACTTCAACGGGCCAACTCTTCAAATAATTTTTGAAAGAAATATAGTGCTTGGAGATGGCATGAAAATAAGAGCAATGTAAGCATTTGTAGAGCACGACAAAAAGCATAAAATGAAGCCAAGCATGCAAAACATGATCAAAATAGCAATATGCAAGGGGTCATGATTCACATACAAGGCTTTTAGGCTACACCACATAAACAAGGGCCTCCTAGGCCATACCATCTTAAAGTAAGCTAGTGAGAGGTCCCCCCTACACAGTGGCTCCGACTTGCTTTCCTCTAGGCGTGATCTAGGAGCTCTCTTGGCTTAAGCATGCAAGAATGAGGGGTTGAAGATGGGAGTTAAAATAGAGAATTTCCTAAGTAGGCTAGGAGGGAGAAGAGAAGAGTGGGGAATGACACAAATGTAAAAGGGATATCACCTTTTGCCTTCAACACACTTGTAGTCTTCAAGGGATGCTTTGATGGGAGCTTGAATGACTTCAAGAAGGCTTATAGGGCTGGTAGGGAGTGTTTGATGGTGTATAAGGCTTCATGTGTGAAGTATATAGGCTTGGGGATGAAGGAACCTAACCTAAGTGTTGGAGGCATAAAGTGTGTGTAGAGATTCGCAATTATGGAGTGATTTCAGCAGAGTTTCGTATCAATTTTGGACCTGGAATATACAAAGGGGGAGGCATATATTTATAGACAATCTGGAACAGACCTGGCGCATGTGCTACATGCACCTGGCTGAAATTTGGCCTTGCGCATGTAGGACAAGTGCAGGTACTGTTCCATTGCCAGAATGACATGTGGCACCCATTGTACTGGATAAATCTCGACTGTTGATTGAAATTTGGTCGATCTGATCAAAATTTGAGCGCATGTAGCATACGCTCCATCACTGAGAAGGTTCGTCCAAACTTTGTCTCAATAATTGAATCAATCAAGAAGGTTTCGGGGGAATCAGTCGCACTCAAGATGTTCTCCCAAGGCTTTCGGTGGACTTTCATGTTTTCAGGAAGTTTGAATTATGTTTAAAAGTGTGAGATATCATCTTGGGAAATGTGCACAAAAGGATAATTTTACGGAGCGTCTGTGATACGCTCCGTGGGTGTTCAAAAGTAGCCATTTTCGTACCGCATGATCAAGGCCTTCAGGAAGCGATCTTTTCGTTCGGACCGTACCGACGAAAAGTATTCTGGAAATAATTTTGGGAATTCCTAGATTTACGCATTTTTCAAGTTATTTGACAGTGCGTTTTGATTAGGGAATCGGAGAAAAAGTCAACTTTGGTAGAGCGTCTGCGAGACGCTCCAAGGGTTGTCGAAAGTAGCCATGTTTGGGCCATACGATAAAGGGCTACGGGAAGCGATCTATCCAATCAAGCCGTATCGATGGAAAGATCTATAGACGAGCTTTCAAGAATTCCCTGATTTATGCATTTCTCAAGTCAGTTGATGGTGCGTTATAACCAGGGAATCGAGGAAAAGACAATTTGAGTGGAGCGTCTGCGAGACGCTCCAGGGAACTTTTATCGAGTCGTGTAAGCTTAGTGTCATAGGGTCCTCCTCGGGTTAAACAAGGGCATGTGATGAAACCCTCTACTCGAAATCCCAAGGCCGGTGCTGTTTTGGGGCATATTTGGGCTTTTAGGGGCAAAACAGTCATTTTGACCACAATTGGCTGGAAATGGTCAGAAATGGTTTGGTGTGTTGTGTTAAGTGTGTAGGGTTGTTTAGGGATAGTTTTGGGAGAGACTTTTACCGTTTTGCAGGGTTTGTGCCGTGTTGAGACGCTCAGGGGCAAAACGGTCATTTTGACTAGAGTGGGCCGGAATAGGACCGAATTTGGACCAAATGGCATGCAGAGGACGCCTAATGGTTTAACAACATTTTGGAAGGATGGACTTATCGTTTTGAAGGATTTTGAACTTTTTCAAAACGTGCCTAGAGGCCCAAAGGGGCAAGTTTGATCATTTTTCACCGAGTCGGGCTAGCAAGCGCCGGTGTTGACCTAGGTGTTGGTTCCCGAGACCGCCCGATCTCAAAAAAACTACCTGTGCGGTGTTGGTCTCCAAGAACGCTCGTTCTTAGAGAGCTACCTGTAGGGGTGGTGTTGGTTCCTGAGAACGCCTGGTCCTAGAAAGCTACCTGGAAGGATGGTGTTGGTCTCTGAGAACGCCCGATCTCGAAGAGCTACCAAATGACGGACATTCTACGTAGGCGGGCTAGCAGGCGCCAGAAGTGAACCGTTTGGAATTTGATGAGGTGTTGGTCCTCGAGATCGCCCGATCCCGGGAAACTACTTGGACGGCGTTGGTTTTCGAGACCGCCCAGTCTGGAAAGCTGCCTAGAATGATGGTGCTTATGGCTCCAGCGGGTCCTCGTGGATCCGAGAAGTGACCCGTTGGCTGGATTAGAGATTGAAAGGCTCATCTTGAACTTGCATGTGTCGTGATGTTAGAAACCGATCCTGGTCGGGCCGGAGATTGCCGAGCGGGCAAAAATTGGGTGCTTACACAATCTTGCCTCAAAATATAGATTTCCAAAACCTCTATTTCATACGTCAAATCATAGATTTCCAAAATCACTTTTTCTATACCAAAATTATAGCTTTCCAAACCTAAGTTTTCCAAAATTCCTCCTTTCCAATTCTATGTCAAATCAAATCTTTCATTTTTTGAAAACTAAATCAAATCCTCCATTTTTGGAAACTAAATCAAATCCTCCATCTTTGGAAACAAAATCAAATCATCCCTTTCTAGAAATAAAATCCATTCTTTTATTTTAGGAAATAGAAATCAAATCTTTCCTAATCCAAACCTTTTCCTAATTTCAACTTTTCATAATTTCAATCTTTCCTAATCCAAACCTTTTCCTAATTTCAACATTTCCTAATTTCAATCTTTCCTAATTCAAATATTTCTTAATTCCAATCCTTCCTAATCTCATACCTTCCTAAATCTTAAGTTTCCAAAACTTAAAATTTCAAATCTTTCCTTAAACTTTAAGCTTCTTAATTTTTCTAAACCCAAACTTTTCCTAATTCTAAAACTTTTCAAATTCCAAATCTTTCTCGAATCTAATCAAATCTTTCCTAACAAGGAAACTTTCCAAATTCGACACTTTCTTAAGATGAAATATTCTAAATTCAAAATTTTCCAATTTCAAAACCTTTTCTATTTTAAAGTTTCCTAATTCGAAACTTTCCTATGATGAAACTTTCCTAAAACGGAACTTTCCTATTTTGAAACTTTTCGAATTTCAAGTTTTTCTAAATTCAATCTTTCCTAAACTCCAACTCTTCAGGTTTTCTAAATCAAACTTTGTAATCAAATCTTTCTTAAACCTCAAGTCTTTCCTAAGTCCTATCTTCCCTAACTCTAGGTTTCCTAAAACTAAGCTCTCCAAAATCAAGCTTTTCAGGTTCAAGTCAAATTCAAATTCAATGACATGTTTCAACCTTAGGTTACCCTAAGTTCTAGAATGTCTAGATCCTAGTTCGACCATAACCCTAAAGTTAGGAAGCTTCTAACTCTTCTCCAAAAATTCTTTTCTAAACCAAGATGGTTTTTCAAACTTCAATTCAAGTCCAAATGTTTTCAAATCTCAATCTTTCCAAATCAAGTCCAAGTTCTATCTTTCCAAATCAAAATCAATTTCAAATCATCAAGTTTAATTTCAAATCAAAGTCAATTCCAAGTTCAATTTCAAATCTTCTATTCAAAATTCAAATCAAATCCTTTTTCAAATCAAACCTCTTTTCCAAATCAAACTCTTTTCAAATCAAATTTTCTATCGGACTCTAGTCTGAACTACAACTGACCTGATTCCCAAAAAGTGATACGTAGGCAACCCTTATGGGTGCGGTCACAACCTTTTTCAAGCTTATGTTTTCATAACTTTTTGCAAACTTTCAATTTCATAACTTTTTCCAAGTTTCCAATTTCATAATTATTTTCAAATCTCCAACTCTATAATTTCTTTCAAGTATCTAATTTCATAAATTTTCTTAAATCTCCAATTCCATAACTATTTTTAAATTTCCAATTCTATGATCAATTTCAAATTTCGAATTCTACAATCTATTTTCAAATCTCTATTTTCAATTTCTTAAGCTTTTCTTTCAAAAATCAAGTCTTCTTTTCAAATATCTTTTCAACATCAAATCAAGTTCTTTTCAAATCTATTTTCAAAATCAAAGTCTTTTCTTGTACTTGCATATCATGCACCATGTCAATTTCTTTTTAAAAATTCTTTTCTAAAGTGGATAGTATTAGACATTTATTAATCAAAGACTCTAATGATTGAACCTAGGGTAAATAGACATGTAGATACCGCATGAGTGGGGTAGGGTGATGACTTAGTGCGTTTTCCCTACACGTAACCAACCTCCGAACCTAGATCACTGTTTTCAAAAACAAAAAATAGAGTTATTTTCAAAAAATGACTAAAATATTTTCAAAGATTGCCAAACAACATATTTTCTTAGAAACTCTCTCTTGAGGAAGTTTTTAAAATTGTTTTAAAAAACCCTAAGTGTAATCTTCAGATTGTGCTTAGTTTTAGGTGACATAACTCACCTTAATTAAGTTAGGTGGCGACTCCAAATGTTTTCTAAAAACCCTTATTCAAAATCAATTTTCCAAATCAAACCTAGTCGCACTCGTTTTTTTAGGAGGATAAGTTCTAACGAGAGAGCTCTGTGTTTTTTTCTCACTTGTCTTTTTCAGGTGCGAAAAATCGAGGCACGACACATGATAGTTTATTTCAGATGCACAACACACAGCAAAGTGATTACAATGGTTCATTCGCGGATGGTGGCATTAGGTCGAGTAGTATGTCAACAGTTTGGCCCAAAATGGGACACAATGACGGTATGGATGTAGTGTAGTATATGGTTGAATCAGGCCGCCAGTCCATGCCTAGGGATTTTGATTTAAATGTAAGTTCTTTGAGCACACAGTCAGAACAATCAAATGAAGATGTAGAAACTGCTCTGATGAACGATTCTAATGATGATCTTCAACAACAACAAGAGATCCCGTTCCTTACTTCACTAAATTATCGGAAGGCTACGATGCACCGGTACTTGACAGGAATGAGTTTTGCTGTGGGTCCGTATGGGATAAGGACAATCCTAATTTTTAACTAGGGATAATGTTCAATGATAAGGTTGCTTTGAAAAATGAATGCAAGGTATATCACTAGCACAACAATAAGGAGTACTTGGTTGTCGACTCAACTAAGAAACGATGGAAAGTTAAATATGCACACGACTGCCCTTGGATGCTTCGTGTTTTTGAAAAAAAGCATGAAATGTGGGAGGTTACGCAATACCTTGGCCCTCATACCTTCTTGTAGGAGATGCTAAATATAGGCCATCGTAATCTAGACGCAAACGTCATAGCGCCCATTATCATGGCACAAGTCACTATGAGTTTAACTTTCATGGAGACTTAGTCACAATAATGCATTAGTTTGTCATATAAGCACTTCCTATAATGTACTTAAACTGTTCTATTTTTGTACACAAAGATCCGGACTGGAAGATCGCGTCCATAATTGAAGATGTGAAAACACATCACCACCACTCAGTGTCATACGACTCAGCCTTCAAATGTGTGCTTGAGATAATCCAAGTGTAGAACAGCAGAGTAGTATAACTCGAAAGTACGAGATCGATCCACAGGGAGCAGGTTACATAGAGTCACAAGAATTGAAACACTTCTCTCAATTGCTCACGAAAATCCTACAACTTGCTTCTAAAAGGAAAAGAAAAATCTGATTGTTTTGAGAATGTGTATTTATCTAAACTAATTCAACCTCAAGAGTAATTAACTTGAAAAATATATAGTTTTAAACTATTATGAAACAAGTCCCGGGATCAATTGATCCAATCAATTGCGTCTCTTGGAATTCCAAAGAAGATAATTCAATAACTCAAATCCTTCGACTACATCGCGAGTCTCGGATTCAGAAGATTTAGCGGTAAAAACAAGTGTTATTCAAAACTTCAACTTCCAGAATAAATCAGGTTGTTTGAATCAAGAACGAGTACCATCGATTCGTGCAGCGAATATACTAAATATAGATTCAAGCATAAACGTTACCGAACAAAATCAAACGTCCAGGTTTTCGAAAGTTCTAGAACGAAGAAGAGGAAAAAAAGAAAAACTAGAAGATTTAACTTTAAAACCAATAATATACCTCCTTCATTCATCCAAAATATTCAATTGATCCTCACTTTTGATCCCAAGATGAAAAGGTCTAGCTACTCATCTTCATAGTAATAACACAATTTGCATAAAAGTAAACTGAATATATTGATTGCAAACTTGAAATTCTGATAACAAGAATCGCGAAGAACTATGAAAACTCTACTAGAAATAAGAATAATATACGTATCTACTGTTGCCGCTACTTTTAAAACAAAGTAAAAAACGCGAACCCTAAAATAAACAACAACCCCAGTTTTTATAGGCCTCCAAAAATCAGCATATTTGCACAACCGTTTGAATGCTCGTGATACCGTTCGAACGGTGCGTCGAACGCACTTCGGATGAAAAATCTGCTCTTTGTATTCTTCGAACGCACTTCGAACCTGAATTTGGTGTGAAGCCATTTGACGTACCGTTCGAACGCCACTGTATACCGTTTGAACACACTTCAAACGCCAAATCCAATTTAGTGCAAATTTGTCCTTTTTAAGCTAGGATTCCTAAAAACAAACATAAAACTAAGTTAGTAACGAATTAGGATTAACAATAACACAATTAAACATATTATAAGGCTAACAATTAATTAATTAAGGCATGTAAATTGCATCTTTAGAGTACAATCATCATACAAGAAAGCCTAGCAAGCAAGAACAAAACCATAGAGATGATATTCAAGAATTGGAAAGATTCGTTCTCAAAACTTCCTAGATATCTGTTCACATTGCAGTCAAGAAATCCCGGAACTATACAAATTTTAGAGGTCTTATATCAAGATGTAGGTCACCTAGTCGAGTTGGATCAAGTATTTTGGAAATTCGGCCTATCTATTGAGGGTTTCAAACATAGTCTATGAGAGGTATAACTTTTTCCCTAGCTTTTTCTATTGTCGAGGTTGCAGGCACCCGTAACTGGTCGTGGTTCATACACTTGGTGAGACACTGCGTTGTCCCTGTCAGGGAACGAGTGACCATAATTTCAAACCACAACTAGGGCCTGCTAAATGCCATTGATCGAGAATGGAAACATCCAATGGATGATCAACCCCCTGGTTTTCACAAATACTACCTTCGGCATTTTCGCAGTAACTACCATAAGAATTACAACATGATAAAGGTCAAGGACTTGGTGTGGGCTGCTAGCACAGCTTATCAAATGTGAAAGTTCAACAAAATAATAGATAAAAATACGAAAAATATGTGAACCATGTTATATTCAATTAATGAGGGAGGATGCTACTAAGTGGACATTGGCTTACGATGGTGGATTTCATTAGGGGATCACAATAACCAACAATTCTGAGGGGTACAATGGTGTCATAGTAGGAGCACATAATTTACCCATCACAGCATATGTGCAGGTAACTTACTACCTTCTTGTTGAGAGTATCGTTGCACGACGCCATGAAATACAACATGACATCAACAATGGCCATCGTTTCCTTACAGAAGTATGAAAAAGATTTAAGGATTGGAACAAAATTGCAATCAGGCATCATGTCACATTTTTAAATTGGTAATAGATGTTTATATTACAACTGTTGTTACATTGCTATTGTAATGGTGTTCAGCTTAATATACGAAATTTTCTTATATATTGTATAGAGACACCGTGTCTGTACAAGTGGCGACCGGTAAGAGGGGAGTAAAGGTGGTAAAACACATGTCATGGAACTTTATCCACCAAACTATTCATGCGACAAATGGGTTATATACCACCTTCCTTGCTCGCACATGCTTGCTGTTGTTGCAGATACTAGAAAGGAACCCTGGTTTCTATTTGACACACACTACACAATGGAAAAGTATGCATGTGTGTACGCGGTTCCGTTCGTGCCAATATTGGCAGAGGATTATTGGCCACGTTATTAAGGGCCTACTGTTCTCCCAAACCCTAGTCGCAAATATTTAATCCAAAAAGGTCACCAGAACACAGCAGAATTCCTAACGAGATGGACAAATTGAGGGAAAAACAAACGTTTCTTTATAGTATATACAAGGAGCCTGGTCATACCAGATGCCGATATCTAACTAGAACAGCGGAACATTAGGGGGTTAGTTTTCTATTTTTCATGATAATTGGTTTCTATGTGTAAAACGTGTTAGAAATGTGTGTACTGTTGTATTAGTTCATATGTTACATGTATTGTAGTTTGTGATGCTTAATTATAATCTGTTTGTATTTAAGAAAACATATTAGAATCTTAAATTGAATATTAGTCTATATGTTTAATGTATTGTAATATTTAATGCATATGATCATATAGTTTTTATGCATTACACTTGGCACACATGTTTATGGATTAGTTTATTTCATTATACATATTACCAGATCTATGATTTACTATGCCATCACAACATCGAGATGGTAGACCGGCCAATTGTACTGTACTTACCTTACAAACAGTCGTCGTTCACAAGACATATGGGACCATGGGGTATGTTTTATAGTACTTTTACGTATTTCACATTGAAAGTTTACAAATTAAAATTTGTTGAAAACTACTACCATCTCATAATGCAATACTTTTGTTTGACCGACAGGTTATTCAGCCTATGAATTGTTGTCGAGGGGACAGGAGTTTATTCACCGACGACGTACACCCTAGTATTATACCTTATCTGATTAGAGCAGGTTTCTACAGTGTTTACCATGTGGGTCGGATACAATACGATCATGCTCTACTCACCACCATAGTTGAGAGATGGCCCAGGAGACTCACACTTTTCATTTGCCTGTCGGGGAGGCCACAGTTACTTTACAAGATGTGTCCATTATATACGGGCTTCTGGTTGATGGGATAGCTGTTATAGGTTACCCTAGTGCTGCCTCACAAGAGAGTTGGGCCCCTATTTTGTCCAGCATTTAGGTGTTACCCCTGACCCCTAACATTTCAAAGACAATCGGGTGAAGATTAAGTGGTTATCTCAAAGATTTGGGGCACTTACAGATGATGCTAACGAGGTCATAGTATAGCGTCATGCTAGAGTATTTATGCTCAAACTTATTGCCGAGCTCATGATGTCAAATCACTATGATACCCTGTTTAAGCCAATGTACTTACCATTACTAGCGAACTTCGACGTTTGTGGTAGATACAGCTAGGGTAGTGCAGTTCTTGCATCGCTGTACAGGAGGTTGTGTTGCACCATATATAATAACAGTTTTGAGATCACAAGCCCCCTGACATTGCTGCAGGTATCCGCAATATTTCCATATGTATATTTTTCTTACATTTCGACCATTATATGTCATTATTATCATATTATATCTTTTATGAATTAGATTTAGGTATGTGAGAGATTCCCTCAAATGTCGCCCACGCGGACGACGATAGCAGATACAGCTTCGCAACAGCTGTTGCTTATTGGCGCAATACAGTTTCCCCTTGGACCATTAGGGGGAAAGTGGCATGATGATTTCCTCCTCACTGACGTCTCCTTCCATGTCCTCGTTGTTTATCGGGATTAGTTGGACCGACTTTGACCCCAGGATATGAGTTCTAAATTAAAATTACATATTACATCCATCTAAATACATTACACTGTATGTAACAATTGATTATTTTTTCGTATTGTTCAGTTTGTTTGGACCCCATATGAGGCCCATATGGATTCTTTGCCACACTATTGCCGTCTTGGGAGCTACATTTGGAGGCCATCAATCCCTCTCGTGTGCTTTGACATTGTTGAGTTCCATCTACTAGATCGAGTTATGCGACCATTTGGGATAAGACAGTACTGTTGGCCCAAAAGGCAACTCAAGAGGGGGAGTGAATTGGGTTTTTAAAAAATTAAAGCAATTAAGATTAATTAAAATTAATCTAATTAATAGAATAGTAGTTCAAGATGTATGCAATGCAATGTAAATAATAATGAAATGAAAATAGAGCACAAGAAAGCACACCAAGAATTACTGAAGTTCAACCACAACTAGTGGTCTATGTCCTCACCCCAAGATCCCCTTGAAGTCTCCTTCTACTATACAATCTCCAATTACAAAGTAGATGCTGATTTCCAAAGTGCTCAGCTCACTTTTACACAAAAACTTTTTTCCAAGTTCTTCCAGCTACCAAGTGGTTTTGTTCAAGATCCACTTCAACTTACAAGTATTTTTCTTTTACAAGAGAACACTCCAACTCTCACTTACAAGTATATGAACAATATACAAAGGAAATACAAACTCTCTATGAAGAGTAGATGGGAATTGAATAGCTCACTTACTGCCAATTTAAAGACAAAGAGAATTTTTAGATTTTTCAACTCAATCAATCAGTAAATATTGTATCTCTTGTCGATAAATGCATTTGGAGGCTTATATATAAAGCCCTGAATTGATTTCATCCGTTGGAGGTTGTTGGAGCTTCATTAAATGCGCTCCCAGTTTAATATAACGTTTAAAAATATAGCCGTTAGTCTCTAATGTCGACACTTGATTTCCATGTGTCGATACATCAAGTCTGCATTCTCCAGATTTTGTCCACTGTCTCCATAGGTCGACACATCAAACCCATGTGTCGACACATCACCTAGAAAATATTTTTCATGCTTTCCTTAATCAGTTTAGCCTCAGATAATCTAAGGATGTTCCGGGGATCTTCTCTTTGAGGTATGATATTCTTCAAAAACACTTAAGATCTTTAAGCAGTCTTCTCTTTGGAGTATGATGATAATTTAAAGTCTTCAATCTATTGTGATAATATAAGAATGTCTTCAATTCAATTTGGACTGAATTCAATTTGGTTTCTTCTAAGTCTTCTCTTGGATTCTTCAAGGAGTCTTTCCACACATGATGAATTCTTCATTTGAATCACCTTCAATCTCTTCGAGTTCAAGTTACCTTCATTGAGTCTTTAGAAGCTTGATGAAGTCTACTTTTTTAGCACTCTCAATTTACATCAACTTTCTTAAATCTTCACAGCGATCCTTTTTATAGACACTTTGCAATCACGATAAATTCTCTTTTTGAACACCTTCAATCTCTTCGAATGCAAATCATCTGTTTGAAGTTTAAATGGGTGCAATTGCTCTGTTTTGGTGCATAGCTTAACTTTTGGTGCATTGCTTGAACTTGTAAATATTGTGCATCCATTTTGATATGAATTTGACTTTAAGTCAAGCTTTAAGTCTAAATTATAATCCTTATTAATTTGCACACTAATTAAATGCATTAGTAACTAACACAAGGTTTAGTTATTATCAAAATCAAGGCGTAGAGTCAATAAGTACATACCCCAGCAGGCAAACACCGAGAGGGATTTGCATAAGCTGGATCGGCGGCGGAAGACCGCAATAGATTAAAGTCTCTATCACCATCAATATATCATAGACTGGGGACACAAGAGAGACCGTGTTGTTGACGAAGAGATTTACGGTATACTTATAGCATACAATGATCCTTAAATGGTATGGTATAGAAGCATCACTTGCCTATAGATTGGGAATCCTACCCTATGCACTCAAAGAGGGCACTCAGGGGTCGGAGGCACATTAGATACGATGGTATATTCATTTAAATGTAAATTAACAAAATTTTACATGAAAATCATATTAAATGGCTTAATTGTATTTTCAGGCGCAGACATGAGTAGAGGTGTACAACTTAAGAAACCGCGCTATTTACGACTTTCTTAGGAGCGAGGCATTGTAACACGTATACGATATACAGGATCATGCCATGGCTTCTTTATCCATCTTAGACGAGTTGCAGCTTGTCCCACACTAACGACCGCCTCCCCGCTAGGTCGAGCCTTCTTTTGCCCATTCACCCTCTGTGTTATATGGCATGTAGCCTCCTACCACCTTTGGACGCCGATCCACCTCTACGATACCTTTTTCCATGCATAGTAGGTATAGTGCAGGGTACGTCACTCCTGCGTCTTATTACAATCCTGGTCAAAGTTCTAGCACATCAACACAAGGGCCTTCCTTTCCTACAAGCATACTTTGGCACACATAATCGTCGACCACCCCATAACATATCTCCAATTTTTTTTTTTCCAGACTAACACAGATCACAGTTATGGGGCCATGATATTCACATTGGATGTATTGCTTCGACGTATGGAACCGAGTCATCACAAATGACACATGTACCCAAATTCTATCCACCGCAGGTGTATAGTCCTCATGTTGATGTTGCGAGTACCCATGACACAAATGATGATGAGGGAGCACAGGTTTATCAGAACAAGTAGCACGAGGCGGGTCTTCATAGAGGACGGAGAAACAGACGGAGTTAAATATGTTATACTGGGAGCCATTTTTAGACTTTCGCACTTAAAAGATATTTTTATCCGTACGAATATATGGCATCATTTTTATTTGCATTTATTATTTATTGTATTCTTCCATCTTACGTTCAGGGCTAGAGTTAGGGTTGGGGCAATGACTGGGGTTAGGGTTAGGTTTAGGTTTAGGTTGAGGGCTAGAGTTAGGGTTAGGGTTAGTGCTATGGTTAGGGTTAGTGTTAGGGCTAGGGTTAGGGTTAGGGTTAGGTTTAGGGCTAGAGTTAAGGTTAGGGTTAGGACTAGGATTAGGGTTACGGTTAAGGTCAGGGCTAGGGCTAGGGTTAGGGTTAGGGTTAGGTTTAGGGCTAGAGTTAGGGTTAGGGTTAAGGTTAGGGTTAGGGCTATGGCTAGGGTTAATGTTAGTGGTAGGGCTAGGGTTAGGGTTAGGGTTAGGGTTAGGGTTAGGGTTAGGGTTAGGGTTAGGGTTAGGGTTAGGGTTAGGGTTAGGGTTAGGGTTAGGGTTAGGGTTAGGGTTAGGGTTAGGGTTAGGGTTAGGGTTAGGGTTAGGGTTAGGGTTAGGGTTAGGGTTAGGGTTAGGGTTAGTGTTAGGGCCAGGGTTAGGATTAGGGCTAGGGTTAGGCTTGGGCTTAGGGTTAGGGCTAGGATTAGGGTTACGGTTACGATTAGGGCTAGGGTTACGATTGTCTATCAATAAAGGCCTCATCATCTAGGAACAAATCCTCATTATCTGTCACTCATCTTCTTTCACTCTCAGTTTTAAATCAATGGCCACCGGAGGTCGAGGCAGTTCAAATAGTCATCAACATGCTCGAGTGTGGATCCTACCTCCGTTCCACGATGAGTAATGGTGGAAAAAATACTCTAATCCGAAGGAGTATTATGTTAGATTATGGCAAGAGTGACCATTCAGAGTGAAAGAACAAGAAGGATTAGTAAGAGATTTGTAAAATCTCGGTATTCGGATACCGTATCGACGCTCTTAGGTAATGCTAAGGAGGAACAAGGTAAATTATGAAGAAACGGTAGAAAGAATAAGGTAAGAGAATAACCGAATGTTGATGTGAGAATGTTGTTACTTTGTTCTCCAACTAGCCACTGAAATGGTAGAGGCCAGCAATAGAGAACTTACGCCAAAAGAAAGCAGTAATGTATTAAGTAAAGAGGACTATTTGTCAAACATTATATGTCTGATGAGGAGTGAATTGAGAACTTATATCAATTTGAATGAGTATTTATGTTAATGTTTATTGGTTTGCAACGAGCATTAGCAAACCTTAATGCTTGTGTTTTTACTTCATGAAGGTGTAATGTCATGTACTACGTTCCTATTTTAAAATTTAAATATTAGGTGTACTCTACATTAAGATGTAAAAAAAGCTTTTATTACGAAGTTCATAAAAATGCAAAACTTAGTAAACAAATATACATGAACATAATACGTAAAACAATATACCCCATATATAAATGTCATCATGGATTTTCATCTTCATCAGACATGTCAATGTCAGATTGATATTTTTCATTTGCTAGCACGTAAATAAAATTCTTCCTCAGCCATTAACTCCGCTTTAGCATGCTCAGTCCCCAACATGCTGAAAGAATATCAAAACAACTGCATTTGCATTCGATTCTACTCTTCATGGAAATGGTGCAATGCAATTTACAACAACTAAGGAGTATCAGTAGGCATATTCATTGCTAATCGACAAGGAATTTGGAGATTGGCTACTCACAAGTCTGCAACCAAACTCTAAGTTCTTGTAGTTCTATGTGACAACTCACTTAACATTGTATTAATAGTGCTATGTGTGTAATGCTTATTTGGATCCAAAGGATATTCAAAAACTTTCTTATCGTGTGCAACCCAATGACGACTCATAGCCTTGAAAATGTCATCAACGGTGTATTTCTTTATGACTCTTCAGACTATGGGCACAGTTTAAGAGTTGAAGTTTCTCCCCTATACGGGAGGTACTTATAAAGGACAACCTAAAAACCGTTAACCCTTCACGTGAATGACTTTACTCCTATATTATCCTTATGAAGGCAAGAGTGGTTCTCCTTACAAGCATTCACGTGAATGCTTGTTCTTAAACTTTTACGTGAATCAGTTGTCATGTCTCAACCCTTCACGTGAATCAACTGTCATGTCTACAACCTAATAAATTATACCAATGTATCTAAACCCTTCACATCAAATCATTAATGTTGTGATTACGTGACGAATTGCTAAACCATACCTCCACAGATGCCGAAGCGAAAAGCCAAGGATGGGGTATTGTCGAGTCATTTAGTTCCAAGCGCTAATATGGATAAATACCAAACATCAGCCATCCATATGATGCATACATACAAGGACCCAATCGATAACAAATGGTATGGCCGAAAGCGTTGCTTTCTCCACAAACCTATCCTAATGCATGATATGATGGGTCCAGTTAGTCACATCTTCACTAGCGATGCATGCTTACAACCACCCTGTGGGGTGATCGTCGACCAAAAGAAGTTGTTGTGTGAAGACTTATTCGATATACGGTGTAAACAAGAGATGTATTGCTAATAGCATAGCCTCCGTGTCTTAAAAGCCCGGTCAGCTAAGTTGCTCGACAAGAGATCACCTCATATTGAGGTCATAAAAATACTCAGACACGAGATTGATCAAATGCAATGAAGGTTGGATAGATACCATCTAACAGAGTATCGAATATACAATGTGTTGATCCGATATAACGAATAATGGAAATTATTGAAAATCCGTTGATGGTTTTTTACCCAAAACATTTAGACTTCTTAGAAGAAGAAGGCGACGATGACTTTGTTAACTATTTACCTAGTAGCCTTTGCGTTGGTGGCAAATCACTGTATTGTTACGAACAATGTCCATAAACCTTATTCTTGTTTCTATGGTTAGGGCTCCGATTAAGGCATTGGTGCCTTAGGTTTGCTACGGTTAGGATTTTTGTTGCTAAGAGTGTTGCACGTCATTCCACTAAAAACGTATTCTTAATAAATGTTTTCAAACTAATATTTTCATTAATTATTAAAAACATATTCTTAATAAATTTTTACTTTATGTTGAATAGATCTTAAAAATAGATATTACAAATATTAAATAATTGTTACAATAATTTTATTTTAATTTCATAAAAATTAGTAAATAATTTAAAATTAGTAAAAATTAAAAATGTTAACTTAAATTAGTAAATATTTTTTATGAATTTAACATAAAATTGTTTTAACAATTATTTAAACAATTCATAAATTATTTTAACAATGATTTTAACAATTCATAAAAAGTAGTAAATAATTTAAAATTAGATTTCCAAGTTTATAACACATATATAAATTAAATTTAGTAATTTTGTATTTAGAAGTAAATAAGAATTAAATATTAATTACTTTTTTAAATAAGAAATGCAATTCCTTATTGCGTTTTCAGGTTTTTGTTAAACACCAACAAGAAACACAATTAGGAATTGCGTTTCTTCATAAAAACGCATCTTGGAAGTGCGTTTTACATTATTTTGGGAATAAAGTTTGCCAATTTGATATTTGGGAATAAATTTCAAATTTTAACTTATTTTGGTAAAAAAATAAAAACCAAAGATTACCCTCCACATATTGGTTTAAAATTTTTTGATGTCTCAATTTCATTATATGATCAACCTTGAAAAACAAGATCAAGGTTCACAATTTACTAGCTCCAATTTATAAAATCAAGTTTAAGCTAATAATATTTAGCTATTAATTGACTGGCTCCAACTACAGTTTGAGTCTTCTGATCAGGGTCAGGAGAAAGCACCTCACCCACAAACAGAATTTGGACCAAAGCTACAGATATATTAATATTACATCAGTCTAGTAAAATTTTCCGTACATATATACTTTAAAAATAGACTTTTGTCTAAGAATACAATACTCTAAGAGCACTGAATGTTTCTTTAACAATAGAATTATGTTTTTGTGTTTATATCCACCATCAATTCTAAGAGGACTGAATAAGTTCTCGTATAAAATATATACTAATGCTCGAAACACTTGTATAAAAGCATACAAAATTATATTGCGAGTTGTAAAGGCCTATTACTTTTAAAAAATAAATAAATAAATAACTCATCAATAACTATTGGCAATGATGAAATGTTTTCTTGAACAAAACAACAATTAGCGAAGATGATTGCTCTAAAAAAATCATTGTGGCAGGCTTTTGCCTTCAGTTGTTGTGAGAGAACAAAATCGACAGTTTTTATTTATTTGATGAAATGTTATATAGAACACAATACGGATAAATTTTGAAGCACCAATTAAATTGTCAACTTGAAGGACACATTTTTGTCTCTATTGCGGAACTTCACCGTTGTGGCCGTAGGTTTGAGAATGGTGATCTGAAGTTGTTTTGGAAAGCAATGTGGCATTCACTTTCTACGGTAGCAACATATGTGACGAGAAAAGTATTATTTTGAGAATTATTTTTGAACGGATATTAGATAATGAATTATTTTTACAAAAAGTACTATTTTGACCAAAAACTCATTTCTTTCGCCAATGTCAAAAAAACGCTTTCGCATGTGCACTTATTTCTATTTAAACGAAAGTGACGCATGCCTTATCAATGATATTTTAGTAATTGAAAAGTTTAGAGATTATACAATTATTAGTATGGTCACCTCCTAGCTAGGCATTTGCATAAAATACTTAAGTTGGTCTATTTAATTTAAATAATAACTGATAACATTAATTTTTATAAAACAAAACGTACAAGCAATATGTACCGACCATAAACAAAAACATTAATATTATGTTTGGACTTTGGATTTGCCAAAAAAAAAAAAAAAAGCAATGGAAGGAAATAAAATTACATATACATATTTATTTTTAAGGTAACCAAACCAAACAAATGAATTTTTGACAAATATCTATTCAATTTAACTTCTTTCACTCTGTTCTCTTTTTTTCTTTTTTCTTTTTTTTAACTTCTCCTTCCCTTCCCTTTCACTCTATAAATCCACGATTCAAGCATATTATTTTAAAAAAAAATTAAAGTAGACAATTTTTTAATGAAATCATTTTATTTGTTTCCTGGTAGAAAAATAAATAAATAGATGGATTTTATTTCCCTTTTCTTTTCCTTTCACTCCACAAATCCTACATCCATATGTAACTTGAAGTTTGAATAATGAAGACAATTTCCAATTATGAAAATAAGAATATCAAAATCAAAAAATAAGAAGTAAATAAAAAAGTAAGAAAATAAATATAAATTATTGTTTTCTTATCCTTGCATGCGATTTAAATTAGTGTGTTATTAATTAAATTGATTAACTATTAATAATCAAGCACACCTTCAAACGAACGTAAATCTAAGTAATTCGGAAATTTCAATTGGTATCATTTTTGTGATTTTGCATATTTGATGGAGCCATAGCATCTATGCCTATTTCATATGATGAGAATGATGCTAATTGTGTTTGTATAGAGCTTGAAAATGATGCTAATTGTGTTTGTATAGAGCTAGTATGCATCACTAAGGTTTAATTATTTATTCTGAATTTTGAGTGATGATTTTCATGACTAAAAATCTAGTACTCATTGTGCACACTTAGTGCGATTAATTTGGTAGAAACATGTATGTGATTTTTATTAGTTTGAATTATTTTTATGTTCTAAGAAAGAATTGCATACTAAATTGAGCAAAAATCATATTTCATCATCTCTTTCATTATTCCCTCATGCTTGTACGGAAAAACGAAAATTTTGAGATTTGCATAATGAAAAGGACTACCTATGAGTATGTGTGAAAGTTACAGTTGATATATATCAAAATATTCACATCTGAGCAAAGTCGTAGAAAGTGCTACCATATTCAATAGTGTGAAAGTCGTCATGTGATTCCAAAAAAAAAAAAAAAAAGAAGAGCATATCAAAAGAAAATTCTTGTTCAATTTTTTTAAGGTTGGTATTGTCAATTTGAAGGGAGCTTTCATTGAATATTTTACAAACACGATTGGTTTGAGTTTTAGTAGAGTAAAATTTTCTAGAATTTGAATAATCTTAATAATATTCATTTCTACTATTGTTCACATACTCAAGTCTTGTATTTGCAAGTTCACCCCGTATACACACATTTGGATTATTTTTATGAATATTGTAATCTTGAGATAATAAGTCTAGAATTTCATGTTAGCTCATGCATCAAGTTCTATATTAACTGTTTTGAGTATTATTTGATTTGTTTGATCTTGTGCATGGATATTATTGACGCTCTGATAACTTGCATAATCACACTTTATTTTTACTTTTTTTGTGGTTAGGTTCCCTAATACATAATTTTTACTCTTTTCTCTTCTCTTGTTAATTTCTCCATAGCCATTGTGATGAGATTTTATGCTTATGTCCTTGTCAATTCGTGACAAAAGAGGGAGAAATTTGAAGATTACATTAAGGGGAGTAATTTGAAGATTGCATTAAGGGGACTGGTATTACAGTTGCTAAGGGAAGTTGGTATTAAAGGTGTTTAATAAGCTGGTTCTTGTGTTTATGCTTAATCTCATATTGCTTAATCCTCATATACTTTTCACAATGGTGTTTGCTTGTTAAGTGTTACTTTGCAGATTTATAGCTACTAAAATGAAATCATCGAATGACATGTAGGCATGTTAATTGGGCTCGGCCGGACCGGCTCGACTTGAGCCATTGCCTACCAAACTCAGGCTAGGCTTGGCGAACTCTCAAAAAATTTTGCACCTAGCCAAAATTAGAAATGTTAAACCCAAGCCCAGTCAACGACTCTAAGGGTGGGGGACTCGGGCCTTGGGTTTTGGCTTTTGGGCATGTTTGATTAATTTTTTTTTAATTTTATTTATTAAATCAGTAATTAATTTATAAATTAGTAATTAATAAGTAGTAATCACTAATAGTTAAAACTAAATTAGAGAATTAGTCAACTTATGAAAATCATACAACCAAATATAAATGATTAAACTTATAAAGTATTGATTAATGTAAACGTATATAAACTATTGAATATATAAAACATGCATTTTTAATTAGTACTTGAAAATTAATAATGATTCAATTAAGTTAGAGACTAAGTCAAACTTGTAAAGATTAAACAAAAATATATAAAAAATTAAATGATTAAACTTATAAAGTATTGATTAATGTAAATCTATAAAAACTATTAATTATATAAAAATATACTATTACTTATAAATTTATAATTTGTGCAACCTTTTGGGCAGGCCTAAGATTGGTTTAGATCTCATAGACAAAGGAAGAGATTGTTAGGAAATATATTGTATTGACAATTCATGAACAAAACTCGAAGTGTAATGTCTCAACTTTATTTGTCTTAGAGTTAGTTTAGATTTCATAGACAACATGTGCAAATATTTTATGTAAAGTTGAGAAAGGTATAAAATATATGAAGCTGAGAGTACAACCTGCTCTAGCGGACCGGCTAGAGCTATCTTGAGCTAGCTAGAGCCAGCTCCAGCGGGCTAATGACAAATTGAATTTTACCCCTAATGGGTAGTTGGATACCCTTTGCAAATAAAGTAAAATATAAAATATAAAAAACAAAATAGAGAGGAAAAAAATAAAGAATAGATCCAATACGTAATTGTTAAGTTTTCTTATGCACATCTATACTTCTATATCCATACTATTAAAAAGCAAACTCAATTCATGAAGCCTTTAATTTGGTAAAGCCTCCACTATAGTAAAGCTTTTTTGTTTGACAAAAATGACCCGTAACAAAAAATTTAACCAGTTTAAATTTAACACATGTAAGGGTAATTATGTAAAATATACAATCAAACTATTTATTTAAATTCTGCAACCACTCACTACTAAATTAGTGGTAAAACAATGTAATTAAATATAGTGTAACACACGTACATAGTGCATGCTACTTTTTTTAGTTTATATAATCATATATATATATTTATATAAGTTGTGTTAACTCTTATAATTTGCCTCACTCATACGTGGCATGCTAAATGCTCTTATATTTTTAAAATGTCACGTCATAGTGGCAATTAGTTAAATAACTATTGAATTTGTTGGCAATTGATTAGATAACTAATAATTAACCACACTATTAATTTTATAAGATATATACAAGATAAGATTAGGATAACTATTAAAAAATAAGATACTAAAAAGAAAAATAAAGAGGTTTACAGGACAATTATAACGTTATAAATCATAAAAAAGGGAGTAAAGCATAATAGTTAGCAAATTAATGATATCACAAGTTTTTGAGTTTTATTAAAGTATGTGTGTCTTTGTTTGATCGGAATAAAATACCTAAAATTTTAGGATTAAATTTAAAAAAATAACTTAATCAATTGACTATTATTAAATACAATACTATTAATTTTTTTCTTTTATGCAAAGTATTGAACAAAAAGTTCTATTGCATTAACTCACCTGAATTTTTACAAGTTCTTTTATTTTTCATAATATTATCTTTCCATAAAACAAATTAATATTGTATACTTAATTATTTTGAATTTTAGATAAATTACTTACAACATGTATATACAATCACTTTTTTAAATATTTTTATCTATCCTTCTATGATAAAAGATAATGGTACACAAATAGTAAATTTTAAATAATATTTAATCTCGATGCATTGCACGAATTGAGCCTTAGTACATCTATATAAGTCACGTGTGTATAAATATATGTGTGTTTATAGCAGACTGGTAAAGAAAAGAGTATATAGAGAGAGAAGAGACTAATCAAGAAAGGAGTGGGGACGGATCGTTTCTCGTCATTGCCTCTGGATTGCATATCACGCATTCTCTCTTCGACTTCTCGTCGGGATGTTTGCCGATCGCCGGTGATCTCAAAGGGGTTCAAGTTGATCGCCGATTTGGAGTCGGTTTCGGATACTGTGTGGGGTAGATTTCTACCGTCCGATTATCGTGAAATCATTCTGAGGTCGCTTCACCTGTGGCCTTCTTTACCAGGAAACAACTCTATTTTCGCCTGGCCGAGTCTCCGATCCTCCTTGACGGGGCCAATCTGGTAAGTAACCCAAATCCCATAATTTTCATCGTCTTTGCTTATGTATCTCTGTATGCACACGTGTACATGCTCTTTTATATTCAATGCCCATCATTTTCATCTTCTTTGCAAAATTATTTTATTGAAATGATATTACAAACTAATAAAATCACACTAAATACAAGTTATATTTTTATCATTGCCTTTCTTGCAGTTGAGATAATGAATTAGCTATATTGTTCTTTCATAAAATTTGCAGTTGAGAATGAAGTGGTTAGGACAGTTTTGAAATTAAGAGGCATCACGGTGAATTTTTTATTTTAAAGAAAAAAGCTCTCCGTCACATCATTTATATATAAATTTGGTATGAATTTTCTTTTATATTACTTGTTTTTTACTTAACGTACTGCATAATCATGAGGGGGTTGATTACAATCCAATTGCAGGGTAAACACTTACATGTCCAATTGGGCTTCTGCTTCAACAGTTTTTTTGGTTAATTATGTGTACCTCTTCTGTTAATTTAAATATTCTTACTCTTTAATTTAATTATTATTATTTTTAATTTCAGAGCTTCTCTTTAGATAAAGAGTCTGGAAAAAAAATGTTATATGATGGGAGCCCGGGAGCTTACAATTGCATGGGGAGATACTCCACATTGATGGATACCTTTACATCTATCAAGCTCTCTCTCTCTCTCTCTACATATATATATATATATACACATATGTGGGATAATTACAAAATCATACTTTACTTTCTTGTATTTTGAGTAAAATTCAAATAACTTATCTGAAGAATACATAACTCATTTATTGTTTGGACTTATATTCAAAATTGATAGAATTGTTACAGATATGGTGAAATGATAAAAATATTATCTTATAAAAGACAACTCTTTATTTTGACATAAATATATATATATATGTGTGTGTGTGTGTGTGTGTGTGTGTGTGTGTGTGTGTGTGTGTGTGTGTGTGTCTGCGTGCATGCTTTTGTGTAAGTTTAGTTTTCACTTCTTACGTGCAGATTCTCGAGGGTGGCTAAGCTTCTGGCTGTGTGTTGGCTTGAGATCAAAGGCAAAAGAGAGAATTGTTATCTCGAAAGACTAGTATGTAGCATTCCTTGTCTTCAAAATTGAACGAAGGAACTCAACACTTATTGATGGAGCCGACCAGGAATGCCGTAACTGCCCGACCATGAGAAATCACACGAGCTGATGACGTATTGTGCATTACAATGGTTAAGACTCCAGCACCAAACATGTTGATATATCAAAAGGCACAGATGGGATCGAAAGAAGGCAAAGCACCACGAAAAGAGGATCTGCCCTTAGAGGTCCAGCCGACCAAGGCCTGACCAGGGAGTCATGACCAACCAGACCGTAGCTGCACACGACCAAGTGGACTGCACCCGAGCAAGACTGGTGAGATGGTGCCGATCATTTGTCCCATCAGCCACGCTAGTGAAAGCCATCATTGGCAACCTAATCATGATAACGTGCTCCCAACTCCAAGACTTCGCGTGTAGGAGGAGGCAGTCACCTCACTCACTCTGACAGACGCCTAAGGAAGCGCCACGTTTGGAGTTGGACAACCACGCCTCCCACTACCCTGCCACTAGTCAGCATCTCCAATGCCGTGCCGTCACATGGAGAAACAACCGTCTCCCACCCTCTCCATGCATACAACGCCCCTTTAGGGCTACCAGGGTGCCTGCCAATATAAAAGGAAAAATCATCTTCTTTTACAAGGTATGCAAACATAAACTCTAGCTAAAACTCTGTTGAAATATCTCCAGAAACCTAACTTAGGCATCGGAGTGCCCTTGGCCGGCATCACACCGATGCCTTTCACCCTTTCCCCTTTTTAGATTAATGGAGCTGATTGTTGCTGGCCTGAGGACCGACTTACTGCATCATCAGTTGACGTCGTCTGTGGGAAACGATTGTTTTCCATTTTCATGGTCGTCACCAGGTCCGGCACTTCACGCATCCCCTTACCCATGGTAGATCAAAACACCAACAAGGTCGCAAGTGACTAAAACACCGACAGAGTTACAGCCCTCGAAATTCGTATGGCCGATGTTATGGCCAACATGCAAATGCTGATTACCCAAAACCAGGAGTTGCTTCAACGACTCCTTGCTACCCCCGCAGGAGGACAACCACCCAAAGCTCAACCAGAGAATGAAGGAAATCACGCCAGGCAAGACGTGAACGAAGATCCCGTCTTACTTGGCGGCGGCATCCTGCCCCCTAGGGCTGTGCTACCACCCCGAAACGACCACACTCCTCCAGACGAAGCACAAAGCCGGGCCCCTAGCCCGCCGCCTCAACGTCGCCCCCAGCACATTGAAGAAGAAGGAGAAAAGAGGGACAATCCCCCGGCCTGGGACGAGCGTTTGAGAGCCCTCCAAGCCCAGATGACCGGGGTCATAGAGGCTGTGAAGACCAGAACTCCGAACACCGTTGAGGAAATGGTAAACAGAACCGACTCCCCGTTCACCCAGGCAGTCATGCAGGTCCCCCTACCGCCTAAGTTCAAAATGCCCACCATAGAGATGTTCAATGGGGCGAAGGACCCATTGGACCATCTGGAGACCTACAAAGCCTTGATGCAACTCCAAGCCGTCCCCGACGAGATTATGTGCCGCGCCTTCCCTGTCACTCTCAAAGGAGCAGCTAGAGTGTGGTTTAACTGAATTCAACCCTCCACTGTCAGTTCCTTCGTTCAGCTCAACAAACTGTTCGTTGGGCACTATATTGGAGCCCAGCAACAGAGGAGACTCGCGACCAGCCTACTTAATGTGAAGCAAAAGAAAGATGAAACTCTTCAAGAGTTTGTCACCAGGTTTAACCTAAAAACCTTGGAGGTGGACGATGTTGACGACAAGGTCGCAGTCACCACTTTCATGAGCGGAGTCAGGACCCACAAGTTCATGTTTTCGTTAGCCAAGGAGCCTCCGAAGACTATGGCGGACCTCATGATCAAAGCCCAGAAAAATATGAATGTCGAGGATACGATGAACGCTAGACAGGAACGTGATGAGGGCGTCACTTCCCGGTCAGACAAAAAGAAGAGATCACCCGAAAGTAAGGACGACCGAGACAAGAAAGCCCCAAGGAGCGAGCAGATAGAAAGGGGGGACCGACCGAGAAACTGTTTCGCTGCCTTTGAACGTAGTTTCACTCCGCTGACCATGTCATTGGAGCACGTCCTGAATGAGATAAAAAATGACCCAGACCTGAAATGGCCTGGGAAGTTAAGGGGACCCTCAGAAGAGAGGAACCGAAAGAAGTATTGCTGATTCCACAGGGACCACGGCCACAACACAGACGATTGTTTCGACCTCAAGCAACAGATAGAGAACCTGATCAAGGAAGGGCGTTTGGGGAGGTACATTGCGGCCAACGGCAAGATAAAGCACAACCGGCCGAGCAGAAGAGCCCGGAAAGAGCCCCAACACACCAACGCCCGATCAGGGAGATAACGGTCATCTCTAGGGGCTTTGGAGGTGGCGGCGAGTCTTCGTCCACTAGAAAGAACCATGTCAGAAGGGCAAAGCAATTAGAAGTATTCTCAGTAGACAAACCAAGCAAAAAGGCCTGACCAGACGTTCCGGACGTAGTATTCACCGAGGAGGAAGCTTCAGAGCTGAGTTACTCGCATGATGACACCCTGGTGGTCAGCGCCATCATCTCCAACTTCAAAACACGACGAATCCTCATCGACAGTGGTAGCTCAACTGACATCCTGTTCTGGAGAGCCTTCAAGCAACTATAGATATCAAGAGAGGCCCTGAAGCCCGTGACGTCCCCCTTTGTGGGGTTCACCAGCGACTGCGTCGTCCCTGTAGGCTCCATTGAGTTACCCGTCACCTTGGGGGATGACCCCCAACAAACTAAGAAGTTGGTCAATTTTGGTCGTGGACTGCTCTTCAGCCTACAATGTGATTATAAGGTGTACAACCCTAAATCAGTTTAAGGTAGTCGCGTCCACATATCACCTGAGGTTGAAGTTTCCAACAGAGCACGGGGTGGGAATCATAAGGGCGATCAGGTGACCACGAGAGAATGCTACTTGGCATCCTTCAAAGGGGATGCTGCCATAGAAACCCTGGTGATAGAGGAGCTGGAAGTCAGAGACGAGGAAGAACTTAGGCGGGGAGAACCCGTGGAAGAGTTAGAACAAGTCCCCATCCACCACCCAACTCAGGACAATAGCACGTAGTCGCCCAAGGTTGTCATAATTGGCACTGGAGCTCCAGAGCGGCTCATGCAAGAGCTGCGACAATTCCTGAAGGAAAACGTTGATGTCTTCGCCTGGACCTACGAAGATATGCCAGGCATCGAACCCGAGATCGTTGCTCACTACCTCAACATTTCACCAGAAGCCAAACTGATCAAGCAGAAAAGGAGAAGCTTTGCCACCGAGCGCAACGAGGCCATCGCGGAAGAAGTGGACAAGCTCGTCCAAGCCCAGTTCATCAGAGAGGCACAATACCTGACCTGGCTCTCAAATGTTGTAATGGTGAAGAAAGCAAACGAAAAATGGTGGATGTGCGTAGACTTCACTGACCTCAACAAAGCCTGCCCCAAAGACAATTTCCCACTGCCCACCATTGACCTTCTAGTCGATTCCACGACCGGATATGAGATGCTCTCCTTTATGGATGCTTTTTCGGGGTACAACCAGATCAAAATGGCAGAATGCGATCAGGAATACACCGTCTTCATTACCGACAGAGGATTATACTACTACCAAATGATGCCCTTCAGCCTAAAAAAAGCTAGGGCAACCTACCAAAGGCTAGTCAACAGAATGTTTAAGTCCCAGATAGAGCGAAACGTGGAAGTATATGTAGACAACATGCTGGTCAAGAGCAAGCAAGCTGCCAACCATTTGGAAGATTTGAAAGAGACCTTCCACACTCTCAGACACTACAACATGAAGTTAAACCCGGCCAAATGTGCATTCGGGGTGGCCTCGGAGAAGTTCCTTGGTTTTATGGTATCGCAACGAGACATCGAAGCAAACCCAGAGAAAGTCAGGGCCATACTAGATATGTAGGCCACGAAGACGACCAAGGATGTTCAGCGACTAGCAGGACGAGTGGCGGCCCAGCGACTAGCCTTCGCTCTGGTGAACTCAGCGCGGAGGCTCCAGCTGTACTTCCAAGCCCATACGATTGTGGTCCTGACAGATCAGCCCATCAAGAAAGTCCTACACAAGCTTGAAACGTCTGGTCGGCTCATGAAGTGGTCAGTAGAGCTCAGCCAGTTCGACATTCAGAACAGGCCCCAAACAGCCGTTAAAGGACAAGCAGCAGCAGATTTCATTGCAGAGTTTACCGCCCAACCTCACACCCCACCCGACGTGGAGGATGCCGAGAATAACTGAATACTAAACGTTGCTGGCTCCTCCACTGAACAATCCAGCGGGGCAGGCGTGGTTCTTGTTACCCCGGATGGCTAGAAAGTGGAGTACGCTCTCAAATTTAAATTCTCGGCCACCAATAACGAGGCCGAGTATAAGGCACTCATCGCCGAGCTTAGAATTGCTCGGCGAATGGGGGCAGAGCAGATAACCGTCAAGGGAGATTCGCAGTTGGTGATAGAGCAGGTCCAGGGGGAGTATGAAGCCAAAGGGGAGAAAATGAAGGAGTACTGCCAGATGGCCAGAGACTTGGTCAGAAAATTCTCCAAAGTAGTATTGCAGAGGGTCCCCCGTCTGGAAAATGAAGAGGCAGATAGATTGGCGAGAATAGCGTCCTCAAACCAACCTGACCCCGAAGTGCCCTTGGAAACTCTCGATTCGTTGAGCATCTAAATCCCGGAGGTCAATGCGCTGGAAACAGATGACTCGTGGGCTAAGGCGATCAGGGATTACCTAGAGCGCAACATCCTCCCAGAAGACAAGCTAAAGGCAAGGAGGACCAAATTCAGGGCTAGTCGATATGTGATGTTCGACGGGGTCCTGTACAAACGAGGGCACACTATCCCTCTCCTCAAATGTGCCACCACAGAAGAGGCAACCTACATCATAAGGGAAGTCCACGAAGGTATTTGTGGTAATTATTCCGGAGGACGATCCCTGGCTAACAAAATCCTCAAGACGACATACTACTGGCCAACCATGGGTAAGGACTACCAAGAGTTCGTGAAAAAGTGTGATAAATGCTAACGTCCCAAGATAATCCGCACAGGAGTTGACTCCCATTCAAAGCTCGTGGCCTTTCGCTCAGTGGGGGATCGACACCGTGGGCCCATTGCCCCTGGGTAGGGGCCAGAATAAGTTCGTTGTGATAACCATTGACTATTTCACTAAATGGGCTGAAACAGAGGCCTTCACCACCATCACCGAGCAAAAAATGACCAACTTCCTCTGGAAGAACATCGTGTGTCACTTCAGAATACCCAAAGTGGTCATCATTGACAATGACAAGCAATTCGAAGGGAAGTAGTTTAGCAAGTTATGCTCAAACTTGCACATTAGCCACCATTTTTCTTCGCCGGAACACCCCCAAGCAGACGGGCAAGTGGAAGTTACCAACAGGTCCCTTCTCAAAATTATCAAGACCAACCTCGAGAAAGCCAATGGGCTATGGACTGAGGAGCTACCCAGTGTCCTCTGGGATTACCGAACCACCAAGCGGGTCTCCACCGATTAGACCCCATTCTCCCTCACCTTTGGGGCTGAAGCTGTTATACCAGTGGAGATTGGCCTCCCCAGCCCTAGGACTCAGAACTACGATCCAGCGACAAACAACGAGGCATTAACAGTCAACATGGACCTACTGGAAGAGAAAAAGCTCCAGGTAGCAATTAGAATGGCCTCATATCAGCAGCAGATGCGCCAGTACCATCATAGCCGAGTGCGTTTGGGGGATTTCAGGAAAGGAGACTTGGTGTTGAAAAAGGTCAACCAATCTATCAGAGTTGCACAGGACGGGAAGCTTAGCCCGAATTGGGAAGGACCTTACGAGGTAACGGGCTTCACTAGAAAAGTAAACTGCAGATTGAATGGTCCCAATGGCAAAGAACTGCCCCACCCTTGGCATGCTGAGCACCTGAGGAAGTACTATGTGTAAGTGATATTTGGTTTGAATACACAATTGTAGCAAAGAATCTTTTTGTCTATTAATGTCGTACAGGGACCTGCCTAAATTTAGCAACCCTTATATCTACAACTGCAAGTTGATTCATGACGTATTGAATATCTGCATAATTATCTTTATTTGCAAACCCACAAACATCTCCCTTGTAAGGAACTAAAGCGACAAAGCCCTGCTCGGACATGGCCTAGCAGGCATAAAGCGACAAAGTCCTGCTCAGGCCATGGCCGAGCAGGCAAAGGCTTTATGCCCAAGACTAAAGTGACAAAACCCTGCTCGGACATGGCCGGGCAGGCACAAAGCGACAAAGTCCTTCTCAAGCCATGGTCGAGCAGGCAAAGGCTTTATGCCCACAACTAAAGTGACAAAACCTTGCTCAGACATGGCCGGGCAGGCACAAAGCGACAAAGTCCTGCTCAGGCCATGGTCGAGCAGGCAAAGGCTTTATGCCTACAACTAAAGCGACAAAGCTCTTTTCGGACATGGCCGAGCAGGCACAAAGCGACAAAGTCGTACTCAGGCCATGGCCAAGTAGGCAAAAGTCTTCATGCCCACAACTAACACGACAAAGCCCTGCTCGGACATGGCCGGAGCAGGCACCAAGCGACAAAGTCCTACTCCGGCCATGGCCGAGCAGACAAAGGCTTTATGCCCACAATTGCAAAGCAACAAAAACCCCTGGTTGGGAATTTCTGAGCGGGCAAAGGCTTAATGCCCACAAATAAAAACAATGAGGCCCAATTCCACAAATTCAAGTAACAATCCCTGATCGGGGCATGCCTGAGTAGGCAAATGCCATGAATCTAAGCAATAATTCTTGCCCGAGCAGGCAGACTTGTGGGGATAGCCTAATGTTTCGTTCAATCTACTTTTACTACTGGTGTGGACTACCGTTTACCCCTGGGAGGCAACAAAGCAAGCAGATTAAAACAGAAATGTCAACAATGAGGATGAACGAACCTTTTTCATTTAAAACAACTAAAAACAGATTGCAAGGGCCAGAGCAGTGTTACAAAACTTAAACCACTGCAAGGGCAAAAATGAAAAACTCCTATACAATAGATCTATTTGGCCTTAGGCGCTCTAAAAGGGGCCACAGCTTTGGACTGGGCTTCCCCATTTTCTGGGGCCTTGGGAGGGACTATAGTCTTGGGCTGACCATCACCCTTCTCTGAGGGCTTGGAGGGGACCGCAGCCTTAAGTTGACCATCGCTCTTCTCTGAGGGCTTGTAGGGGACAGCAACCTGGGGCTGCGTATCACCCTTCTTTAAGGGCTTGGAGGTGACTACAACCTTAGGCTGACCGTTACCCTTATCCGAAGACTTAGAGGGGACTGTAGGCTTCGGCTGACCATCACCCTCCTCTTGGGCTTTGGAAGAGGCCGCAGCTTTGGTAGCTTGTGACTGGGCATCATCCTTGTCCGCCCCCTCCTTGTCTTGCACCCCGCCCCTTGACGCTATTTGGGAGACAGCATCATCCTTGTCCTCGGGTTCAATCTGGAAGAGGTCAAGACCAGGATAAGCCCGAGCAATAAGAGTTTGGCTTCCCCAAATCCATCCAGGTAAATCTTGGCAAATGCCATTTGACACTCTGCCCCCTGCATATATGCCCGCTCCGCCCTCTTCTTGGCCTCCACTAGCTCAGCAGGAAACGCTACAATCTGGTCTTGGGCAACCTTCAGGGCAGCCTTCTCTGTTGCCAGCTTTTCCCAGCAGACCTCCTTCTAGCCCTTCTCCTTTTCAAGGTCAACCCTCAGTCTGGCCTGCTCGTTCTTAAGCTCCTTCACCTTCTCTAGGGTCGTGCTCAGCTCAGCCTGGAGCTGGTCAGAAACCTTTGTCTCCTCTGTAAAGGCCTTCTCAAAGTTCGCTGATCGAGCAGCTAGTGTCGCCACTCTAATAGCAGCCTGAGCATGAAACAGAACGACCAGGAAAACACTCAGCATTCCAAAACAACAGAGCAACAAGAATCAAAGTGCTAAGTGCAAGGCAGTACTTTCCTACCTTCAACAGGTCCTGGCATGCCTCCTTGGCTAACATTGAGGACGCTTGACCGCCCAGCTTACTAACATCTGAGGTAGGAATGACACTCGTAAGCCTTCTCATCATCTCGCCAGCGTTCACAAAAATTGAGGTCGAGTTTGGCACATCCCCCAGCAGAAGGGTAGGGGGTAAGACACAAGCAGCATCAACAGGTGCAGGAGGAGGTGGCGGTAAGGCCTTCTCAACCAAGGGGTGCCACCCTGCTGTGGAGCGTCGTCCTCCATGGTTATCACCTTCCCCCTGCCCCCTTCAGCAGAGGCTGGAGCGAAAACCTTCTGACCAGACGCCAGTTTGAATCTCTTGACTGGGGTTAGAGGATCAACCCCCACGTTCAGTTTAGCTCTCTTTAGGAAGCTCTAGTTTAGCGCCATCTTTTCCTCCTCGTCCTCAAGAACGTCCACCTCTTAATCTGCAAAAGTCACAGGGCATGAACATCAGAGCTTGACAGACCATAGTTACCTACAAAATACCACGTACTCACTCCTTACTCGTTCTGCCTTTAGAGCGTAATCTGTAGGCTCAGGGCTCAACAAGAACATACCCAAGTTTTCCACATTCACCAAGGCACAGGCGTCAGTAACACCATGCTCGACAGCTCGGTCCCCCCTCCCCTTCAACTCCTCGCTTAACGTAGGGGGCAGCCCGGGCTAAAAGCAAACAACCTACATCAATGCTCTACAGACCTGCAAGTCTAACGAGCAAATAAAGACAAAACACCAGGGTTGGAGAGCGTACCCTTCCTAGAAGGCCTCCCCTAACTGTGAGGAATTCGAACGAACTTCTCATCCACTGGCTCCCAAGGCTGGCTCTCCCAACCCTCGCCATATATAAAGAAAAACTTGTCCTTCCACCCCTTGTGAGACAAGGGCAAATCCTTCACCAATATCATGCCCTTATTCTTGGCAAAAAAGTACCACCACCCACTCTCGAGCTCTGACATCTTGTAGCAGTGCAGGAACTCACTCAATGTGAGGCTGTCCTTGCCACCACTACTCGCCTGCCACAATACGGCAAGCCCCATGAAAATCCTCCATGCGTTCAGCATGAGCTGACCAAGTGGTAGCCCCAAAGTACCCAAAATCTCCCTGATGGGAGCAGATACGGGGAATCTGAGGCCATTCACCAAGGTGGCCTCATACACACAGATCTCCCTTGGCTGGGCAAAGTAGGCCTACTCCCCCTTCTTCAGAATCCTCTAACGCAACGAAGAAGACATCCGGTACTCCTTCCAAATCCTCCTCATCCTTTTCTCCGTCATCACGGAAGATACCCCCTTCGCCGAGAAGTCAAACTCCCTTACTCCCGCCACTACCATTGCCCCGGCTCCTAGATCCGTGCCCCTTCGGACGCTCCAGAAGGACCCACTGATGAACTATCAGGGGCCCCAACCCTCACCCTCACCCTCACCCTCACCAGATCCTGAGAGGGGGTATTATCAGTATCTGACGATTGCACCCCTCTCTCATCCATCGTCCTTATCACGTACCCATTTCTACTAAATTCAACCACCTCCCCAGCCAGTCCTTCAACCCCTCGACGTTAATTGCCCCAGACAACCTACGCACCAAATCGCCCAATAGTCTAAGGCTACAACGAAAACACTTACCAACCCAAGCCATGAATTCTTTGCAACAGTCACGAATCCACGCAGCCAGCACCAACGCAGGAGAAAATCTGTTGAACAATCCGAAAATCTGCAAGTGTGAGAGCGTGGGAGCCAAAGGTGCCACCGCTTAGGCTAAAACCCTCTTTTTCAAAATCAACAAGCTAGATTGCACCACCCAACCATGGATCCAACGGCTGGCAATCCACGGGTCGTGTCACCCTTCGTCAACCAATGACCATACGCCGTGTGGCGAAATGTCAATCGGTGCATTCAATCCTCACCAGCCTTATCATAAATGCGCTTACGGCATTGTAAATGCTTCGCAACTCCACGAAGCGACACCTCCCAACACAGGAAACCCCTTTGGACCCCGAGCTCAGGGTATTTAGAGGAATGGGGGGCTACTAGTGGGGACTAATCATGAATTTCCCTGACCACCCCCCACGCTCGGGGTACTCAGAGGAATGGGGGGCTATTAATGGGGACTAATCATGAATTATTCTGACCACGCCCCACGCTCAGGGTACTCAGAGGAATTAGGGGCTACTGGTGGCGACTGATCATGAATTTCCCTGACCACGCCCCATTCTCGGGGTACTCAGAAGAATGGAGAGCTACTAATGTAGCCGACCAGGAACGCCGTAACGGCCCGACCAAGAGAAATCACACGAGTTGTCAGATTCAGCTGATAACGTATTGTGCATTATAATGGTTGAGACTCCAGCGCCAAACATGTTGATATCTCGAAGGACACAGATGGGATCAAAAGAAGGCAAAGCACCACGAAAGGAGGATCTGCCCTGAGAGGTCCAGCCGACCAAGGCCTGACCAGGGAGTCATGACCAACCAAACCGTAGTTGCACACGACCAAGCGGACTGCGCCTAAGCAAGACTGGTGAGATGGTGTCGATCATTCGTCCCACCAGCCACGCCAGCTAGTGAGAGCCATCATTGGCAACCTAATCATGATAACGTGCTCCCAACTCCAAAACTTCGCGTATAGGAAGAGGCAGTCACCTCACTCACTCTAACACACGCCTAAGGAAGCGCTATGTTTGGGATTTGACAACCACGCCTCTCACTACCCTGCCACCAGTTAAGATCTCCAATACCGCGCCACCACGTGGAGAGACAGCCGTCTCCCACCCTCTCCATGCATACAACGCCCCTCTAGAGCTACCAGGGTGCCTGCCAATATAAAAGAAAAAATCATATTCTCCAACAAGGTATGCAAACATAGACCCTAGCCAAAACTCTGTTGAAATATCTCTAGAAACCTAACTTAGGCATTGGAGTGTCCTTGGCCGGCATCACACCAGTGTCCTTCACCCTTTCTCCTTCTCAGATTATTGGAGCTGATCGTTGCTGGCCTGGGGACCTACTTTCTGCATCATCACTTATCAATCCTTCTAACTAAGTAGGTGAACTGCGTTCTATTTTTCAAACTAACGAACTGGGAACTAATCTTTGTTAAATCCACGAACTCAAATGATCAAATTCTTGAATTTAAAAGGTCAAATCTTCAAATTATAATTTGGACTAATAGTTGATTGCCACGAATATCATTATGATATTTATAATTATTTTAAAACTTGAAATGTTATTAATTAGAGGTTAATTCCAATTGAAATCGACCAAATTACTCATTTATTTAGTTTGTAGTCAACTATTTATTAAATATGGTAATATTTTGGTATAAAAATATTGTGAAATATTTAATAATGAAAATTTTAAATATATTAAAATAAAAAATAATATAATATAGACGCTCTTAAGGCGCTATCGACCCTATGAATTTTGAAAATTAACGCTCTCACACACCCGCACTCGCTTTATTTGACTTGGCTGACAAACCTCCTAGCGAGGGCAACAACTAGATTTGTTGGGAAAAAATGAAGATGATGAGCCTGAGAAGATCAACAGAGCTGTTTATCTAAAAGTGCGATCATCGAAACGGGTGACGAGAGCACACAATGGAGGGATTCCATAGAAGAGAAAGGACGAGTGGATGAAGATTGAATTGGGAGAGTTCTTCAATGATGGAGGAGAGAATAATGGTGAAGTGGAGATGAGATCGATGGAGACCGAACGAGGTAACTGGAAGTTTGGCCTCATCATCAAGGGCATTGAGCTTCGGCCCAAACTAAATGCAGAAATACGAAGATTATATATATATATATACATATATATATGTATGTATTTGGAGCGCGTTTGGAATACAGTTTAAAAAAAAACTTATAAATTACAAGCTTAAACTATTTTAAAAAAAGTAGCTTTTTTTTAGTGGCAATCTACAAAAGGTGTAAAAGTGTTGAAGCTGATTCAATTACGAAAAGCAACCTTTTTAAACAGCTTATTGAAGTGAGCCAAACATTATTTCAAAAAGTTATAAAGTAAATGTTATAAATTGCAAAAAAAAAAAAAAAAAATGGGTCATGTATCTATAAATGGTTTCTGCTTTTACTCCTCTATGATGAACTGCGAAGTCCAAACTCTCTCCGGTCCTTTTTGTCGGAATGAAGCTCTTTCATTTGGCCAATATATGTGTATAGGATAATGTTATTATTTCAAAAAAATTGTATAGAAACTTCTACCAGAATGATGTTGTATTTTTTTAATTAAGAGTTACCAAAATAGGTGTTCTGTTGTAGGTGAAAGGCTCTCATATATGATATAATCATATCATTTTATATAGAAATTTGTATAAATATTTTGATTATATAACATAACCGGTATGTATATATGGTTTAGTATATACATATAATTCTTCTCATGGACGAAGCAAAAGATTTGATGGGAGATACACTAGTCATCTAGATTGATGTGTTTAGAAACTATTCGAGATGGTCTTAGTTCAAATTTTGAACTAAAATAGTTTCCAATCCCACTTGAAGGTGTGGCTTCTTTACCGGCAATCACACAATGAGGGTGCACCTTGGCTTTTGGCTAAGGAGCAAATAGGTAAGGTGGGAGTTCAAAATTGGAATAAACCCAAATCATGCCAACACTCCAAAAGATCATGATGATATTAACCAAAAACAGGTCCATGGTAAATCTTGAATTACGAAAGTTACTAATTTAATATAAGAAAATGATATATGTAATTTCATTTTTCAATCTATTTTCTCACTCTTAAACACAAGTAATCAGGTCTTATATAAATTTATTAATATGGGTCCTACAGTCTTGTGTCTAAGAGTGAAAAAAATATTGAAAAATACTATTTGATTGTATATAGCATTAATCTTTAATATAATGAGAATTTTTAGAAAAGTTTCCATTAATATTAGGAATGTAAAAGAACCAACCTGAGCGTTCTTCAAATTTAACTTGGTAAAATTTAACGGGCTTTAAAATATATTTAAGTTTGATTTATCTTTCAAATTGAATCCTGAACAACTTTTATTAATTCAAGCTAATCACATGCAAAACTCAACTAGTTTTGGTTTTTGAGTCCCAAAATACAAATTAGTGTATCGAGCTAAGCTCATAAACTAACAAGTTTCACAATATATTCAAACTTAATTTGTATACATAACGAGTATATCGTTAAAAGAGATTTTGGTGAACCAAATAAAAGTCCAGCTCAAATAATGTGGTTTGTTTCATAAGAGAAAATATTTAATGTGACAATGATGTCACATTATTTTGTTGATGTGATATGACAACTCAATCAAATCAAACTAAATGCAAGTGTTCAATCGAATAACCTACATTCCATGTATGGGTCTTTCAGAATTAGCTCATTTTTAAATTAGATAATTAGAAGTATTATGATGCACCAGATTACTCGGAAACACTACAGTTTTTATGAGATTCTAAATTTAGGGTTTTTTTTAGATTTAGAATTACCTAATCTAAGATTAAAATTTTCTCTTATTCAAAAGTCCACACATTTGAATTTAGTCATAATATCGAAGGACTTTGAATTAGTAAATTAAAAATAAAATATTTTGGGGGTGTTTGGGTCATTGACTTATAAGCCATAAGCTATAAGTTATAAGATACAAGCTACTTTTAAAAAGTTACTTTTAAAAATAGTTTTTCTCGAAATACGTAATTAAACATAAACTGTTTTTTTAAACCACTCACCCAAACACATTTCAAAAAAATTATAAACATAAGCCATAAACTACTAAATAAGCTACGTCCAAACACCACCTTTATAAAAGAAAACAAGTGGGACATTCAAATGAAGCCTAATTAATTAGATAATTGGAAGTGTTTAGTTATATCAAAGACAACTTGTCTCTAAAAATTTTATTTTTTGTGAAATTAAAAGATATTGGTAATTTCTTTTAAGACCTAGAATTACCTAATCTAAAATTAAAATTTTCAAGAATTTCCTCTATTAAATTCAGAGATTTTAAATCGAAAATGGATTGCTTATCAAAAAAAAAAAACTGAAAATAGAGTAATTTGTAAAATAAGGCAAGTGGCACATTCAAATGAAGCCCAATAAATTGAAAGAATTCGTGCAATTCATTTCCATTAATCTATTAAATATTTATTTACCACTCATAAAACAAATTTTGTCTTTCTTTCTATGGACATCAAAAGATCCTTTGGTATGTGCACTTAAAACATGTTCGTGTTTCTTTCTTGGACGTCGAAAAGATGCTTTTTTTATATGCACTTAAATTTCTTATTTGAAAAATCAGATGATGTGCTTTTGTAGTAACAGTGTAGAAGAAAAAAATTGCATTAAAAAATAAAAACATATCTTTAGAATTGAATGAAAATGGAAATGGCAAGTGAAAATACAAAAAACTCTCATCCCTAAGTTACCCTTACAAATGTAAACATGAATTTATTCATATATGCGTTTTTAGGAGAGGTGTACGGCAACATATTTGGATCAACTTATAAGTTAACTTACTTAAATAGTTTATAATTTTTTATTTTTATTTTTTTTAACTTTTAAAAGATCGTAAACATAATCTTAATACCCATGAAAATAAAAATAAAAAGAGTTTTGGTTGCAAACACAACTTTACGAGCACTATGTTTGGATCTTAAATATGTTACGAGAAAGAAAAATGAAAAATAAAAAAAATTATTTATTTTTTCTCATTTACGTAACACAATCAAATAAAAAAAAATCTTTCACTTCTTTTTGTTTATCTATATTTTCTCCTCGTGTTTTTTTCCCATGTAGATATAAAATTCAAATGAAAGTAGAGTAATTGGGACATTAACAGCAAAATAAAAACAGAGAAAAAAAGAAATATAAAAATAGATCCAATACTTAATTGCTAAGTTTTCCTTTAATTTTCTTTTCCAATCCACCAGATACATATTTATACAACACTGCAAGAAAAGGCATTTTTTGCGACGGCTCAATGCCGTCGCAAATATTCATTTGCGACGGCTGAGCGTCGACACAAATGGAGGGGTCGCAAATACTTTTTGAGACGGCCGTGCGACGGCATGGTGACATTTTGCAACGGCGTGCCCCTATCGCAAATAGTGTACGACGAACCAAATTTTTTTGCGACGGTATAGCATGCCGTGGCCAATAAGACCTTTTGCGATGGATTAATTGCCGTCGCTAATGCTATTTTATGGAATAAATTTTTAAAATGACCCCCATTTGCGATGGTTTTTGCCGTCGCAAATAATGGGTTTTGTAATATGTATTTGCAGTCGTCTCAAGTATTTGCGATGGTTCATGCCGTCGCAAATACAATTGCGAAATGAATGATTTAAAATCGTCAAAGTATTTGCGACGGTATCTTGCCGTCGCAAATACTTTCGGAAAAAAAAAATTTTTGCTCCATATTAGGCATGATTTTTGTAATTTGTTATTTACCCTGATAAAATGAACATTTAATATGATCAAAATTACTAAATTCAAACATTCAGTAAAACCAAAATGCTTAAATAAATACTTAAGAAAATTAATATTCCATTTTAATATACATATCCAAACAACAAATAAACAAACAATATTGTCTTCCACCAATATTCAAAACAAAACCAAAATACATACATAATCTCTCACAAAAAGAACAACCTAAATGAAAATTCATACAACAAAAGAGAGTTTTAAGTCTATTACAACATAAGCCAATACAAAAAGACCATCCACCTATTCTTTATCAATAACCTGAAAAGAAGAAAATAAAACAATATTAGATATGATAATGACATAATAAATAAAATTAATAGATATGCATGTAATATATGGGTTTATTGAAATAAAAATGTAATTTACAATAATAAATGCAATATTCTTAAATCATAAATTCAAAAAACTTAAACATAATTAGTACAATTACGCAAAATGGTTATTCTAAAAAAACTAAGGAAAAGAGAGAAAAAAATGTTACTTCTCACAAACCGGAACACCGGCGACCGTGTTGTTCATTCCCACACGTCACTCGTGGCTAAATCTTACTACGTGTCGAGTTAGATGGAGTTCCAATCTCGTTTGTGTGTTTTAGTACCTAAACAACTCAAAAACACGTTATTCTCTAAAAAAAACTAAGGAAAAGAGAAGGAAAAATAATTAAATCTCTCAAACCGGGAATCTGGCAACTGTGCCGTTCATTCTCACACGTTACTCGTGCCTAAATCTTACTACATGTTGAGTTTGACGAAGTTCGGAGCTCGTTTGTGCAGTTATGTATCCAAACAACTTGAAAACACGTTATTTTCTTAAAAAAAAGCTAAGGAAAAAAGTGTTACATCTCCCAAACCGAGACTCCGGCGACTGTGCCGTTCATTCTGACACGCCACTCGTGCTTAAATCTTACTACGTGTCGAGTTTGACGGAGTTCTGAGCTCGTTTGTGGGTTTTAGTACCTAAACGACTTGAAAACACGTTATTCTCTAAAAAAAACTAAGAAAAAGAGAAGGAAAAACAATTAAATTCGTCAAACCGGGACTCCGACAACTGTGTCGTTCGTTCCCACACGTCACTCATGCCTAAATCTTACTATGTGTCAAGTTTGACAGAGTTCTGAGCTTGTTTGTGGGCTGTAGTACCAAAACGATTCGAAAATAGGTTATTCTCTAAAAAAAACTAAGGAAAAGAGAAGGAAAAAAAATTAAATCTCTCAAATCGGGACTCCGACAACTATGCCGTTCGTTCCCACACATCACCCATGCCTAAATCTTACTACATGTCGAGTTTAACGAAGTTCCGAGCTTGTTTGTGGGTTTTAGTACCTAAACGATTCGAAAACACGTTATTCTCTAAAAAAACTAAGAAAAAGAGAAGGAAAAACAATTAAATCCCTCAAACCGGGACTTCGGCAACTGTGTCGTTCATTCCGACACGTCACTCGTGCCTAAATTTGACTACGTGTCGAGTTTGATGGAGATCCGAGCTCGTTTGTGGGCTTTAGAATCCAAATGACTAGAAAACATGATTTTTTCTTAAAAAAACTCTAAGAAAAAGAGAGGAAAAACTATTACATCTCCCCAACCAGGACTCCGACGACTGTGCCGTTCATTCCTACACGTCACTCGTGCCTAAATCTTACTACGTGTCGAGTTTGACAGAGATCCGAGCTCGTTTGTGGGTTTTAGTACCCAAACGACTAGAAAACATGATTTTTTCTAAAAAAAAACTCTAAGGAAAAGAGAGGAAAAACTGTTACATCTCCTAAACCGGGACTCCGGCGACCGTGCCGTTCGTTCCTACAAGTCACTCGTGCCTAAATCTTACTACGTGTCGAGTTTGACGGAGATCTGAGCTCGTTTGTGGGTTTTAATACCCAAACGACTAGAAAACATGATTTTTTCTTAAAAAAACTCTAAGGAAAAGAGAGGAAAACTTGTTACATCTCCCAAACCGGGACTTTGGCAACCGTGCCATTCATTCCTACACGTCACTTGTGCCTAAATCTTACTACGTGTCGAGTTTGACGGAGATCCGAGCTCGTTTGTGGGTTTTAGTACCCAAACGACTAGAAAACATGATTTTTTCTAAAAAAAACTCTAAGGAAAAGAGAGGAAAAACTGTTACATCTCCCAAACCGGGACTCCGACGGCCGTGCCGTTCATTCCTACACGTCACTCGTGCCTAAATCTTACTACGTGTCGAGTTTGAAAAAGATCCGAGCTCGTTTGTGGGTTTTAATACCCAAATGACTAAAAAACTTGATTTTTTCTTAAAAAAAACTTTAAGTAAAAGAGAGGAAAAACTGTTACATCTCCCAAACCGAGACTCCGACGACCGTGCCGTTTATTCCTACACGTCACTCGTGCCTAAATCTTACTACGTGTCGAGTTTGACGGAGATCCGAGCTCGTTTGTAGGTTTTAGTACCCAAACGACTAGAAAACATGATTTTTTCTAAAAAAAAAAACTCTAAGGAAAAGAGAGGAAAAACTGTTACATCTCCAAAACCGAGACTCCGGCGACTGTGTTGTTCATTCCTACACATCACTCGTGCCAAAATCTTACTACGTGTCGAGTTTGACGGAGATCCGAGCTCGTTTGTGGGTTTTAGTACCCAAACGACTAGAAAACATGATTTTTTCTAAAAAAAACTCTAAGGAAAAGAGAGGAAAAACTGTTACATCTCCCAAACCGGGACTCCGGCGACCGTGCCGTTCATTCCTACACGTCACTCGTGCTTAAATCTTACTACGTGTCGAATTTGACGGAGATCCGAGCTAGTTTGTGGGTTTTAATACCCAAACGACTAGAAACCATGATTTTTTCTAAAAAAAACTCTAAGGAAAAGAGAGGAAAAATTGTTACATCTCCCAAACCGGGACTCTGGCAACCGTGCCAGTCGTTCCTACACGTCACTTGTGCCTAAATCTTACTACGTGTCGAGTTTGACGGAGATCCGAGCTCGTTTGTGGGTTTTAGTACCCAAATGACTAGAAAACATGATTTTTTCTAAAAAAAACTCTAAGGAAAAGAGAGGAAAAACTGTTACATCTCCCAAACCGGGACTCCGACGACCGTGCCGTTCATTCCTACACGTCACTCGCGCCTAATTCTTACTACGTGTCGAGTTTGACAAAGATCCGAGCTCGTTTGTGGGTTTTAATACTCAAATGACTAGAAAACTTGATTTTTTTTTAAAAAAAACTCTAAGGAAAAGAAAGGAAAAACTGTTACATCTCCCCAACCGAGACTCCGACGACCATGCCGTTCGTTCCTACACGTCACTCGTGCCTAAATCTTACTACGTGTCGAGTTTGACAGAGATCCGAGCTCGTTTGTGGGTTTTAGATCCCAAACGACTAGAAAACATGATTTTTTCTAAAAAAAACTCTAAGGAAAAGAGAGGAAAAACTATTACATCTCCCAAACCGGGACTCCGACGACCATGCCATTCATTCCTACACGTCACTCGCGCCTAATTCTTACTACGTGTCGAGTTTGACAAAGATCCGAGCTCGTTTGTGGGTTTTAATACCCAAATGACTAGAAAACTTGATTTTTTCTTTAAAAAACTCTAAGGAAAAGAAAGGAAAAACTGTTACATCTCCCCAATCGAGACCCCGACGACCGTGCCGTTCATTCCTACACGTCACTAGTGCCTAAATCTTACTACGTGTCGAGTTTGACGGAGATCCGAGCTCGTTTGTGGGTTTTAGTACCCAAACGACTAGAAAACACGTTTTTTCCTAAAAGAAACCTAATATGACAACAGCATTTGAATTTTCAAGTATGATAATCAAGTAACAAAAGTGAGGAAACAAGTGATAATACCTGCTCTGGTGGTGGAGGCAATGCAGCTGAATGAGGTAATGACGGTGAACGAGATGGTATATGATCATCACGCACAGACTCAACTCGTACCTGGTGTCCGCTAGATGCATCCGGAACCTAAACACAATGAAATACTATTAATTGCAATATCAAAAAAAAAACATGTATAAAAATTATTATTTTAAGAAATTCATCAATTGCATGGTGACCTGTCGGGTTGCATCTCCAAATAAGACATCGGCTTTCATCAATTGTAAGGTGACCTGTCGAGTGATCTCTTCTTTCAGCTCCTCTCGCAATTCCTCTTTCAAATTCTCTCGCAGCTTTTCTCTTAGCTCCTCTCGCAGGCTCGTATGACATTGTGATGGACCAGTATCCTCCCCATAAACAGCAGCCCGAGATATGCCAGTGCCGTATGTGCGGCAGTAGCCATGTCCATCGTCCCTGAAAACTTTGTGAAATATCTTGTTACGAGCATCATCCGTCCTTTGCTCCTCAGGTACCTTCTCTAGAAGTCAATTATATTCATCCTACACATCCAAAAGACAAATTCATTGACAATATGAAACAAATTTAAATACTAAAATTGCAATAAGTACTACTTACAATGTAGGGAACCACATCTGGGTCATTTACTCGGCGAGTCCTCAAGTAGACACTCATCTTGTCTGTTCGGTCCCCAGCTGCCTCCATTTAATTTAGCAAACATATAATATGATATGTGAATGCTTACAACCCAAAACATAATAATAAGCGTTAATTTTCTTACGTATGTACCTCATGGCGTATTGTCGAGAACTGTGTCTTTCCAGTTGTATGAGGTGGGCCATGAAGCTCCCTATTCGTTGAATTATTTTTTGCAATTGCCTACAATAGATTGGCATAATTAATGACATAAATATTCAATAAGGATGTTATTGCAAATGAATGTAATGACATAAATACTCAAACCTTTGCCGCCTCGGTCCTCCAATAATCCACGAGCTCTCTCCAGTGATTTGGAAGGACACCATCAGGACAATCGAGATAGCGGTCCAAAATGTCTCGATATGGCGTAAAATGCTTTTTTTTTTTATATGGTACTTATGATCCTTCCATAACTTCGCACATTTATCCATGCAAACCGGTTTGTACTCATCCGGACAAGGTTCCAAATTACGCTATAAAAACATTAGTCATTAAACTGATAGATAAATATTACAGTTTTACTAATTGAAGAAACAATAACATTTTTACCTTAACATCCTGCCAAATCTGATCGATCAAATCAGAGGGTACTTGCGTCCAATCTGTATATATCAAGGGTACGATCTGACGCACTATGATGCCCAACTGCCTTGAGAGTTTGTTAACTTTTGTATTCTCAATTGGGCACCACATCTTATCAAATACCACCTAATATTTGAAATCCTTGCTACCCCAGTCACGAATACCCAATGCCAAGCCTCGCCCTTTCTTTGAACACGATGAGGATGTCTCATTACCTGATGGCCCTGAAGCAAGTGAATCTAAAATAATAATATAAATCAAAACATGTGATATTAGTTGTTAACTAAATGTGTGAACATTTATTAACTTAGTTTATACCTGATACAAGCGGCCGTGAGGATGTATCTGATGGTGCTAACCCTACTGCCTCAGTTGAAACAGTCGGTAGAGGAGGAGACGGTTGCAACATAGGTTGTTGAGATGGAACTGGTGGAGTAGTCTCCTCAGACTGAGATGTAAATGACTGCAATACATCAAACACCGTCCGACCAGTAGACCTCTTCCTCTTTGACATAATAACCTGGTAAGAAAAATACAAGCTACATACAAAATAAACAACTAACAAATAGAGGGAAAAGTATGAAAGCTTTCAAGTTTCTAAGCACATATGTGAGGGAATTAAGGTCAAACTTATCAAACTATAGACAAAGTTTTAGAAGTTACAAATTAACAGTTACATGTCACATGTTACATGTCAAAATATGGTTACAACTATGTACATATCAAATAACCAACTACACAAAGCTAATAGAGGAAGACAAAAGGTTAGTCCATCATTGACAAGTTGGAATATGACTGTTAGACAGGAGCATCGACCATTGCTCCTTCTGTTCCTTCCCTAACCCAGTGAACATCTTTATCATGAAGGGCAATATTTTCTTCCAGTTGTTGACTTGCATAAGGCTCAGCTTGAGTGTCTAAGGAATGCATATCAAACAAACTTCTCTGTGACATCTTCACAACAACATGCCAGTCTGCTTGTAAAGGGTCTGACGCATACCAAACCTGCTCTGCTTGGGATGCAAAGATGAAAGGTTCATTGGTCTCTCGATCGTCTCGGTATAACAAATGGTTGAAGTTGACCAATGTAAACTTGAAAGCATCTTCTTTCTTCCCGCGGATGTTATCAACCCAATCACACTTAAACATAACAAATGCCATGTCATTAGTGTATCGAATTTCAACAATATCAATCAGTTGTCCATAGTAGTACACAGACCCCACACGAGGATTATTATCCTTTCGACTAGCATAACTCAGGGTCTCAGCCTTTAAACTTACACGACTATTTTGAGTAACTTGACTATCATCCATATGCTTCACACGAAAATGGAACCCATTGACGTTGTAGGCATTATACCTGTATGCTATGTCATTAGGACCATTTGCCAAATTTGTGATTTCATTAGAGAAGATGATATTTGTTGTCCTTCGTAAAGTTTGAACCTGTTATGCAACCAGGAGTGTATATTTGTATTCATGAAGTGTACGTAAGTTTGAGTGAACTGAAAAAAATAAAACATACATGATTGCTGAACCAAGTGTGGAATGTTTCAAAATGCTCGCGCTGAATTTGATGATTATCTGCTTGAGAAAATTTTTCCTTAACAAATTCAAGGTGATTGTTGTGCAATAAAATTACATATATGAAGATAATGTATATAAAACTGCTACATACTTTAACATGAAGTGGTGATTAAAAAACAAACTTACTTTATGAATGATGCCATTGATTTAGAGTTGAACAAGACATAGCGATGAGCCTGTGTCAGTACACTCTTATGAGGACGAAAAAATTTGCCTAACCCTTCTGGACCATCTTTGCTCCGCACCGGTCGATTAGTTTTGGTTTCTATGTCATGAAGATATTGGGCACAGAAATTCATGCACTCTTCCATCAAGTACCCTGTAGCTATTGAACTTTCTGGAAAAGCTCAATTTCGAACATACTCTTTCAATGTTAGAAGATATCTCTCAATTGAGTACATCCATCGATATTGAACTGGTCCACACAATAATGCTTCATCTGCCAAATGAATGGGCAAGTGTTCCATTATATCAAAGAAGGCCGAGGGAAATAATTTCTCAAGATGACAAAGAGTTACTGCTATACGATCCTGAATATACTGCAAGTCAGTTACACGATTCAACTTCGAGCACAGTTGCCTGAAGAAGTTGCTCAATTCAATCAACGGTTCAATGACTTTCTTAGGCAAAGAATGACGTATAGCCAAAGGAATAAGTTGTTGCATCATGACATGATTGTCGTGACTCTTTAAACCCCAAATAGTCCTTTCATCTAAATGAACATGTCGTGATATATTAGATGCATACCCATTTGGCACTCTAACTTCCTTTAGCACTTTCAAGAACAAATATTTTTCCTCCTTGGTCATCGTGAACTGAGCAGGAGGCAAGTACAATTTGTTGGCCCCCTTCTCTACTGGGTGCAATGCTTCTCTAATTCCCATTTCTTTCAAATCACGTCGAGCATTTGCATTGTCCTTCGACTTTCCCACAACTCCTAGTATTGTCCATAATACATTGTTACATACATTCTTCTCTATATGCATCACATCGAGATTGTGTCTTACTAAATTGTATTTCCAGTACGGTAATTCATAAAAGATGCTCTTCTATTTCCAATTATGAGTTTTGGGCTCATCATTCTTTTGCTTCTCTTTTGATCTCCGGTGCCTTACTGCAAGGTCATCCAATCTGTATTAGGTAAGAATACCTTGTGCTTCCAACTTTAACAACATATCTGATCCAGACAACATTTCAGGTTTTGTTCCAATTTCTTGAGTCTTATCAAATGATACTCTATCCCTTCGAAATTTATGTCGAGTAGGCAAAAAGCGACAGTGGCCCATGTAGACAAACTTTTTTTCGTGCTTCAACCTTCTGGATTTAGTTTGCGTATTGCAACACGGGCAAGCATATTCACCTTTGGTACTCCATCCCGACAGCATGGCGTATCTAGGGAAGTCACCAATTGTCCACAATAAACATGCGAACAATTGGAACATTTGTTTGGTCGATGCATCAAAAGTGGGTACACCTTCATTCCAAAGCTCATTCAACTCCTCGATTAATGGCTGCAAGTAGACATCAATCTTGTCACCGAGTCCTTTAGGCCCATCTATAAGCACAGACAATATAAAAAATGGTTGCTTCATGCACATCCAAGGTGGTAGATTGTATGGAATCAACACTACAAGCCAAGTGCTATGAACTACATTCATCGATCTAAACGGGTTGAATCCATCTAACGCAAGCCCAAGCCTCACATTACGGCTATCACTAGCAAAGACTGGGTTTCGCCAATCAAAATCTTTCCACGCCTCAGAGTCTGCAGGATGCCTTAAAGTCCCATCATTTGTTCGGTCCTCTGCATGCCATTTCATTGACCTAAATGTATTGGACGACATAAACAATCTTTGCAGCCTTGGCTTCAAAGGAAAGTACCTTATCTATTTTGCAAGCTTCAGTTTACCACGATTTTCTGAATTATTGACACTCTCTTTCCATCTAGAAATATGACATATGAGACATTCATTAAGATCAGCGTGCTCATTCCTGAACAACATACAACTGTTGGGGCATGCATCCCAAGTCATATATGTAAAGCCTAGATCTTCAGCTATCTTTTGAGCTTTATAGTAATTCTTAGGAAGTTGCACACCCTCAGGAAAAGCCTCACTCAATAACTCGAGTAACATATCCATGGACTTGTCCGTCCAATGATTGAGCACCTTAAGATGCAAGAGTCAAACAATGAACGACAATTTATTAAATTTCTTACATTCCGGATACAATTCACACTGCTCTTCCTCTAGAAGCTTGAAATACTTAACAGTTTCTTCATTCCCTCCTATCTGGACATCATCATTCTCAAAACTTCCACCTACATGCGGAATAGCATCATTTATCATACCGATCATATCATCTGCAAAGTCTGCATCCCCCAACATTCCACTGTCTCTATCAAGGCAACTAGAACTAGAAGGATAAGATTCCCCATGACTACTCCAAATCTTATTTTTCTTAACATCCCCTTGTTGAGAAAATGCTCACGCACAACATCTCGTGAAAAATAGTAACGATTTGCACACTGTCTACAAGGACAGTAGATCAATGAATCTGCACCCTTGCCAATGTACGCAAACACAAGAAATTGGTCTATTCCATCCACATATTCCCTGGAAAGCCTATCACCAGAATCAATCCAACTCTTGTCCATTTTTTTGTATATATCCACATAAACATTACTAATTAAGTCACCATACGTAAAATATAGATCATAAATGTTCATGCAACGTGAAAATTATCCATACAACTCCTCTTTAATAGGTAGGTGGTCTTATCCCATTCAGGAATGCATAATCTATGCAATAGGAAGTAGCTCAAACCGTTTTGTCCCTTTTTAAGGAAAATCCGGCAGCATCTCCCTACAGTTCTCCAAGTATGCGACGTAAACGAAGTGTATTGTTGTACACCACATCTCGTATGTACCCAGAGAACACAGAGTTTGCTACACAGAATTTCCATCAAAGAAGAACAATTTAAACCGGTGAGCCACTAACTACTACATAGATTTATGCATTCTTGAATTATCCGAAACTGGATAATTCAAGAACCATCTCATCGTAGTTGAATCCACAAACTACATAGACGATTCTTGAACGGGTCTAAGGTTATATGTTTATATTTTACTTAACTCATGTCATGAGTTAATTAAAATATATAAATATAAATTGTTACTATAAAGTAAGAAAGTGAATTAAACAAACCTGTTGGACCATAGACAATGGCAAATGATTGTAATGTTTATCAAATTACAAGCACACAGATGTACTATCATGAAGAAGAGAAGCACATTGTGCTATCAAGAAAATAAAAGATTGAAAATAGTCATATTCATTAAGCAGTTAGTGACATCTAAATAAGTGTATCAACCATAAACAAGAACAAGGGCATATGGTTGAAATTCTATCATTAATCAGTTAGTCTAGATGGTTTCAAATAGCTAAAATTGAAGCAAACCCCATTTCCTTTTTCCTAGTTTCTTATTCTTAAAAAGTTCATGTGAGTCTAGTTTTACTAGTTTTGAATTCATCACAAAATTTTTAATATTTAGAGAGTTATAACAAAAAAAAGAAAAAAAATTACGTGGTTAGATATTCCATTCCGAATTTTGGGTTATTTGCACAAAATTCACTAGAGACTTCTAAGGTCTCATCCAAAGCCTCTACAAGCATCGGTCTTACTTACATAATTCTCAAGATAATATTAATTTCAAAGCTTTCAAAATAGGGTTTACTCGTTTTATCTATTTATTTTTTTCAATTTTCATTGAAATCCATATGCAAATATTATCTTAAATGTAAGGAAAAACTAACTCAAATGTAATGCCTAAAAGCAAAAGCTGGTGTGTCATCACTCTTCTTGGATTGCCATTGAAGCCAATAGCTTTCTACTTGCATTATATATATTTGAGAAGAATTTCATTCAGGTGACGAGATTCATGGAATGCAAAGTGACGGGGGAATTCCTATCTCCATATGGAAGAGAAAATAAGTTCAAGCACAAGAGCACTTGTCCTTATAGAACCAATGTCAACGGTTAATGGGGGAGATCAACCCCTACCACCACCTAGAACTGAGCGATGTTCAAACTGTTCAGGTTCTGGAAAGGTTAGAAAATGTCACGTGAACTATTTACTATTCTGCTAGTGCAATAAATGGCTTATGTGCATATGGTTTGAACAACTTCTTGATAGACTAATGTGAGGTTCTCAGGGAAAAGATTATGAAGACAATATGCTTCATCAACAGGAAAAAAAAATATCTAATTTGGAATGCTTAGAAGCCCTTTCATTTATATTGATCTAAATTACTTCAACCTGCTTGAAATTAGTTCTCTTGTTTGTTTTCTAAGCTGAAATATCCAACCATACCTCTGTAGCCCCACTCGAGACAGTAGATCTCTTCCTGTGGAGTAAAACCCTGGACCTGCTTTGTGGACAATTCCTTGATAGGAGAGCTAAGCCCCTCAAATTTGTGAAGATCCTACAATTTGAGGACTTATATTAGTTGTTGTATGTCACTTGCACCATTATAGCAGGGCATTAAGATGTTTGTGTATTTCTTTTTAAGTTGGCTGCCAAATCAAGAAGTTAATAAAAAAACTGGTAATGATACATGTGAGCTCTAACTTGTGATTTTGGAAAAATAGTGTTCTTCATTAGCCTAAAAGTTTCTCAAACACCTTTTCATTTTGCAGGTCATGTGCTTTCTACTCTGGAAAGTTTTATGGCTCTGTTTTGTAGTAATAAAATCATATCTCCATATGGAAGAGTAAATAAATTCGTTGATGTATAATGTGATGAATTTTATACATGAAATAATTTGTAAATGTATAATGTGTGATATCTGATATAGAAACAGAGAGCTCGAAACAGAGAGGCGACGAGGGAGAAGAAAGAAGCTTACCAGTGGGTGTGGACTTCCGGTGGTGACGACACCAAGGCAAAGGCTTCGTCGACGAGGGGTAGCAGTTCGTGAGGAGTTTTGGCGGCTAGGGCTTCCAGTCGCCGCTGCAGGCGACGAGGGAGGAGGGAGGAGGGAGGAGGGAGGAAGGAAGAGAGATGGCTCACCAGTCGACAAGGCTTCCGACAAAGCAAGCCATCCAAGCGTCGTCTTCCGGCAGCGTCTTTCAGGCGTCGTCTCCGGCGATGGCCTTCCAGGCGAAACACTATCGTGCCGCAGTGGTGATCGTCGACATTTCCAAGCTAGGGCGTGCGGCTGGTCGAATAAGAGGGAAAGAGGAGAAGAAAAGGGGGGAAGATGACATTGGGTATCGAAACTACGTCATTTTATATCCAAACGACGTAGTTTTATTTAAAACATTTGCTACGGTAACCCCGTCGCAAATACGCCGTTGCGAATAGTGGGGGGTCGCCTTTGCGCATGCAAAACGACGTCGTTTTTCCCTCTTTCCAGACGGCATCACTGCCGTCACAAATAGTGCCGACGAAAATAACATTTTTTTGCGTCGGGGAAGTTGCCGTCGCAAATAATTGGGTATTTGTGACGGCATAGGTAGCCGTCACAAATAATCCGTCGCAAATTACCCTTTTTCTTATAGTGATACATATATTGCACCTACATATATGTGGGGGAATAACCCCCGGCCCAACCCAATGGATTAGGCCCAATCTTCGCAACAGAGTTGGGGCTGCTTTGCTAGCCCAGATCAGAATTAGAGGGAAGGCCAGACTGCCGACCTCTTTCGCAGCGCAGCCCAAACCACGAAAAGCGGGCCCAAACCGCTAACGGTCTCTGCGCATTAAATGCAGAGTTGACTCGCATTAAATACACATGCGTCTGCCCACGCGACGTGAACGTGCACGTCCGGTCAGCCGAAATCCCCCGCGACGGTGCGCCAGTCCCTGTGAAAAATCAGGCGGCGTCAATGATGACGCTTACCCAGCAGGCCATGAGAGCCTGCTGGTAGACTAAGGCAGAACACACTCCCTCATGGGTTCTATAAATGCCCAAGGCACCGAGAGCCAAGTATGGACAATTAACTCTAATATTGACCACTTTCATTCATCTTCATCGATTAAGCTTGCTGACTTAATCTTTGGAGTGTGATCGGCCCATTACGGGTCGACCCATTCTAACCTCTTCGTCTTGCAGGAGATACCTGGACTCATCCATTTTTAGGCTTGAGAGTTTGGCCCAGCCTTCCAGTAAAATCCCACTTACAATATATATAAGAGAGAGTGAGAGAGAGAGAGAGGAGTGGGGATGGATTGTTTCTCGTCACTGCGGAAAGGGTGCGTATAAGACATTCTCTCTTTGACATCTCCTCGGGAAGTGTGCCGGTCGCCGGCAATCTCACAGGGTTTCAAGTCAGTTGCTGATTCGGACACCATGTGGGATAGATTTATACCGTCTGATTATCGGGAGATCATATCGCGGTCGGTTTCACCTGTGGCGTTCTCCACCAAGAAACAACTCTACTTTCGCCTAGCCGACTCTCCCATCCTACTTGACGGTGGCAAACTGGTAACTCAATCCCATCATCTTTTGTTACATTGCTTGTACATCTGTTCAACACATGTATATATATGCTCCTTCGTATATATACAAATATATTGCATACACAAATGTGTTCATTTTTATGTAAAAATTTAAGATAATGCTATATAATTATAAAATTTATTACTACAATGATGGGGTGAATTGAGGACCAAAGTTTTAAGTAATGATAGCACCATAACGGCCACCATAACGGGTGTAACAGAAATAATGGTAGCAATAAGCAGAGTCATCCTAAATGTTAGTGTAGACAAGCACACTCATCCTTTGGTTATCAACAATCCTATAACACATCAATTGGTGAAGAAATTTAGCCCATCATGGCGGGCATAGATTAGTGAAATTTTAACCCGGGTTGACTTAGTGGTAAAGGCTTGGATTTAAGAGTTTGCTCCTTCTAATATCTCAAGTTTAAAACCTTTTAGCGAAAAACGGAGTCAGCTTAAATTCAGTCTAGATGTCTTGAGTTTAAAACTTGACAACTCTCTCATGGCCAAGTAGCAAGATATTCATCTCAGTCTAAATTTAACTTAGACATCTTGAGTTTAAAACTTGATAACTTTCTCAGGCCCAAGTAGCAAGATATTTATCTATTATAAATTTCTTAGTCATGGACGGATGACCTACATTTGAGCATAAAGGAGATTAGTCAAAGTGTGCGTAAGCGGGCCCGGACATAGATACCCTTATCTGCATAACCCAAAACCAAAAAAATAAAAGAAAGATTAGTGAATTATCTTAAAATATGATATGTTGGTTGATTAGTATCCAATTGCAAGGGTAAATCAACTTGATGTTTTTTGGTGAGCATGCTATTAATTTAGGTGATTGAGCAACACTGAGTTGTAAATAATAAGCATTTTTTGCTAAGCTTTGTCTCTTATTGGGGTTGCTAATTCTACTTAATTATCGCATTTATGCTTTTACAATAAACTGTAAAAATTATTTTTTGTTAATTTGAATATTCATATCTTTTATATCAGAGCTTCTCTTTAGAAAAAGAGAGTGGGAAAAAATGTTTTATGGTAGGAGCCCGGGAGCTTAATATTGCATGGGGAGATACTCCACGATACTGGAGATGGATATCTTTGCCTCAATCAAGGTGTCTCTCTCTCTCTCTCTCTCTCTCGTGTATAAGTTCAGTTGTCACTTCTTATGTGCAGATTCTCGGAGGTGGCTGAGCCTCTGAGTGTGTGTTGGCCGGCTTGATATCAAAGGCAGAATAGAGACTCGAATGCTATCCCCAAAGACTACTTATTCAGCATTCCTTGTCTTCAAAATTGGACAAGGGAACTCAACACTTACAAACATCCGAGCGAGGGCAACGGTTAGATTGTTGGGGAGAGTGGAGATCATGAGGCTGAAGAAGATGATCAAAGAACTGTTTATTTGAAATGGCGATCATCTAGACGGGTATCAAGAAGACCACAAAATGGAGGGATTCCAAAGAAGAGAAAGGACGAGTGGATGGAAATCGAACTGGGAGAGTTCTTCCGCGATGAAGGAGATAATGGTGAAGTGGAGATGCAATTTATGGAGACCAAAATGCTTAACTGGAAGTCTAGTCTCATCATTGAAGGCATTGAGCTTCGGCCCAAAGCAGATGCGTAATTACTGTCAGCTTGATATATATTGCTGATCCATTTCCTAATAATTTAAGTTTTTGAGATAATTAGTGATGTAACAATTATGAATTATTGAGTAAGCTGGTAAGTATTGCTGGGTCCATTTCCTAATAATTTAAGCTTTTAAAATAATTAGTGATGTCACAATTATGAATTATTGAATTATGTATTGGCCATTTAAATTTTCTCTTGGGCATGCCGGCACTTCTTACCTTGTGTTCCTTGGTATTTGGTTCCCCTGACTCGTGTGTCTTATGTATGGTTGCTCCTTAATCTGCTCTAGGATAAACACAAAACTCTCTACAGTACTTATATATCTTTATTGGAATGAAGTTCTTTCATTTGGAATTTCAAAATTGGAATAAACGCAAATCATGCCAATACTCCAAAAGCTGATGATATTAACCAAGAACAGGTCACGCAAATCATACCAACACACCAATTTAAATCTACTCACAAAATGCAGTGATTTTCTATTAAAATTTGAATATGGAGTACTTATATAGAGTAAGTTGTAAAATAAGGCAAGTGGGTTCAAATGAAGCCCAATTAATTGAAACAATTCAAGGAATTCATTAATTCCATTCATCAACTAAACATTTATTTCCAATTTTCAAAATGAAGTTCGTCTTCTTTCTCTAGACCTAAGACGCCGGTTCACAATGCAGGGGCAGGAGTGCAAGAGGATCATTTATAAAAATATGTCGAGAGTGGGAGCATCTTTAGAGCACGCATACAAATGCATAATTATATATTCAAATATAAAAATATAGACATATACATATTATTTAGATAATTTTTAATTTTTGAATGCATCAATTTCGTCAAAAATACCTAAATTTATAATATTTAAAACAAAATAAAGAAATAAAATAGTCATTTCTTTACTAAATTATAGAAGTTTGTATGCAAAAATTAAATAGGTCTATTGTTATGCATTTTAATACTATAACAATACATGTGACAATCAACTATTAGTCCAAATTCTAGTTCGAGTATTTAACTATTTAATCATTTGTGCTTGAGGATTTGACAAGAATTAGCTCTTAATTCACTTGTTCGAGAACTCGAGTGTAGTTTGTCCACTTAGTTAGAAGGATTATGTAATTTTACTCTGAAATCAAAAGATCCTTCGGTGTGTGCACTTAAAACATGTTCGTGTTTCTCTGATTTTTTTATTTCTTTAAAAATAAAAACATATATTTAGAATTTAATGAAAATGGAAATTTAGGGTAGGAGGAAACGTCAAGCTAAGTGAAAATATAAAAGACTCTCATCCCTAAGTTACCCTTACAAACCTAAGCCTGAATTTATTCTTATGTGCGTTTCGTGGGGCAAGTGGCAAGTCTAAGCTAACTTATTCGGATCTACTTATAAGTTAACTTAAGTAGCTCATAGTATTTTATTTTATTTTTTTATTTTTGTTAAAAAAAGTTAAAAACATAATTTAAAATTACATAAAAATAAAAAATAAAAATGAGTTTTGGTTAAAATCATAACCTTACGGGTAACATGTTTTGATCTTAAATTTGTTGTCAAAAAGAAAAAAAAAAAAAGATTACTTATATGTACAAAAAAAATATAATTTTTCAGAAATATTTATTTATTCTCTTCTAATTTTCATCCTAGTTAGTAAATACTCATATTATTAACGTATAATACCCGTACATACGTATGTATAAATGAAAAAATCTTTTGTTTTCCATCCAGATCTGAAACATAACGACAAATACTGCTTTTTTTGAATTAGACTGTATAGTACACGTACTAAACATTTTACATATTATACTTAAAAAAAAAACTCAATTAAAAATTAGATATAATCTAATATAATCTTAGCACATTAGTAATTATACACTTAATATATAATTATAATAGTATAGTGTATAATTTCTAACCATTAAGCTCATTAGAGTTTATCAATTAGAGAAAAAGTTTGTATATCTCATGAGTTGTGTATATTTACAAGTAACATGTCATATATTTTTTTGATATTTTTCTAATACTAGATATATCTAAATTACCAATCATATTATTCTATAACTTCTTATTAATATTCAAAATATTAAATTAAAAATTAAAGCTAGTAAATTAATCTATTCTTATATCAAGTTTAAAAGAATAAAATAAGAAAAATAAAATTTATTTATCTAGTACTTTAATTTAGCAGTTTGATAATAATATGTTTTAAAAAAATTGATATATATGAGACAAAAATACTACTTGCTAACATATACAAGAAGAAATTGCTTATAAATATTACTGTATTTTTTATCCCGACTTTTAACTAATCTTCATATGATACTCGTATAATTATATATTCATATTTTTAATGTCATCGTATTTTTATACCGAATTTTGTTATCATATTTTTTAAAAAAAATTGTATTAAACCTGTACGTATTACGTAACCCTTTTTTGCCATCTTGTATTTTACTAACTATGATTTTCATAACTCAATCAAATTTTAAAAAAAAAATCTTTCACTCTATTTTCTTTACCTATATTTTCTCTTTCCAGTTTTTGTCCTACGAATATCTAAAATTCAAATGAAAATAAAGTAAGTGGGACAATTCTTCATTATATAAAAAAGCTAACAGAAAAAATACAAAAAAAAGTAATATAAAAATAGATCCAATACTTAATTGTTAAGTTTCCATTTAATTTTTTTTAATCTACCAGATACATATTTAAGCTTGTTTGGAACTTGGGGGAGAGAAAGGAAAAGAAGGAAAGATAGGGAAAGAGAAGAGGTCTATTTGGTTTTGTAAAGAAAATAAAGAGATTTTTTTTTTTGGGGGGGGGGGGGGGGGGGGGGGGGGGGGGGGGGGGGGGGGGGGGGGGGGGGGGGGGGGGGGGGGGGGGGGGGGAGGAGAGAGAGAGATAGAGAGAGAGAGAGAGTGTGTGTGTGTGTGTGTGTGTGTGTTTTCCTCTCATTTTCCCTTCCCTTTCTCTCCTTTTCCCTCCCCTTTCTCTCATAAGTAAATTCAAACAAGGGAGAGAGTATTGTGTGTTTTTTCATTCTTTTTGGTTTTGTAAAGAAAATAAAGGAAAAATAGAAAGAAAGAAAGAGAGAGTGTATTTTTTTTTCCCCTCATTTTCCCTTTCCTTTCCGTCTTCTTTTCCTTTTCTTTCTCTCCTAGATAGAATCAAACAAGGGGAGGGAGAATTTTTAAAAGGAAAATGCTACATAAAACGCACCAGAATGATGTGGTAGTGGTATTATTGTAATTAAGAGCCATCAATGTGGGTGTTCTATTTTAAAATGAATGGTTCTTATCCAACCACGTTATTCTGGTGATAAATTCTATATGAATTTTTTTAATTGTATGCATTTCTTTTTTTAAAATCTTTCATTCCTTCCCCTCCACCAAGTTCCAAGGCTGTTAGAATACATACATATATGTGTGTATATATATATATATATATATATTATAAAGGGAGAAGCATGGTTAGTTTCTGAAGCTGTAAGGATATTTTCAATTCCAAAAAATTCTTGCCAAATAACATAATTATTTCAACACAAGTCCTTTTCACATTCAAATTTTATAACTGCAACAGTTTTCATCAGACCCTCGTCTCATCTTTTTATGATTTCATCCAATAAAAATTATTGTGTAAATATTACACAAACATCACGTGTGCACCCACCCATAGTATCTATTATATGAGAGGAGCAATATTTTAAAAATCAAACCGAATCTGTTGGTTCAACAAGTTAAACCGTCGATGGGTCGAAAAATGGTCAGGTCAGCCCTCTAAACCTGTTTTAGTGAAAATTTGATCAAACCCAGCAAGAACCACAATTGAACCATGACCCAGTTGATTAAATCGGTTGTTGGACTGTCCGATTCAGTCTTTTAAGATAAAATTTTAGGTTTTAATTTCAAAATTTTTGATTTTAAGTATCAAAAGTAGTGTAAAAAAATAAGACACATTTCATTACTATTAATAAATAAATTAATGACATAATTATGACAGTACGAGTCAATAACAGTTGAACCGATAAGCCGTGACCCGGTCTTTTTTTTTATTCGCTCAACAGTCCAATTTTCAAAACACTGGAGAGGAGTATAAGCTTGAGAGAGAGAGAGAAGTGAGATGGATAGTTTCTCGGCACTGTCGGAATGCTGCGTATCAGACATTCTCTCTTTGACATCTCCTCAGGACGTAAGCTAATCGTCGGTGATCTCATGGGGCTTCAAGTTTGAGGTGGAGATCATGTGGGATAAGTTTCTATTGTCCGATTATCGAGAGATCATATCATAACGCGGTTGGAATTACCTGTGACCTTCTCAGCTAAGAAACAACTCTGCTACTTTGACTGGCAAACTGGTAACCCATTCGCATCATTTTTTATCACATTGCTTGCATTTCTATTCAAACAGATATGTGTATCGATCTATAATACTATAAAGCAAGCTATTTTGGTAAAACCTCCACTTTGATGCGAATTTTTTTTTGACACAATTGACCAACAACAGGAAGTTTACTTAGTTTACATTTAACACATGCAAGGGTAGTTATGTAATACCCACAGCTAAACTACTTCTTTAAATTCTATAATCGCCCACAACTAAATTACTAATAGAGAGAGTGATGGGGTATAATGTAGCATACGCAAATAGTGCGTGCCACTCTTCTAATATACACATATATACACACACGTGGTCTTGTGTTTATATATACATTGGGGTAATGTTATACGAGCAGAAAATTAATACAGAAATTATTAGAGCTATCTATTTTAATATAGGCTAAACAATTAAATTGTCCCTCTAGCTTTGTCTCAGATGTCAATGTCATCCGTGAACTTTGATCTTCTATTTTGGCCCTCTAACTTTTAAAAGGAAGTCGATGTGGTCCAACGTTTTAAAATAAGTTAGAAAAATTAAAAATTAATTACACTTGTACCCTCTCAACTATGATTTAGTTTAACTTTACCCACTAAACTAAAAGTCGTTACATTTTATCCCTAAATTAAGAGAATTTAAGTTCGTATTCTCACTACTGACAAAAAAAAAAAAAATTAAACACTTGTAGCATTTATGATCGAATACAATATAAAATTTTTTTTCTCCCCATTAACAAATGCATAGTTTCAAAAATATCCTTGATATTGTCAAGGTTAATAATTGGTGGTTCATAAAAGCAAGATCTTATGGATCATTTACCATCTTTTTAGGCATTCTGAGATGATTTATAACATTTCATAGTCATGAGATTATTTTTTTCTTTTTGTTTTAGAGATTAGTATAAAATTTTGATCAAAAACATTCTTAATTTTAAATTTTGTGATGGTGAAAATGTAACCATATTTACTTGAATGGGGTAAAGTAATATTAAGTTATAGTTTAGAAGGCCAAAGTATAATTAATATTTAATTTCTTTACTTATTTTAAAAAGTTGGAAGGCTTAAATAGAAGAAATCAAAATTCAAGAATAACATTAAAATCTGTGGTAAAGTTGAAGGGACTAAACGATTGTTTACCTTTTAATATATAAAGGGAAAGATACTTTGGCATTAGAGGGCTTCTGAAGGTGCCTTATTATATTTTAATTCCAAAGAAATTATGTTAGTCCCCCTTAATTTACCATCTTAATTAGATTTGAATCCACCAACAGCTAAGGATAAATATGAAAAATAATTTTTCCTACAATTACTCCACGTTCTATATATAGGCCGGTACATTAGTTACTCAAAACTTCTTAGACTATCCATTCCTTCCTGACTTTATCACAAAAACTAATGAACTCATAGGCCTGACGTCAGTGTAACTAGAATTAAAACAACTTAAAAACTCCCCCCAACTCAATATATGATATGCATGAGTACCGAAAAATCTTGTATTATCTGACTACTAGACTTTTTTTTCACTAACTGCTTCAGTTATTTAACTTCTTTGAATTCTGCATCATCCTCTTCTCTTGCCAATTCTAATGAAACCATCCATGCCATGAGTATCATTTTCGAAATGAGTCAAGTGATCACATGAATATTTGAGATGGTACACTATCTTTTTTACACCGAGATCTAAAAAAAACATTATTTGAAACACAAATGTTTATATGTGTGTGTATCTATAGAAATATATATATAATTATTCATTTGAGGAATTTGTGTTTTTTTTTTTTTTGTGATGCTTTTGTTTCGCTTCCTTCCTTTCCTAGGTGAGTTTTATTTTATCTCTTTTGTTTTTCTTTTTGGTGCTTATCTTAAATGTGAGAGGAATTTGGTTGCACACACTTTGCGTGTGCACCACTCTCTAGTTAACTTTAAAACAAAATACTGATCATAACGGCTCTTAATTATAAAAATATCACTGTCATGTTATTATTTTCATATATTTCATAGAGGAATAACAATTTTCACAAATTACGTATATATATATATATATATTTAAGTACTCATGGTGGTGGTCTGGTGGGATGGAACTTGGTTTACTTGATCATGGTAGTGAAATTATGCTTATTATCCCCGACGGGTAGCCCTGGTAGAAATAGGGATGAGCTTTAAATCAAGACATTCCGAGTTTGAAACTTGGCACATGAATCATTTAATCCTGGTGTGAGTAGCTTGCCTTTAACCAGACCGGGGAGCAGATTAGTCGAGGTGTGCTTAAGCTCACTCAGACACCCATGACTGCATAACCAAACAAAAAAAAGAAAACTATGTTGATTACACTACTAGATATTTTGCGACTGTCTTCATGCCGTCGCAAAAGATATTTTGAGACGGTTTAATGCTATCGTGAATACTTATTGGCTACGAATAATTAGCAACTAGTTTAACCATCGCAAAATTTCTTTGGTGATGGTTTAGGAACTGTCACCAAAAAATCGACTCAAGATAGATCCCTTTTAGTAACGGTTCTTTGCTGTCATTTGTGACACGTTTAGCAACGGTAAAGGGCCGTCACTAATACCTATTTTTTTGGAAAAAAAAAATTCCTTTTTTTACATAAATTACAAATAGTTTTTGTTATTTATAGTTTCACCTGATAAAATATACATTTAACATAATCCAAATAACAAAATTCACGCATTCATTCAAATTCAAGTACTTACAAAAGAACTTAACCAAGTAAATATACCTTTTAAACATCTATCGAAACAACAAATACAAAAAGCATTGTCTCCCAGCGAAATCCATACAAAAAAAACAAATTACATAGTCTTTTGCAAAATAACGCCAAATCCAAATCCACACAACAAAAACAAATTACATAGTTTATTACAAAATAAGCTCATATAGAAACAATGAACAATATAAAGTTAACTAATACATATGCATGTAAATATATGAGTTTATTGAATAAAAATTCAATTTATATCATGAGAATGCCAAGCTTCATGTCACTCGATAGATTCTCCAACAATTTTATTATCTTGGCAAGGTCTTTCTAAGAGAGTGTTAGGTTTTCGGGCATTTTTAACAAAAATTTTGCAAAAATTTGGACCCTATGGTTCTCCATCAACTTTTGACAATGACACCATACTAATAAAAAATCATTCGGTTAACTTGAGTTTTAAAAAATCAAAACTAACAAACAAACCTTTACTCCTTCCTACAATAATAAGTACAATATTTAAAAACATTAAACGAAACAAGACTATATAATACAAGTAATAAATCAAGAGTATTGTAACTTGCAAATTGGGTGCCGTTTGTTCCTATACGTTACTCGTGTATAGACCTTGCTATGTGTTAAATTTGACAGACTTCTAAGATTGTTTGGGAGTTTTAGTACCCTAATGGCTCAAAAAATTGGTTTTTAAAAAAGTTAAGGGAAAAAATAGAAAAAAAAATCACAACTCTCACTTTGGCAGTTCGACAACCGTGCCATTTGTTCCCACATCTCACTTGTGTCGAAACCTTGTTACTTGTCAAGTTTGACGGACTTCCAAGGCTATAATATCCTAATGGCTCAAAAAACAGGTTTTTGAAAAGGTAAAGGAAAAAAAGATAAAAATGTCACAACTCGCAAATAGTCCGGCGACCATGTCGTTCGTTCCCACATGTCTCTTGTGTCGAGACCTTTTTACCTGTTAAGTTTGACAGACTTTCAAGACTGTTTGGGGGTTTTTGATACCCTAACAAGTTGAAAATAAGCTTTTTGAAAAAGTTAAGAAACAAAAGAGAAAAAATATTGCAACTCTCACCATGGGAGTTCAGCGACTATGCCGTTTGTCCCCACACGTCACTCATGCTGTGACCTTGCTAAGTGTCAAATTTGACAAACTTCCGAGGCCATTTAGGGGTTTTAGTACCCTAACGTCTCAATAAACTAATTTTTGAAAAAGTTAAAGAAAAAAAGAGAAAAAAATGTCACAACTCTTAACTTGGGAGTCCGGTGATCATGTTGGTCGTTCTCATACTTGACACGTCACTCGTGCCTAGACCTTGCTACATGTCAAGTTTGATAGACTTCTAAGGCCGTTTGGGAGTTTTAGTACCCTAACGGCTTGAAAAACCGGTTTTTAAAAATGTTAAGAAAAAAAAGAGAAACAATATCACAACTCTCATCCCGACAGTTCGGTGACCATGCCGTTTGTTCTCATACATCGCTTGTGTCAAGACCTTGCTACATGTCAAGTTTGACAGACTTTCGAGACTGTTTGAGGGTTTTAGTACCCTAACGGCTTAAAATTTTGATTTTTGAAAAAGTTAAAGGAAAAAAAAGAGAAAAAAATGGTATAACTCTCACCTCAGGAGTTCGGTGACAATGTCGTTCATTCCCACACGTCATCATGCCTAGACCTTGCTACATGTCAAGTTTAACGGATTTCTGAGATCATTTGGAGGTTTTAGTACCCTAACAACTCAAAAAATTAATTTTAAAAAAGTTAAGAAAAAATATAAAAAAATGTCACAACTCTCACTCTAGGAGTTTGATGACTGTGCTAATTGTTTATACATCTCACTCAATGGCAGCAATGGCTTTCGATGGTGGTTACGATGGCTTTTGGTGGTAGCAGCGATGGGCAACATCGAATAGAGGCAGAAAATATTCCTGAAGTAAAAATTTTAAATGAGGCTTTTTACATTTTAAATACTAATGTAAATTTTTTACTTAAAATTTTATTTATTTTTTAGATAAAAAATTATTAATTAATTTATTTTTCTCTCTTTTCAATGGAATATTCACTAAATCATAATGAATTTAACTATCCAATAAAAATTGATTTTTGGTGAAGTATTCACCAAATGATTCGACTAACATAATACAAAATTGGTGCTTCAGCCAACAGAGTAAATAATTTATTTTTCAAATCTACTTGTAAACCCACAAACAATAAAAAAAATTTCACTGTGTTCAAAAGAAAATCAAACAAACATCTATCTATATAAAAATACAAAAATATTACATCAACAAGCCTTTTGATGGTGTTATCGGTAAGATTTATTAATTTATTTTTCAGTTTGAAATTTTTTTCTTTGTACGAGAGAGAGAGAGAGAGTATTGTGAGGCTTTAAACTTCTAAATATGTAAACGTTAGAGGGAGAGAGAGTTGTATAGGTTAGACCATTGATCTTCCTTATAGTTGTATGTAATTATAATTTTTTTTTAAACAGTTTTTCCAGGTTAATTAGAGTGGCTAATCTATGACCTTTTTTATGATTTTTTTATTGAAGTCGGACTTTTCTTTCTTTTCTTATGGGTCTTTTCCCATTTAGACTGAGACAATTTTTTATTTTTTTATGAGCCTTTTTCTTATTTAGATTGAGGCTTTTTTTAAACAAAAATGCCAAAGTTATACAAAATTTTTATTATAGTAAGTAGGGATTTTAAAATTTAGGGACTTTAAAAAATTAAGAACCTAAGGCGATTATATTAATGGCTTTAAATTTGAGCCGCCCTTATCCACTCATCTCTCATGCGATTACGTAGTGAAATCTTGATAATATTCATTGTAGAAAAAGCTCTCCCCACAGATATAGTTGTAACCAGTAAGATCAGTATCAACTTCACCAACAAATATACTAATTGGTAGATAATATCTTTCTTCGTCTTAACTAATTTTTTAGCAGAGAGGGAATGTTTTTAGGGCGTATGCCATTTTGGGTGTATTTTAGATAAGTATGAGTTTAGATTGGGTTAAAAAAACATTTTGAAATGTGTATTGGGTTTAGTCGGGCAAATCCATTTTCAATTGGGTCGGGTTTTAAAAAAGAAAAATTTTAAAATCCAGTGGAGGCAGCCGCTGGTAGCAGCAGTGGATTTGGATGGTGTCTGTGGTACCTTTGGCGACAACAATGGGGAACTAAGGTAGTGACAACTGAATGGAAGAGACAGAGAGAAGCCATCGCAGAAGAGAGAGAGAGAGAGAGAGAGAGAGAGAGAGAGAGAGAGAGAGAGAGAGAGTGGCATCACAGAGGGGAAGGGAGGAAGAGATAGCCTAGGGTTTGCAAACAACGAGGGAGCAAGAGGCGAGGGAAAGGGGGGAAACCAATTTTTGGAAATGGAAGATGCCAAACGATGTCGTTTTGGGATATCCATCACTATACTATGCCGTTTAACTTAAACTATTTTGTGACAGTGTAGTCCCATCACAATAGGTCTTGTTGCAGAAGAGGGGGATGCATTTGACAAACAAAACGAGTCATTTTAAATACCCTTTTGCAATGGTAATGACTGTTGTTGCCAAAGTGTCGTCGCCAATGAATATGTTTTGCGACTAGGCCATTGCCGTCACCAATGAAGGTATTGGCGACTGCAATGGCGCTGTCGCAAAAATGTTCTGTAGCAAATGGTCTATTTTCTTGTAGTTAATTAAATCATGTAAATTTGCCTACTTATAACCTTGATAACTGTTATTGCTATGTTTTGGTATATTGGTATTTGCTACAATGTTAGATACTAATACTCGCTGGACACACTCAACACTCGTTGGAAACACATTAAAAAATGTGCTTTTTTAAAAATTTTTAGAATTACACATACTTTAGGCACTTAAAACCCATATGTTCATCACTTATACACACATGAAAATCATATTACAAGTTTGAAGAAAATAACATGATTCAATGATAAAATAAAAAATATATAAATATTTTTTTTCATGTTGTGGAGGCCAAAGCTGAAAAGAAAAAAATTATTTAGTATTTCTGAAGCACCTTGTCATGCTTACTTCACCTCTTACAGTGTTGGGTCTCCATTGCTAGGTAAAGTCAAATATTTTACCTAACAGGTGGAGGACCCACCCTCATATGAGAGAATGAGTTAGGACACTTGGAGTGCACCAAGTGCACAAAATAATTTCTCTAAACGAAGACCCTACGAGGGGTACCCATCTGACAAATCCCAACCCAGGTATGGCTCAACCGACCAAGGAGGGGATGAGAAGATCTGCAATTCCATAGTTATGTTTTTAAATATAAGCAACGTAAATTTATACCTATTAAATAGTTATATTTTTAACTTCTAAACTTCTTTAGATCTTGTTCTATGTTAAATAGTGTTTACATTTAGATTGAATGGTACTTTTAAAGTTGGATTAATGGTGTGATATGTTGGTGAGGAAGAGGTATCCGCTTTTTACTCTTTTTTTGTCCTACTGTTTTCCTTTCCCCTTCCTATTATTACAGCCATGGAAGTAAAAGCTCAAATTCATCATTCCAAACTTAAACATAAAGTTTTTGAAAAACAAGGCAGTAGCAGTTCACCATTCTAATTACATATACTCCTTGGATATCACATGTGCTAAATGACATTTACTTCTAGAAGGCCTTCAATTATTATTATGTCCTTACAATGTACACTCTCCACTCTTCAGTGCTTCACAATTTTGTATGACAAGGAATTTTGTATTCGCTACGACAAATTTTGTGTAATTCTTAAACTTCAAATCCATTCAACAATTTTGTGCAATTCTTAAAATTTCAAATCCTTTCAATGTACACTCTACAGTATGTACATAGTGATAAAATAAAATTTCCTGAAATTAATTCCTTTCAGTGTACATTTGTATAATGTACTTCACAATTTTGTATTCGCTATGACAAATTTTGTGTAATTCTTAAATTTCAAATCCATTCAAGCACTTTTCACGATGAATAATTCTGTTTACTATCAGTATGTACATAGTGATTAAAAAATTTAAACAAATACCCGTTTGGTATCACTCTCATTTCTTTCTGTATTGGGGTTTTAGTTTTCTATGCTTTTAGAAATAAAAATAATAATGACTTTTTATTTTTCGTGTTTTCAAAAATACCATCGTTTCATTTTCCTGTGCAAACGGGTTTTATTTTCATATGCAGTTCCCCAATGATGTAAGGATACGTGTAGAAAATTAAGACCAAAAAGTAGGAATATACACACAAATACCTAAAAGGAATTCGTTAATTTACACACAAATACCCGAAAATCAACTTTTCTTTAATTTGTTGACTCCGCATAGTACTAGAAAAATAACACCAATTGGTGAATTCACAATGAATATCCAAACTCGAAAGAAATAAGAGAAAGCTTTCAATATTATTACCCTAATAACTTACTTGGGACAAACCCCTTACATCTAAATACCCCAAACCGAATGGATGCTAATTAAGAATAAAATTAAGAAAGTTATCAGAAATGGAAAATTCCAAATTAAAGCCAAATTCAAATTCAAAAAGTCTGAATAAACATTTTACAACAAACAACAAATAAAAGAGAAACATATAGCCAAAGTTATGACTAAAAAAATAGTTTCATAAAACAATAAAATTGCACTTTTTGGGCATAAAAATAGAATTTGCCTGAATGGCGATGTAAACTACTGTATAACAATGAGTGTGTCTTGTGAGTGTAACATGGGTCGTGCAGAGTTGTTTGGACAAGGTCAGTTCGAGCTCATATCTATCCCGATGATCCAAATAAGCAACATTTATACCATTTGCATCCAGGACCAGCTGAACTGTAAAGCCAACAAAGCAAAAGCTCTAGGACCCCAATTTTTAAAGGTTCCAAATTTTATAAAACCTCATATATTTCTATAAAGGCCCCAACTATCATTTGCATTTATTTTTTTAAAAAAAGGCCCCCGGTCTGGGAGAGATAAAATGTCCATTACAAAAAAAAGCCCTAAAATAAACTACACTAGTGAAATTTAGGGAAAAAGCACTACCTAAACAAAGAAAATTAGATAACTAAAAACTTTTTTGAAGGCTCCGATTTTTTGAAATCTTACATATTAAGAACCTCTGCAAATTTTATAGGCCTATTAGAAAAAAGAGCATAAAATCAATACACTAGTTAAATTCAAAAAAGAAAAAAAAAAACAATGGTTTACAAAAAGAAAAATATTTGAATAAAAAATTTACGATGAAATTAAGAATATAAAATAAAAAAATTCATTAGTATTATTGCTTTAGCTCTCAAATTACCTTGAGCCTTTGTCCATTATCCAATTAAGGTCTCCTCAAGGTCAGCCGAGGTCGGAGACTCATTCAAGCTGACCTCCCAAGTCGGCAGCTGAAGACAAAGATGACATTTATGCCGATCATCTATATGTCATCAAATGGACCACTCTCATTTTAAAGCCACTTACTATAATTGTGCTAAGTAAATATTGTTGCCCTGATCATTGGGTTTTGCGAGGACTGTCTATGGTGTGATTTTACAGTGGAGTAATCTTTTTGGTGGAGCCTTCTTTAGCTTCTTGGTGTACTTGGCTTATATGTAGCCATTGAACTGTTGCAATTAGAAGCCACCAACAAAAGCAAAACAGACTACTCCCTCGCTACAATGTAATTGTATCCTACAAAGGAATTTTTTTATTTTTTATTTTTTTTTGTACAGAAAATGAATATGCAGGTATACACTCTCTTGTACTTTAGCAATACATAGCGGCATAACCATATGCATTTATATATATATATATATGAGTAATGTTATATAGTCAAAAAATTTATACAAAATTTATGTAAAGATTATTCTTAATAATAAAAATGCAGTTGCTACATTATTCGAATGAAATTTTTCTTTACAAATTTTCTAGACAACGTTATTTTCCTATATATATAAAATAATGCAGGCCCACAAACAGCATCAAACATATGCGTGTGTTGCCAACAGCATTCCAAAAATCAATGGCCCAATAAATCAAATTTGCGAAAGATAATGCATATTCACACAGGATAAATCTTAAATGGCTATAGTAAAGAGTTGGCCATGGATGAATAAACCACACACTTGGGTAACTGTTGACATGGTGTCACGGCTCTACTAGAAGGCAATCAATTATGGTCTGGCTTGCTTGCTCAATAAGCCTCTTCATAGATTGGTTGACCAATAAAACGGTAGCTATATATTTTTCACATGGAGGTAATTTCGTGGTAAAAACAAACCAGGCATTTATTTTTTCAGAGCGAGCGAAAACAATTATTATGATGTTCACAAAATAGAGTAAGAATAAAGTACGAAAATGAATGAATCTTGACTTACTCGATTTTTGTTGAAAATATTTTTAAAATATATAATATATATTGTAGTTTTGAAATTTTTTAAAATGGTTTTGACTACCTTTAAAAAAAGTCTTTATTGACTTATTAAATGAATCTTACATTAAAAAGTGAGAAGTTTTGTAAGGCTTTTATAAATGCCAACAACTTTCTGTATATTACTTTAGAAGAATGATTGGGTATAGCACTCAAGTGTGGGCATGGGTGCCAAGCCACGTGCACATCTCGCGTGCGAGTCGTGTGCTGCAATGTGGCGCACATGGCATATGCGCGTGTGGCGTGTGATCAAGATCAATGATTTTTGTCAATCATGATAATCAACGATCGGATAGTTAATACATGAGCAAAAAGGATCGTATAGTGAGAATCACACCTGATCATAAGGTGTGATGAATGATCTGATCAAACAATGAATAGGTGTGGTCTACACCGTTAGATTAGAAAGGGGCGATTCAACGGCTGTGTTTAAACTTGCAAATGACTGTTAGAAATCAGTTATTATTTGAATTCTAACAGTCATGTCTAGTCCAAAAAGACACCAAAATGTCTATAAAAACATGGCACATTCGCAGACAATAGATATATTTTTTTCCTGCAACTTCTCTCTATATTAAAAGGCAATACAGTTCTTAATTCTTTCTATTTTTTATTGTTCATCATCTCTGAAATCTGTTTCTGCAAAAATAGACATTCAGATTCTTGGCAGACTTGATAATTAGAGAGTATTCGGGTCTGATTTCGTGTGTGCAATACGCAGTCAGAATTACAAATTTTCTGGGCTCTATTATATTCTGAAATCGATTCGTCATTAACTCGGTCCACACCAGATTCTAAGAATTTGTGAAGACGAATATCGTCTTAAGGAAAGCGATATTAATCGTGCTTTAGATACGATTATTCATTATTTTTTTTTTTTTACAAATTTCTTTACTAACAATTTTTAGGTAATTGCGAATCGATGAAATATTCCCTTCAAAGCTAATGGATCTCATGATTATTTCTTGCGCGAAGATAGCCTAGTCCCAAACAAAAAAGTAGATACAGACTCCTCAGGGAAAAGAAAAGTTACAAGATGGCTGGGTTCCAAATAGATGAGGAGATCCACACGCCTACCAAGATGTCTAATGTTATGTTTGAAATTTAAATTTATTACAAAAAAGTAAAAAAATATGTGAAAAAAAAAATAAAATAAAAGAAGATTTTTGTTTTCTTTTCATTCACTTTTTTTTTTCTTTTCCATTACCAAATCATTAAATCCAAATAAAGCCTAAAGAAAAAAAAAATACAAGATAGTTTAGTCCCATCTGGATAAGCTGGTCCTCGGACTAACCAATACCGTTAAAGAGGGAAGAAAAGCTACAAGATGGCTAAGTTCCAAAGAAATGAGTATATCCATACCCCTAGGGGCCAGCCAGGGGAAGAAAAGCAACAAAATAGTTAGGTCCCAAAGGGGTGAGCATTTCCATGGACCCATTAAAAACCTAAGGGAAAATAAAAGCTACAAGATGGGCTTGAAAGTTCCAAAGGGATAAGCCAGTCCAGACCCCTCGGGAAAAAGAACAAGCACAAAATAGTCGTGTCAGAAAGGAATGAGCATTGGACGAAAAGTTATTAGATAGGCAAATCTGAGCAAGTCCAAACCCCCAAGGGGGGAAGAACAGCCACATGATGGCCAAGACTCAAAGGGATGAGCATAAGATGGCTAGATCCCAAAGGGAAAAGTAAATCCAGACCCGTAACAGCCTATTTGAAACTTGGGGGAGGAAAAGGGAAAGAAAAGGAAAAGGGAGAAAAAATGGAGAGAAAAATGAGAGAAAGTTTTAAATCAAGTTATCTTTTTCTCTCTCTTTTTCCTTTTTAATTTTTTTTTACTAAATCAAACAGGAAAAAGATAGTAAATAATACTTTCCCTTTCTTTGTTTCTTTTCCTCTAAGTTTCAAACAGGCTATGATGATGCGATGAACTGGTACGTCTTGCCCAACTCCTGGTGCAGCTTGCTGGTGTGATGAGTCTCCTTTGTCTGGAACACCGGTGTGGTGCCTGCCAAAAACACTCCGATGCCAAAGTCAGGCTCAGGGAAAAATGGACAGAATTATAGTATCTAGGGTGGTGTAGAATTGTACCTTTTTGGAGGTGAGGACTGTCGTCTTTATAGGAGTGTTGGCCTAGATCGTGGGCACCTTCGTGGGTCAGCTGATTGTGCCCCCGGTCATGCCTCCCACTTCGTGGGGATATATCGTGCCTTGATTTTAGGCTCCATGGACCATGCCCCCGCTCATGGGGGAACTGTTCGAATCATGGGATCGTGGGGGCTATTTATCAAGCGAGAATCTCGGAGTGTTTTCATGCCGCCGTCCAATGTATCGCTCGAGGTCTGCCGCTCTCCGTGTCAGTGGACCTGGCTTAGGAGGGAGGGGGCCTGAGCTGGATATGTGACCGAGCTGGTCTGGTCTGTCCACGAAGGGGACCGACCAGCCGTACTTGTGTCATTTGCATTATCAGATGTTGATGCGATGAACTGGTACGTCTTGCCCAACTCCTGGTGCAGCTTGCTGGTGTGATGAGTCCTCTTTGTCTGAAACATCGGTGTGGTGCCTACCAAAGATACTCCGATGCCAAAGTTAGGCTCAGGAAAAAATGGACAGAATTACAGTATCTAGGGTGGTGTAGAATCGTACCTTTTTGGAGGTGAGGACTGTCCTCTTTATAAGAGTGTTGGCCTGGATCGTGGGCACCTTCGTGGGTCAGCTGATTGTGCCCCCAGTCATGCCTCCCACTTCGTGGGGATATATCGTGCCTTGATTTTAGGCTCCATGGACCATGCCCCTGCTCATGGGGGAACCGTTCGAATCATGGAATCGTGGGGGCTATTTACCAGGCGAGAATCTCGGAGTGTTTTCATGCCGCTGTCCAGTGTATCGCTCGAGGTCTGTCGCTCTCCGTGTCAGTGGACCTGGCTTAGGAGGGAGGAGGCCTGAGCTGGATATGTGACCGAACTGGTCTAGTCTGTCCACAAAGGGGACCAACCAGCCGTACTTGTGTGATTTGCATTATCAGGCTATATAAGGGAAAAGAAAACTCATAAGATAGTTAAGTTTCAAAGGAATGAGCCACTCCAGACCATTAAAGGCAAAGAAAAATCACTTTACTACGAGCAGATCTAGAAGACGTTTAAATCCCTAGAGAAAGGAAAGCATGCTAACAGAATAGCAAGTCCCTGGAGAAAAAGTCAAGCCTTTCGCACCTGGTATTCCTTTGGCTGCCCCAATCAACAACCCTGGAAATAGGGAGCAAACTAATGTATAATAAGTTGACCTAATAAAGCTCGGCCATAGGATCTAAGCTCAACCAAAGGAGGTTAGCTCAACCAACATAGAGATCGGCTCAGCTAACAAAGAGGTCAGCTTGGCCATGATAGGCCAGCTAAATCAAAGGAGGTTAACTCGACCAAAAAAAGATCAGCAATAGAGGTCGACTCAGCTAACAAAGGTTGACTCGGCCAAAGGTGGTTAGCTTAGCTATAGAAGTTCAGCTTGGCCAGAGAGAGAGGTCAGCTTGGTTAATAGAGGTCCACTTGACTAAAGAAATCAACTCGGCTAAAGGTCAACTCAAACAAAGAAGGCTAGCTGGCCTAGACGCAAGAGTATGAAATTGAAGTAAATACGGATCCCAAGAATTTCACTTTTAATCTCTTCTAAAATATCGTTATCAATATAAGAGATCGAGTAGCTTCAATTAAGAAATCTAAATTCCTATGTAATCTCTCTTGCAACTTATTTAAGGAGATAAAGCAAATAACAAGGTACGAAAATAAATAAATGTTGAATCACTAGATTCTTATATGAGTATACTAGCAACAAATTCATGCTATGCACGGAATAGAAATACGGCACGTGTTGCCTTTTTGAAGAATTTAAATAAGTATTCTAATATTTTTTAATTATATGTAAAACTTTTCAAAATAATATAAAATTTACCTAAATTTTAGTAAAGTTTTACTAATCATGAATAAAAGGTCAAATTTCGATATTTCATGGTTAGACCAATACAACTATGACATATGTAAAATTAGTAATTTAAAATTTTATAAAATTAAAAAAATTGATTGGGTTTTTCAGCATCAAAAACTCAATTACATATTGCTATAATGTATTTACTATTTAAATGGAATAAAATCCTATCTCTATATTTTAAAATTTATGAGATAAAGGTATTCAAAAATAATATTATATTGATCAAGGAATAGAAGTTAAGAAAGAAAAGGAAAAAAATATGAGATGGAAAGAAAAAATAATTTGGTGACGTATTAGTGAGAAAAAGAAGAAGAAGAAGAAGATCAAAACAATCAACAATTGTGTGGCACTTATATTATTTCCTATTCAATTTTGATTTTTAATTTGTAAATATTTTTTAGGGTTCTAATTTTTATGTACAGTGAAGTGTGAACAAATAATTAATATTGTAATGCCACAATAGAAAACAAAGATAATACTTTTTACTTTAAAATGTTAATCCAATCTAGCAAAAGAAATTTGAAAACCTTATCATTTTGATCAATTTATTAAAAAAAATTTAAAAGGAGCAAGAAAAAGGAAATTTAAAAATTTTGACATTAACCAATGGATATATTTTGGAAATTTAAAAAAACAAAAGACTAAGGATAACGAATAATACCATGACACCTATATTATTTGATTTTTAAATATTAAAAATTAAAAAAAAATGGATTAGGACATATTAAGCCTTTTTTTCCCCTTCTTTTAGGCCAAAGGACTTCTAATACGAAATGCCTCATAATATATATAATAGATTTGAAAAACATTGTCACATTGTTCCAAAATCAGTGAAGAAAAATTGATGTACTTAAAGTTTCAGTAATTTAAAATTTCGATTTATATGGTTACATAATTGCTAAAAAAAAAAAGTCATCAATTAAGAAATTTAAAGACCATATTACCATATTTGCCAATCAATCCAGGATTAAATTTTAAGTAAAGAAACATGAATGCTAAGAAAAAGGTCATAAATTAGGAATTCTAAAGGTTATATTACCATATTATTCGATCAATCAAAGGTTACATTTGAAGTAAAGGAACCAATTATTACTTGACATGTGTAGTTTTATGTATTATAAATACAAAAATTTTAAAAAATTAAATTAGAACTTTCAAACTTAAAGACCTTCTAACCTATGGTTATAACATATAAGTATATATATATATATATAAGGCCTCTAACTTTAGGATCATAGAGTTCTTGGCCAACATCACACGGCAATAATTCATATTCATTGTAAGACACCATCATGTCGTCCAAAGACCATTACATTAATAGTGGGCATGTATTTTTGTACATAATCTTGCCATGTGGCCTAAATCTGTCTTTGCTATTTGTATACATTGCGATAGTCAATGTACAATAGCAAGAGCACAAAACCATATGTATAATGGGAAGTCGCGACATATAAGTCGATGACATAACACTGTGAGACAAATGCTTTCAAATGGAATTATATCCATCGATTACATCAAGTCTAAAGACAACATTACGGATTTTCTTACAAAAGGCTTGACGAAAGATCAAGTGGAGAATTAATTAAGGGGAATGGGCCTTAAGCCTATGACTTAAAAAGTCACCATAATGACAACCTAACCTAGCTGACTGTAGATCCCAAGATCTAGGTTCAACAGTACCAAACACACAACGAGACCGAACCCAAGATTTAGATCCCAAGATCAAGTAGTCTCTAGAATGAACGCACAATGTCAGAGTAGCGAAAACACTCGCAAACATCGCAACCGTTAGAGTGACAAAAACACTCACACACAGGTCGACATTGTGAATTGCTAACAAAACCCCTATGTCACGAGACTAAACACGCCTTTTGGCCATGACACATTTATCGAATGACATGATACCTTTGGAAACCAACTCTTCACACACCTTCAGAGTGACAAAAATACTCAAAACCCGGGTCAACACCAGTACCTGCTAGCCCACTCTGGTGAAAAATGGCCAAACTATCCCTTGGGCCTTTCCGGCATGCTTCTTGACAAAGTACATAAGTCCTCAGAGCGGTAATTCCACCCTTCTAAGATTGTTCTAAAGACAATCCAACATGTTCAAGTGCCTTCCAATCAGTTCCGGATCAACTCCGAGACCATCCGATCAAAATGATTATTTTGTCCCTAGGCATCCGATCGCTTCCGAGAACCACATCGGCTTTGGGTATCAAACCGATAACCTCCCAAGGATGCTTCTAATAGTATTCTCAATCTTCTAACACCTTTCTAGCTCATTTCGAGTTCATTTTGGCAAGACTGGTGCAAAATGACTGTTTTGCCCCTAGTGGGCCGGTCACCTTTTCCAACTTAGCTCTGGGTGTCAAATTGGTAACCCCTTGGAACACTCTCAATAGTGTTTCCAACCTTCAAGCTTTTTTACGAGTCACTTTGAGTCCATTCCGGTATTTTCTCGATTCAAATAATCGTTTTGCCCCTGGCAGGTCGGTCAACCTTTTTAATTATTCTAATATTGTTTCTCAAGTTAGTTACCTCTAAGACACTCTCCTGATGGTTCCCGTCCATTCCCAGTCGATTCTGGTCACTTGAAACCTTCTAGATCATTCCCGGACTTTCCAGAGTCACTCCTAGCAGAGCCAAACCAAATATTGCATGGTAGACACTAGGACAAGCACCCAAATCTTTTGCCTTGGGTACCAAAAGTTGAAAAATACATTTCTTGCCATCTTAAATCTTTCTTAAGTGGCTGGCGCCAAGCCAATTAATGGCCTGGCGCCACTCCTAGTGGCGCCATTGAGAAATTTGTCCTAGCACCACTACAATAGGCGCCAAAGCTGTTTCGATTGTCTATAAATACAAATTCTCTCCTTGCATAAAAAAGGTCCACAAACACAGTCTAGAAACTCTGTCTCTCTAAAAACAGAGCTCCAAGCCTCTCCAAACCCTAATTCTCTCAAGCTTCTTCAAGCCCTTGGCTCCATACACTCAAAACCTAGCATCTATACGCCTTATATGCTTAAACACAAGCCTCTAAAGCATTTATTGAAAACTCAAGTTCTGCAACTTCAAAGCTCTCAAGGCTCAAGGTTCAAGCAAGCAAAGCAAGAAGAAAACAAGATAGGCTTTCGATTTACTTTTACATAATCCCCCCTCTCTCTTCTCCCTTTAAACCCACTTGGGTTTTCTTCTATTTTAAACCTCATCTTCTACCTCCTTTTCTTGCATGCTTGAAACAAGGGACTTCCCGATTCATGCCTAGAAATGACTGTTGAAGGTCACCGTGTTGGGGGGTTTTCTTCTAGTCCAACCTTTGATGGTGTGGGTCGGCCTCCTTAATTATGTGGTGAAGCTTAACCTTGTATATTCACAACCCTTTTACATTGTGCATGTCATATTCATACATCCATTAAAATTGTTTTCAAACTTGCATTAAAACTCTTTTTCAAAACTTACATTCAAAATCTTCTTTTTTAAACTAGTTTTCAAAATCACACTCTTAAAGTGATTCTAGCCATTCCATGTTTAGGGTTATTTTAATAAAGTGTTATATTTAATGTGACTATCAAGATCTATATTTTAGATGTAAACCCTAAAATTATTTTTATTAAAATCACAATCTTAAGATGATTCTAGCCATTTCATGGTTAGGATTGTTTTAGGAAGGTGTGATATTCAATGTAATCATTATGGTCCATATTTCAAATCTTTGTTGTTTTCAACATCACAACCCTAGAATGGTTCTAATCCTTTCATGGTTAGAATCAGTTTAGGAAAGTGAGATATTCATGAAAGTCCATATTCAAACCTCTTATCCAAGTTGTTTTGCAAATCCACTTTGTAGAAATTCTTTTCAAAAATTTCTACTTTCTAAAAAAAACATTTTTCAAAAATCTACTATCCAAAAACTCTTTGTCTTGAAGTTGAAATCAAGCCCTAGAGTACATAATTAGAAAACCCTAATTTCCTTTCATAAAATCATGACTTTCTATTTTGTCTCAAATCATAGATTTGCAAATCTAAGGTTTTCAAAATTTAGCATTTTCAATTCTATGTCAAATCCAATTTTTCAACTTGGAAAACCAATCCAACCTTCTAATTTTGGAAATAAAATCAAATCATCTATTTTTTAAAATAAAATCCAATTTTCAACTTTAAGAAATAGGAATCAAATCTTTCATAAATTTAAATCTTTTCCTCAATTCAAATCTTTCCTAATTCAAATCTTTCCTAATTCAAACCTTTCATAATTTCAAACATTTCTAAATCTTAACTTTCTAAATTTCAACTTATCAAATATTTCCAAATTTCAAATCCTTCTTAAATCTAAGTTTTCAAATCTTTCTTAAATTCAAACTTTCAAATTTTTCTAAAGTTCAAATTTTTTTAAATTCAAAACTTTCCAAAATTAACTCTTTCCTAAAATGAAACTTTTCTAATTTGGCACTTTCCTAAAAGGAACTTTCCTTTTTTGAAACTTTTCTAATTCAAAACTTTCCAAAATTCAATCTTTCCTAAACCCTAACTTTCTACATTCTTTCAAATTAAATAATCAAGTCAAATCTTTACAAGTCTTTTCACGTCAAGTGTTTCTAAATCAAATCAAATCCTTTCCAAATTTTTCTTAAATCTAACTTTCCTAATCTAAAACTTTTTTAAAATCACACTTTCTTTAATCCAACTTTCAAGATCAAATCAAACCTTTCTAATTCAATTGCATGCTTCAACCTTAGGTTATCTAAATCGTAGGAGGCTAAACCCTAGTTCAACCCTAACCCTAAAGTTATGAAGCTTAAACTCTTTTCAAAGCCTCTCTTCTAAAACTCTTTTCTAAACCAATATGGTTTCAAACTTCAATCTAAATCAAGATGTTTTCAAACTTAACTCAATCTTTCCAAATCAAGTCTAAGTTCTCCTTTAAAGTTCAATTTTTTCAAATCAAAATCAATTTTAAAATCCTCAAGTTCAATTTCAAATCAAAGTCAATTCCAAGTTCAATTTCAAATCTTCAAATCAAAGTTCCAAATCAAACATTTTCAAGTCAAACTTTTTAAAGATCTCAAAGTGTCTATTTTTAATAGGACCCCTAGTCTAAACTACGATTGACATAATTCCCAATAAATGAATACGTAGGCAACCCTCATGTATGCAGTCACAAACCGTTCAAATCTCTAATTTTCACAACTTTTTTCAAATTTCTAATTCCACAACTTTTTTCAAATTTTAGTTTCTGTAACCTTTTTTAAACTTCAAATCTATTTTCAAAATCAAATCTTTTCTTACACTTGCACGTCATGCATCATATCAAACCTCTTTCTAAAATTCTCTTTCACAGTGGATATAATCGGACATTGAAAAATAAAAAATTCTAAATGAGTAAAACTATGGTAATAGACATGTAGGTACTGCAACGGCGGGATATGGTGATAGCCTAGTACATCTTCCTTACACGTAACCAACCTCCAAACACAGAATCACTGTTTTTGAAAGACCAAAAACGGAGTTATTTTAAAAAAGGACTTAAATTTTTTTAAAGGTTGCCAAACAACTTGTTTTCTTAAAAACCCTCTCTTGAGGAAGTTTTCAAAACCTTTCTCAAAAATCCTAAGTTTAATCTTCAGACTGCACTTAGTTTTAGGTGACCTAACTCACCTTAACCAAGTTAAGTGACGACTCCAAACTTTTCCAAAAGTCCTTAATCAAATTGATTTCTAAATTCAAACCTAGTCGCACTCGTCTTTCGAGAAAGATAAGTTCTAACGAGAGAGTACTGTATTTTTCTCACTTGTGTGTTTTCTAGAGTGCAAAAAATCGAGGTGCAACAACTCTTCTAGTTGTTGTAAGCACCACATTTTTGTTCACTCAGCAATTTTCTGTCAAAACTGGTCCTCTAGGAAAACGTTACAATACTATCAAGTTTCAAAGAGGCTCTTATAGCTGTTGTAAGCACCCTATTTTTGCCCGCTCGAAAATTTTCGATCAAAATTAGTCATCTAGTAAAATGTCACAACACTATCAAGCCCTAACTGACTTTTAAAAGATCACTTCTAAGCGCATATGGTCGTTTTAGAGCCAAAATGACCAAAATACCCCTAGACATCCTAGGCAATTTTTCGAGACCGGATGATCTTCGAAACCCTTTGCTAACAATGTTGTAGTGATAAAAACACTCGCAAATTTTGAACAGTTAAGTTTCGGTGCCTGCTAGCCCGTTGACGAGGTGGCGCCACGATTAAAAGTGGCGCCACGCTAGTTTTTAGAAGTGGCACCATTAGAAACTCATAAAAGTTGAGGAGGTGGGGCCATTAGAACTGGTGCCTAGCCATTTTTTGGTTAAGCGCCACTACAGGCCAAATTTTGGCCAGTGTGGGAATGATTCTGAAAATTTGATTCAGCTTGGGCTGCAAGGCAAATTTGGGCGCCACTCCTAGTGGCTCCAGCCCATTTTTTGGCCTGGCTCCACTTTAAGTGGCACCTGTTTGATTTGAAAAGCTGCCGAGCTACGGGGCCCAGCTGGAAAAGAGACAAAGGCATTCGGGAGTGCCCCCAGGGTCGCCGGTTTGATACCTAGAGTCGGAATGGTTAAAAAAGATAACCGGTCCACCGGGGGCAAAACGGTCATTTGAACCGAAAAGTACCAAAATGTGTCCGGAGTAGACCGAGATAGCATTCAAAGATTGAAAATACTATTAAGAGTGTTTTGGAGGATTAATGATTTGATACCCAAAATCGGTGTAGTCGATAAGGATGACCAGCTAGCTAGGGGTAAAATAGTCATTTTGACTAGGGTTTGCTGGAATGGTCCCAGAATGGACCGGGATGACATTTGGAGATTGGGGATACTCGTGGGAGTGCCCCAGAGACTTATCGATTTGATACCCAAAACTAGTGTGGTTGACAATGGTAATTGGGCACCCGGGGCTAAAATGATCATTTTGTCCAAGAATTAGCGGAATAGGTCCGGAGTTGGTTTGAATGGCATTTTGAGGAGTTGGTTAAGTTCTTGCACTTGCTAGCCTGCTGATGTAGAATGTCTATCATGGCCGTTGGTATTAGGCAGATTCCCGATCTTTCCACTTTTTTAAGAAAATTATAATATTATAGAATGCTGGATCCGCTTGTATGGATAAAACTTCAAAATGTGAAGAGAATAAGTTTTAGATTCATGATCTCTTCTTTTAAAGACAAACACTCCACCAATTTTTTCTTTTCCTTTGTTTTTGTTTTGGTTTTGGTTAGAACACTTCACTAACTATAAATACATAAACTATAATAGGTCCATTCAACTTTTTATTCCCAGATTTGTTAAATATTTAGATACGTAGACCTATGAAGTATGAACCTTATATGACAACGTTGTTGGCCCAAAAGGCATCCCAAAAGGGGAGGGGGTGAATTGAGTTTTTCAAAAATTAATACAATTAAGATTGATTAAAAACTAATTTAATCAATAGTACAGTGATTTAAGATATATGCAATGCAATGTAATCAACAAAGAAATAAAAACAGAACAAGAGAAAGCACACTAGGAATTACCAAGGTTCAACCACAACTTGTGGTCTATGTCCTTACCCCAAGATCCCCTTGAAATCTCATTCCATTATGCAATCTCCAATTACAAAGTAGATGCTGATTTTCCAAGTGCTCAGCTCACTTTTACACAAGAACTTCTCCTCAAGTTCTTCCAGCTACCAAGTGGTTTTGTCCAAGATTCACTTCAACTTACAAGAGTTTTTCTTTTACAAGAGAACTCTCAAACTCTCACTTACAAGTATATGAAAGTTATATAACCGAAATACAAACTCTCTATCAAGAATGGATAGGAAAATAATAGCTCACTTAATGCCAAAATGAAGACAAAAGGATTGTTCAGATTTTTCTCAACTTGATCAGTCAGTAGATTTAGTTTTTCTTTTTTTTTCTTATATATAAATTCAGTTAGAAGCTTGTATATAAACCACTGTATTGATTTCATCCATTGGTGGTTGTTGGGGGTTCATTTAATGCAAGTCTAGTCCGTTATAACATTAGAAAAACTAGTCGTTAGTCCCCAAGTGTCGACACTTGATTTCCATATGTCGCTATATCAAGCTTGTATTTTTCAGATGTTGTCCACTGTCTTCATGTGTCAACACATCAACTCCATGTGTCGACACTTGATCATGCTGTCTTCAAACTTTTGGCTTTTGTTCTCATATGTCGACTATTCATTTTCATGTGTCGACACATTACCCAGAAATCTTCATTCATTCTTTCTTTGATCAAGTTTAGCTTCAACAATACTATAAGGTCTTCAAGGAGTCTTCTCTTTGGGATATTATAATAGTTTGAGATCTTTAATCTATCAAAGCTGTCTTCCATTCAATTTGGATTGAATTTTCTTCTTGATAGTCATATCTTTTTTGTTGCCAAGCTACTAGAACTCCTTTTCATTAATGCCAAGCTCTTCTTCTTTATTGCCGAGTTCTTTCCATCTACTGCTAATGACTTTTTCATTCATGTAGAGCTTCATATTTATGATGCCTCATTGCCGATCTCTTCTTTTTACTACTAATCCTTCTTTCTTCTTTAAGATCACTTCAATGAGTCTTTTATAAGCTTGATGAAATTTACTCTTAAACATCTTCAATTTTTTCGAACACATATCATCTGTGTTGACTTTTCATATCCCAGATGATGTCTTTACTTAAATTCCTTGTGAAGATTTTGTATTTATGATGAATTCTCTTGTTGAACTCCTTTAATCTCTTCGAATTCAAATCAACTTTATTGAGTCTATACACACTTGATGGAATCTTCTTTTGAACACCTTCAATCTCTTCGAATTCAAATCATTTGATTGAAGTTAGAATGTCATTGCTCTGTTTGGTGCATTATATGACTCTTAGAGTGCATTACTTGACTTGGCTTGTTGTGCATCCACTTTGACATGTATTAGACTTTAAGTTAAAACCTTTAAGTCTAAATTATAATCTTTATTAATATGCACACTAAGTAAATGTATTAGTAGAATAACACAAGGTTTAGTTATCATCAAAATCTACATGGGGATCAATTTTGAGTCAACAAACGTAAATGTGTATTAGTATATACAAACAATTTGATAAACATATGCATATGTTTATGCAGTATAGTCTCTTCTTTAAAAAATAAAATTATAACTGAAGGAAAGTAAACAAAATTCTTTTTTTTTTTTTTTTTTACTTTTCCTGTTTGGACTAAGAATTTTATCTAGAAAAGCCCAATACTAAATGCCTTACTAAACATATTTAAGCAAGTGGTGATCATGGCATTACTAAACGCACTTTATAGAATAGCCATAGAAAACATTTAGACTTAAGGAGTTGGTGAAATTATCAAACATGCACTTAAGACTCTTTACTTTAACTATTGTTCTAGTTAAGAATAGCAAAACAACTCGACATCTCGGGTCCCTGTCCCGCCCCTATTAAGACGTTGGATAAGGTGTAATAGCCCGCCTCACTCCGAACCCGCACGTTTATACATATATATAGATATATTATTAAAATATGAATATTGTGATTTTTCTCTTATTTTTATGATTTTGACATTTGTTTTGCCTATTATGTGTTTAAAAAAATTAATAATATAAAGGAGATAGAGCGAAGCGGGCAAGACGAGCATGGGGTGGGGGTGGAGAGAGGGGTCGCCATAGCGGGGTGAGGATGGGGCCCCTGACCCAAACCCGCTCCGTTATCATCTCTAATTCTCATTTACTTGGAAGGAGGAGAGAAAGGAGGAGCTGAGGACAATATCAAATGGGGTAATAAGAAACTAGTCGATAGCGAACCATGGTGCTATCGTTGCACGGAGTTCCAACTGGTAGGCCATGTGAAAATCAAATCCTTGACGATCGACTAAGCATAAGTCCTTATTAGTCAACTAAAGATCGGGAGAACACGCAAACCAGGGCTAAGTTTGGATGATGGACTTTTGGAGGGAAAGAAAAAAATAAAGTTAAGAAAGTTAAATTACTTTCTTTTATTTGGTTAAATTAAGAAATGAGAAGAAAATCAATAGGTGTTTGTAAAAATAAAAAAAAATAAATTTTTGCTTTGTTACCCATAAAAAAAAAAGTCTCATGTAAAAGAAATGCGTGAAGATTGACTAAGTACAAGTCCTTATACTTCAACTACAGAATGAGAGAGCACACAAACTGAGGGTTCGTTTGGATATTAGATTTGTGGAGGAAAAGAAAAAAAAAAAAAACAAAGTTAAATAAGTTAAATTTCATTATTTTATTTGTTTTTTATCCTGATTTGTTTTGTTATCTAAAAACAAAACATATGGAGCAAAATTTTCATTTTCTTTTCTTTAGGCAAATTCAAAATCCAAATATATGTGAAATACTTTGTAAAACCATATCATTTCACAAACGTTAACATGTCAATAATTAGGAAGGTATTTTCTATAATTACATTTGTCGAGTAGCAGCATAGTCTAGCCGGGCATAAGAAATTAGGAACCATGAATCTCTTTCTTTCTTTCTTTCTTCTATCTACTTCCAGGTTGAATCCTTGGTCACCTAATGGTGGGGACAATCAGGACTTGAAAAGAAGTCTAAGAAGTAGGTAGAAAAACTATACACAGATAAGGGCCTTCAAGACATAAGAATACAATATATATTAATTTTTGCCCCTTCTTCTTCTGTTTATACCCCGGCTCATCTTAGCAGTTGCCGATCGATTCCTAGCTCTTTGGATTGCAATTTTACTCTCCCTCTCTACCCACTTATTCCCCATTATCATGGGGAAACAAGAAAACACTGAAAGCTCTCCAGCGGGACAAGAAGAGAGGGAGAGGGATGAATGCCAGCAGCTGATACGAACCATTCCTAAAGAGAGAATAAACTGGGATGGTACTTATTTCTATTTTTATGAAGGCTTGTGGTGTCTATCCAAAGCAATTGGGGCCATGATCTCCTTTCAGCAACATTTCGTAGCACACGACACTGATATTATATTAGGTACTGCCCCAAAATGGGGCACAACATGCTTGAAAGCGCACACCTTCGTAATAGTGAACCGTGACAAATTTGCATTCACAGAAAGCCCATTGCTCACTGCCACCCCTCATGAACTTGTTCCTTTCTCTGAGCTCGATGTCTATGTTAACAACCCAAACCTATTCCCCAACCTCAAAGACATTCCGAAGCCAAGAATTTTCGCCACCCGCGTGCCATACGCTACGCTGCCAGACTCCGTAAAAGAATCTAGGTGCAAAATTGTCTATTTGTGTCGGAACCCTTCGGAGGAATTTATCTCTTACTGGCATTTCAGCACCAAAATTTGGCCTCAAACCCTTGAACCAATTTTGCTAGATGAAGGTTTTGATATGTTTTGTAGAGGGACAAGCGTGTACGGCCCCTTTTGGGATCAGGTGTTGGGGTACTGGAAAGCAAGCCAGGAGACACCAGACAGGATTTTGTTCTTGAAGTACGAAGATATGAAAGTGGACATTGGATTTTACTCCCAAGTTGTTGGCCTGGTTCTTGGGGATCCCATTTTCTATGGAGGAAGAAAGACGAGGGGTGATACAAGAAGTAGCAAAGCTGTGTAGTTTTGACAATTTGAAAGATTTGAAGGTGAACAAAACCGGCGAACACCACACTGGACATGAAAACAGTTCCTTTTTCAGGAAAGGGATGGTCGGCAATTGGGCCATTTATCCAACTCCTCCAATGGTAGAACGCGTAAAGAATCTCATGGAAGAAAAACTTGGGGACTCCGGCTTAGCTTTCAGCCTATCTTGAACTTCTATTTCCATCATGGTAATTGTGTTACTGAGAAGCCGGCTCTAGCCTAAAGCGAGCAAAGTGCTCCCTTTAGGTCCTGGTTTGTGAAGATCTCAAATTTTAAAAAATACTCTATATAATTTGGACATGTTAATTTTTTTTTTAAAAAAAAAAGCCCCGGTCTAAATAAATAATAAAAAAACCCTTTAAAAAATAATGAAAAAAGCGTCTTAGTTCATAGAAAAAATGTCTCGTAAAAAAAGACACAAACAACTACACTAGTTAACTTGTTTATTCGTCTTTTTAAACTTACAAACCGGTGGGGAGCTAGAGATCCAAACACAGTGTTAAAGAAAGAGAAAAAGATTTTTAAATTCCTTTTATTTACTATTAAAGTTAGGTCTTCAAAAAGCTAGTAAAAGGGTGGGTGGTACTCTTAATAATTAGGCTTGACAAGTTCAATTCATATTTATGAATTTACTTAATTTTACCAATTTAAAACCTATTTAAACTCGTCATAGTTTATTAATGGGCTTAATTAGGTTGCATCATGCAAGCCTAATTATAAGTTGATGTTGTCCTAGTACAAGTTACTACAGCTAGAATATAAGTTACTGAAGACGTAGAACTGAAATTTAGAAAGACTGTATCTCTGTCACCAAAAGTCCTACTAGAGTTTTTAATAGGGTTAATTACATTATTGGTCCTTATAATTTACTCCTAATCTCAATTTGATCCCTATACTTTTAATTTCATCAATTAGATCATTTAATTTAACAAAATAAACAGAAAGAGTCTGATTTAAAATGAACGTTAGATAAATTGATGTAGAATGACCACGTCTAATGCATGTGAAGGGAACAATAGTAAATTCAAATTTTCCAAGGATTAATTACACCATTGGTCCTTGTAATTTATCTTTGTTTCAATTTGATCCTTGTACTTCTGATTTTGTCAATTAAGTCCTTCAATTTACTAAAGTATGTAAAATAATTCAATTAAAAATGAACATTAAATAAATTGATGAAAAAAGATCACGTACCACGCACATGAGGGGCACGACGATAAATTCACATCATTTTCTTTTCTAGCCTATTTGTTTTTCTCTTCTTTTTTTTTTTTCTCTTGTCTTCCACCCGAACCCACCACGCCAAACCCTTTCTTTTTATTCTAAACCCCTCCCCACCAGCCTCAGCCCCAGTCCACCTATCCCCCAACACTCTTCCACCACCCAACCCCCACTACGACCACACCTAGCCTCTTTTCATCACCCTCACCCCTTCCTTACCACTCTTAGCCCTAAGCCCAGCCCAACAATCCCCTCAGTACTTTTCGCCACCAACCTTAACCAAATTTATTATTATTCCTACCCCATTAATAAGGTGAACTTGATGTTGTGCTCTTCATGTGTGCACATGGCTAGGTTCTATCAAATTCTGTGATGTTTATTCTCAATTGGACTATTTGGCCATATTTTGCAGAATTAAGGACCATATTGAAAAAAATTGAAAGTACAAGGATCAAATTGAGATAGGGGTAAATTACAGGGACTGATGGTGTAACTAACCTTTAAAAATAATGTAATTTTTTTTTTGTTTGTGCCCCTCACATGTGTGGCACGTGATCATTTTTTGTCACTTTATATAATGTCTGTTTTTAATTATATTGGACTATTGTGCAGATTTCTCAAAAACTGAAGGAGCAAATTGAAAAAATTAAAAATATAAGGACCAAAATTGAGACAAAGCGTAAATTATAAGAACTAATTATGTAATTTACCCTTTTTAATAATATCCAATTATATAATTTTTCGAAATCTATGTGGCTGAGGTTCGGGCATTGAAAGTGGATCTTTGGTGTTTGAACACAATGGTAGTACAATAGGTTACAATTTTACAGTAACCCTAATGTTGATAGATTTGAAGGTGAACAAGACCGGCAAACACCACACTAGACATGAAAACAGTTCTCTTTTCAGGAAAAGGATGGTTGGCGCTTGGCCCAATTATATAACTCTTCCCATTGCACAACTCGTACAGAATATCATGGAAGAAAAACATGGGGACTCCTTGGTTTCTTAAATTTAGAGAAGTCCTAAAACGAGGCAACTGAATCACAAACGGATATTATTCTTGTGATAAATTATAATTTTCTTTTGTATAGCATGACCCTAAAGATATGAATTCCACGCGCTCATAGCAAGATACAACTATAATATGCACCAGTTAAGGCCAAATTAAGTTCAGAACATTCAACATACAACACACAACATCGATAAAAATTAAAATGTCATGTGCTCATAACAAGGCAGAATACATATATATATATTTATTTATTTATTTATATATGTGTACATGTGTGTGTATATACTATGCATCACCATTTTTAGGCCGAAGTTCAATTCCATGGACAATCAGGCCAGACTTTTTCCGATGGCAATCAAGCTGCACAAGTCGCATCTCTAGCTCACCACCATAAACTCCTTGGTCATTGAAGTGCTCCCCAGTCTTGATCTCCATCCAGCCATCCTCTCTCTCTTGTGGAAGTTGCCGAGCAGCAGCCAAATGCGAAGATTTTTCCGACTTCAGATAAACGGTGACTGTCTCTACTTTGGCTCCAGCGGCCCCTTCTGCTCCAACAAATCTAACTATTGCCTTTATTGGCACCGATTCAATCCCTTCAAACTCCTCTACTATTTTGAACACCAGGTAAACACCGTACTTGGTCGTTGGGGACAGCATCTTAGTGTTCATCTTGCCTCCAATCTCAAGCCCATGCACACATGGAAGTTTAGCCACCTCTGAAAATCTGCAATTTTTCCATTATAACTTACAAAAATGTTTTCCCTTGAAAAAAATAATAATAATGTCAATGCAATAAGAAGCAAAGGTCATACGGGGTTTTTGGGGACAGCTTCCCACTGTTCATCTTCCCTCGAATCTCAACCTAATGCACACGCAAAAGCAAAAGTTTGGCCGCCTCCGAAAGTCTGCACTGTATTACTTATCAGGGCAAAAGTTTCGTTCGAGAAAAAAAAAGAAACAAAAAAAGAAAAGAAACAGAAGAATTACTTATCAAAGTTCCCCTTTGTGATGGACGTAATGGGGGTGAATACTGTAACAATCAAAAAATTCATTACCCAAATGAAGACCTGGCCAAACCATGCTGTCATGGTGATGTTTTATCTCTATCCGAAGTTTTAATTGTGAAATTTCTCTATCATAAGTTTTAGTAGTAAAATTTTCCTGTTTGAAGCTTTAATAGTGAAATTTCTATGTCCGAAGTTTAATTGTGAAATTTCTGTCTAAAGTTTTAATAGTGAAATTTATATAAACAGAATTTATGAATTTAGGTACTAATAATATACTTATATATAGTTATAGACATGTTTTAGCAATATATTATTTGAATAATAAATTGACAAATTAAATTAGTCAAAGGACAATTGGCTAAAGTAACCAATTCTTAAACTATTTGATGAGACGTCAACTCTCATTGGTTGAAGGCTAACCAAACTAGAAACTAACTAAAAACCTAACTAAGTTGGCAATATAGTTGGAACGTAAGGAGAGGGCAAACTCAGAAAAAAAAAAAAAAAGACCAAAGATCTAAAATATCTATCTATATATCTAAATATAAAATTAGAAAGAAATTACATGATTGGCTAAGTCCAATATCTTGAATTTATTAAAAAAACATATTGAATTATTAAAAGACCAAACAACCTTTGAGTGTTCTTCTAGAAAGGTAAGAGCACATCTTGATTTGACACGTGGCAAACTCTCAACCCTTGATAATATAGCAGTCTACATGAGAGGGAACATATAGGTATCAAATTTCCTTAAATCTAGGGAGTTGGTGATATGGAGAGAGAGTAAGAAGAAACTTAAGTTAGATGTAATTGTAGTCTCTAAAATCTGCTGTAATTTGTAAACAAAACAGACAAGAAGAAGAGGGAGAGAAAGAGAGGGGAAGAAGGAGTCTCCCTTGCACTTAAGCATGGGGAATTCAAAGATAACTATTCTTTATCATTTCTAAGTCATTTCTAGTTGTATTTCAAAAAATTAGAGAGCTAAAAGTGAGGTAGAAAAAACTTGACCTGAGCTCCATTAATGGAGGAGGGTTTGGAGAGGTTTCTCTCCAAGCCACGGCAAGGTGTGAGACCAATCTAGAAGTGTTCTAGAGTAAAAAATATAGCTAGAAACTAGTTTTAAGGTCCCTTATGGTCTGAGAAAAATTGTTATGGCAGGATTACTATTTTGTAATTTGCCGACGATACTGCATTGGATGGTCAGATTTAGAACTTTTCCGGCCAAGTCTAACGCTTGGACATTGCCTAGGGAGTATGGAGGAGAAGTTCTGGGCAATGGGGGATGGTCGGGGTTGACCAGAAAACTCCAAAAAAATTAGAGTTGCAGGTTGTAGCACAACTCCAAGTGGCTCTTAGGGGATGATCGAAAAATCCCAAAAAACTTACACTTTACCCTCTTGTACTTTGAGTGAAAATTAGATATTCCCCTATGATTCAAAAGTACACACATAATCTGCTTATAGTTTGGATTTATTTGCAAAATGTATGGAATCGTGAGAGATTTAGTGAAATGCCAAAAATACCCATGTGAATGATTACCCTTCATTTTGACATAAAAGACCAAAATCGTCTTTTTTACGTAATTTTTTGATGAGATGAAATCACAAAACTACCTCTACAATAGAATTTTTGTTAATTTTAATAGTTTTCATTCATTTTACAGTTAAGTCAAAACTACAGGGGGTTATGTATTCACTTTTAAACTATATGGGGGTCATCTAATTTTTGCTCAAACTACAAGAGAGTAAAGTGTAATTACCTTTTTTATTTTTTTAACAGCAAATTACACAATGATGAAGGCAAGGTTAAAAGAACATTTTCCTTTGATTTTGAGATTGGAAGTTCTTTTTATGTCGAGGAATATTATATGAACCATCTCAAAGATCTTTGCAATGAGTCAATGTACACCAGACCCCATACCCCCAATATATATATATATATATAGAGAAAGAGAACCTGGAGTAGGGTTGAGATATCCATTTCCATTTCTTTGTGTTGTCTCCCCATTTAATTGATAGCCCCCTCGCTCCAAGCATAAAACGCTTCCTCCCACTTCTTTTATCTAATACAAAACTCTGTTTATAACAAGTGCCAACATATGTATTAGCTTGATAGGCAAAAGAACAAATTAAAAAGCATTGGTTTCTCTAAGTACTAATATTATACCAACATTTCCTTCACGTTGACATATCATATTAACTCAGTTGAATACTGTGATTTGACTAGTGAATCAAGAAAACTTTTGCTTTCCCTATGAATAGAACATTCTCTACTTCTACAATACTAATTTCATGTTTAGCAGCTTCTTCCAAAGATAAATTATCATGCCTTCTTTCAATTTTTTACCATCAAACTTGTACGTACACGTGTCCATTCCTCTTACATGGTAGGAAACGTCAATGCCACGCATCTCCACCTTTATGAATCTAGTCCTAAGGGCCTGCCTGTTGAAATGACACATAGACTATTAAGATCTCTCTATAATGCTTCCCTCGGGGATTAAGCCTTGCCAACCAAAGACAACGCACGAAGCTTCTCCAACAAGCTCAGGCACCAAGAGGGTCCTTGCCTATAAATGGCCTCGAGGCACCACCTTCAGCAAGTTTGAGGGGATCTCCGCCTGAGAGTGCCTCGCCCATGGCCTCGCGCTTTGCACCTTTTAGCTAGGGCATGGAACATCCCTATTGAGTGCACTCTACTTTAGGCCACCTTTCTATACATGGCCAAGGTTCTTGATGCAGCGGCTAGTAAAGAACAAGATAATACACTCGAATCCGTTGATTCACCACGGATACCGGATTCAGAGTCGTCCTGCAACCTATCGATTCACCACGAATGCTAGGTTTTAGGGCATCAAACACTCGTTGATTTTCGTAGAAAATACCGAATGATTGGAAAAGTGCAAACGCACACAAGCTTTATTAAACATCCAAAACTGCTGAAAAGTGTCTTAACGCGACTATAAATATGAGACACGAAACCCTAGGCCCGGGACAAACTGGATTAATTAAAAAAAAACAAAGGCCCAAAGCTAAAAATGCCCAAAGAAAACAAAACATGCCAAAACGACATTTTATGATTTTTCTCTTTCACCGGCTCGTCGATACCTTTTCAACGACATATTATAATGGCGAAACGGAGTTACAAGTCAAAAGTTACGGTCAATTGAAGTTTGCCGACCCTCGACCCGGGTATATCGCCGCCTCCGCATCTCTAAGTATTCGTCAGCTATACGATCCGCATCAGTTCTCTATAAGGCAACTCAACAATCTAGGTTGAGAGTAGAACCTAGGGACTCCTAGTTGCCCTCGCGCGAGACCAATAGGAGATCACTAGATTGGAGGCTATAGTTGAGGGTTGGTCGAAGGGCCTCACCCTTAAGGAGGGCCTCAGCCCCTTAATCGAACTTAGAGAGAGGGAGGGAGAGAGAGAGAGAGAGAGAGATCCACCAAATACACGTCATCATAGCATTTATGAAAAGCAAGACAAATGCATTTCATGTAGGTCAACTACTGACACTTGATCGAATCTCACCTAGCCTCTGGGGCGGATCTCAGTTATAGGGTTGATATCTAGAAAGTCAGGCCTAGAGGGACTGGCCAGCTCGCCCTAAGTACTCATGGGCTAGCTTAGTCCCTGAGGTCCCCTCGCCTGTATAAGAGGAAGACCTTTCCCTTAACACACCACTACAACGATGAGCCAAAAACAAGATCTCCACAATCTCTCTCTCTCTCTCTCTCTCTCTCGCTCTCTCTCTCTTCCTAGGACTGCATCAGCTTTCTTTCCTCCATTTCCAATGGTCCTTTGCCTAGTCAGTGCCTGCCATTAACTTTCCAAAGGGCCTTGTTTTCCTGGCTTGCTTCATCAGCCCAACATCCCTCCAACCATACACACAAATTAAAGCCCATATCCTTTCTCAAATTATTCATGTAAATGAGTTGTTTCTCTCTCATATATGTGTGTGTGTGTGCGTGTGTGTGTGTGTGTGTTTTCTTTTCCGTACATAGGTAGGCCAAAGCCCAAAAAGTTAAAAGCATCTAGCCCCTAACCAAGCAAGGGCGCCCTCCAAGTCTTAGCAACTTATGAGTAGCCTATTTGAACTTCGAACTGGGAAGGGAATGCAAGGGAAGAGAAGGGAAAGGAACAGAAAGAGAAAAGGAAGAAAAATTATTTTCCCTTCCCTATTTGGTTTTGTAAAGAAAATAAAGGGAACATGGAAGGAAAGAAGAGAGAGAAAGAGAGAGTGTGTGTGTTTTTTCCCTAATTTTCCTTCCCTTTTCCCTCATTTTCTCTCCCATTTCTCTCTTAGGTAGAATCAAACAAAGGGAGGAAATTTTTTTAAAATTTTTCGTTCCCTTCTCTTCTCTCCTTGAGTTCCAAAAAGGCTGAGGCTCACATCTGTTCAAACAACATCCTGAGCTAGCATATCTGCTCAAGAATTTGCTTCGCGCTAATGGTGTTGGGCTTCATAGTTTTTAACACCAGGTTTAACAAGAAATGCCAATCATCCATATGAGCAATGACATTAAAGGCTTCTTGAGAGTTTATTTTTAAGATGACAGCGCGTATACCTTTCTCTGCCATGCTAGCTTTAAACCTTGCCAAATGGCCCAACTCTCAATACCAAGTGTTGTTGTCCATCCAATGCTACCATAGAATTCTAATACCCAGTTCCCTCCATAATCGAGGATTAGACCTCCCATACCTTCCATGCCTAGTTGGTCTGAAGAGAATATATATATATACATATATGTATATATCTTCAAAAGAAATGAATAGATTAGGATAAATTACACTTTGCACCCTTGCAATTTATGCTGAATCTCACTTCACCACCTGTACATTTTATTGTAACAACTAAGCCTCTGTAATTTTAATTCGTTGCAATGCCATTCTCTCTTAAGTTTTCGTTTGTGCAATTGTCATCTAAAAGCCTTGTGCGTCTCACGTGACCCTTTTTTAAAGGTAAAAATGTATTTTCACACATTGGCATCCAAACGCCCTCATCTCACACCAATCTCTCTCAAAACCTCCAAAAATAAGTCATTTTATGCATAAAATGAAATTATGGTTACAAAGTATTCCCCAATCATTTCATGTGAGGGAGGGTTGAGGGCGTTTGGGAGCCACAATGGAAGAAAATATATTTTTGCTCTTGAAAAAGGGCCATGCGAAATCTACAAGACTTTTGGCTATCAATTGATCAAACGGAAGCTTAAAGGAGGGTGACATTGTAACGAATTAAAAATATAGAGGCTTAATTATTACAATTGAAAGTACAGATCCTGAAATAGAATTTATTGTAAAATATAAGGGTACAAAGTGTAATTAAAAACAATATTTGCTTCTCTCTCTCTCTCTACCTATTTTTAACTTCCTGTGTTGAGAGTTTTTTAACAATGACTACAGCACGGCATCAAATACGGAACACAAGAGTAGCATGTTACCATTGTTCCCACGTCAAGCAAGATAGGAGAGTTGCACAGCTGGTCAAAGAGCTCTTTGTTTGTGGAGAAGACTATTGGAGTGTTAGATCTTGCAATGATATCCGGGTAATCAGATGGCAAAAACCTCTTCCACATGGTGTCTGAGTCGGATGCAAACTTGAATTGCCATAGAGAAGAAATCCATCTATCGGAATCATCTGTAATACTAGAAATAAAACCTTTAACCGAGATAGAAATGGTATATGCTCATATATAACAGGATAGAAATACATCTTATTCACCCGGTTTAGGTCGAAGTTCAATCCCTTGAACAATGAGGCCAGATTTCTTGTTCAGGCGTTCGATCTCCATCAATAGCATCTCTGCCTCACTATCATCTCCTTGGTTGTTGAAGAACTCTCCAATCTCAATTTCGATCCACCCATCCTTTCTCTCTCGTGAAAGCTGTCCTTGGTGCTCCGGTGCCACTTCTGACGATGCTTCTGATTCACGATAGACACTGCTAGTCCTTTCTTCAGCTCTCCCTTCTCCTGCCTCTACAAATCTGACTGATGCCTTCAGTGGGACACATTTAATGCCGTAGGATTTCTCTGAAATTTTGAACACAAGGTAAGCAACATGAGTGGTCTTCGGAGACAACCATAGAGCGTTCATCTTGCCACGAATTTCAAGCCAATACGTGTTTAGAAGCTCAGCCCCGTGTACCTCCAGAAATCTGCATTTTTTTATTTACGATAAATATGTACTTGTGTCATAATTCAAAATCTACGTGACACAAGAATTCACATAATACAATATTGTTCACTTTGAGCATTGAGCAAACATGTGGTCAACGTGAGATGTCCATTTCCAATCCCTCTCTCCCCCATCAATTGAGAGTTCCGTGGCTCTGAGCATATAACACTTCTTCCCACCCTTTTTTTCCAGTGCAAAGCTCTTCTCATAGCGAGTTCCATTGTTTGTTTTAACAGAACCAACATTACGAAATGGAAAGCATTATTTGCAATTTTTACTACTTGAGAAATATGATAATATGATTATTTAAAAAGAAATTGAAAGTGATATTTACCATTTTCCCTTCATCAAGGAGAATAGGAAAGTCACAAAGAAGAAAGTAGAGCTCTTTCTTGGTGGAGAAAACTATAGGAGAGACAGATCTCTTGAAGATATCTTGGTAGTCTGATGGATTAAACCTCTCCCAAGCAGTGTCTAGCTTGGCTGCCATCCTGAAATGCTTGAGAGAGTTAAGCCAGCCATCTGTTTTATCTGTAATGCCACCATCACTTACTATCAGGCATCCTGGCATTGAACAATCAATCTACAACATTTTCGAAGATGAAAATGCTAATTTGTGGTAACATAGGAATATGAAGTGTTAGAATAGTTCTTATACTATGTTAGAATAAAGAAAAGATGAGAGAGTAGAAAAACTCCAGAGAGAGAACATACATAACGTATTGTAAACAAGAAACTAACTTACATTATATTCTAACAATACGCGCACCTTCTTTGGGCCGGAGTTCAATTCCTTGGATAATGAGGCCAGAATCGCGATTAAGGAATTCACTCCCCATCGATCGCATCTCCACCTCACTGACGTCATCTCCTTCGTAGGTGAAGAACACCGCATCTCAATCTCCATCCAACCATCCTTTCTTTCGCGTGGACGTTGCCCCTGCTGCCTCTCCCTAGGCACATTTGAAGAAGGTTTTGATTCCAAATAAACAGTGTTAGGCTCATGTTCAGCTCCAATTCCTCCTCCTGCCCCAACAAGTATAACTGATGCTTTCGCCGGGAGAGATTCGACCCCATGGGACTTCTCTGCAATTTTGAACACCAGGTAAGCAGCGTAAAGGGTCTATGGGGACAGCTCTCGCCTCTTCGTCTTGCCTTGTATCTCAAGCCAACACATAGACTGATGATGCTCAGCCACATCCGAGAATCTACAAATTTTTCCATCGTAAACTACACACACAGTACTCATCCATGCAAAATAGGCAGCAAACTAATCCTCACTTGATCTCATGCTATCTTACATGGAATTTTCTAAAATGTTTAAAGTATTGTGTTGAACACTCCACACTTGGTCTCTACCACTTGCGTGAGGTTATGAGTTGTATATGTCCCAGACATGTATATATAGTTGGATATTCACCTTAACAAAAATAATAAGTAATTCGTGTTTTACCATATAAATATGCATGCAACTCTCATGTGTCATGTATGAAATACTCTATAACACTTCGTAAAAACTACTTTGTATTGGAAAAGAAAGAAAAAAATATATTAAGAAATATGATTATTTTTTATTTGTGCATGTGTACTTAAACATATGAATTAGACAAATTCAATACTCACACAAATATTCACACATGGTACCCGTAGTTGAATCCATGTAACATAGATCTTACGTGCAAGCCTGCACACACACACACGCACCTGGAGTCTGGATGGGATGTCCTTATCCAGTAATCTTGGTCATCTCCCCATGCAATTGATAGTTCTCTTGCTCCTAGCATGAAACACTTCTTCCCACTCCCTTCGTCCAGTATAAGGCTCTGATGTATTAACAGAAAAGAAAGTAAATTTAAAAAGTATTCATCTCTTCTACTAATTAACGTTGGAAAAAAGACACTGTACCAACTGTTCTTGGAGACTGATGGATGAAGAGAATATGGTGTTGTGATCTGTAATATTGAAAATTTATGAAATCAAAGGAATATTGAACATATACCAAGCTTCTTACACGAATAAGACTGAAGAGCCTAATCCTTTCCCAGATTTTGAGGAAATATTTTGGATACTTTTTTGGATGCTCTGGAAGGAAAACCAGCCAAAAAAAAAAAAAACTCCGTGAAAATTACTTGAAGACTAAATGAATTTTTTAAGTATTTGTTTTGAGAGATTTCTTGTAAATATAAATAATGCTTTCTAAAAATATTTAAAAATATACTAGAAAGATGATTTGAAAATTTTCAATGAAGTACATAGAAAGGTGTTAGAAACTATTTGCAAATTTCCGCACCCTTCTAAAATCATATCATTAGGAATAAGACAAATAATTTACTAGACTATATAACTCAAAATTACAGAATTAAAAGTTTATCAAATTGTAATGTCTTGAATAAAGTTTAATTTAACTCTTCACTTGCCATATTAGTATTTAAAAAGGATTTATACGAGTAACTTAATTGGCTGGTTCTAATTATTTACTCATTACTATAGAAATCTAAAGCATTTAATGAAAATATATTATGTTAAGATGGGTAGACTAAGTATAATCTTCACTTTATATTTTAAATTAAGTACCATCATTGATTTTTTTCGGTATTCTATAGTTGCTTTGAAAATGAGTTCTTTCTTTATTTTTATTTAAATGCAAGAAAGATCTTAAAATGATTCTAGAGAAGTCAATATGCAAAAGTCGTGTTGCTAAGATATATCCAGTTCTACATATCTTGTGAATTCCTCCATTTCAAACCAAAACTGAAACAAAAATAGAGGATTTGGGGGTTATCAAATAATAATTAATGCGATTCATTCAACATAAGGGATTGGAAGAAATAAAAAAAAAAAAAAAAAATAGATACCAGAAACACACACACACACACATATATAATGTAAAAGCTGAAACAAAAATAGAGGATTTTGGGGTTATCAAATAATAATTAATGCAATACATTCAACTTAAGGGATTGAAAAGGAAAAAGAAAAAAAGAATAGATATCAGAAACACACACACACACACACACACATATATATAATGTAAAAGCTGCACAAACAACATATTTTCATACAAAAAATTTGCATATAAAATGATTTGACAATGGTAATTTTATAATTAAAAGTTATTATGATGGATATTTGTTTTGAAGTGAAAGGCTATCATTAAGATACATCAGGTTATATAAAAATATTGTACCAATTTTTTTGTTTTGCATAACATTATCAGTACCACATAATATTAAGGACATTAGTTTACCATTTTGCCCCCATCCTGGAGGATAGAAGAGTTGCACAGACGGTAATAGAGCTCCTTCTTGGTGGAGAAAACTACGGTAGAAACTGATTTCGCAAAATATCCCGGTAATCCAGCGGCAGAAATCTCTCCCAGAAGGGATCCGAAATCCTGGTAAACTAACGTGAAATGAAATCAGATATCCAGCCTTTAATTGGACCCAAAACGATGTCCGATACCAGACCCCATAAAAAGGCAGCTACAACTCCCATCCCCACCATACTTTCTCTCTTCCTTCTTCTTCTTCTTCTTCACCGTATTTTCTCCCTTGAAGTCTTCGTCAATATATAGCTACACAATGGTATATATATATATATATATGTAGTGGTTGTTACCTAAATACTTTGGTGGAAATGATCATAGGACCTGGTCTATAATGACAATGGCGATGGCAACAGCAATGGCAGACACCCTTTCCGGAGTTGACTTCATGCGAAGCTTTTGTCGTCGTCAACACATATGTATATATATATATATTTCTAAATATCATACAATTAACCCGAACGATGACATACTTGAATATCGCTTTTGTCAAAACAAAACTATTATGAGTCTACATACATCTAGATGTTTATATGTACATATAGTATGCTCTATACTTAAACAATGTGCAAGATTAGGTCCGGCAACTCCAAAGTTCATAATCCTCTCTATAAGACTGATTCAAATGATTCGAAACTGTATCGTTGTCTCATAAAAGTCTAACCATCCCCACCCATACAGTTGATTATGCAGTAATTGGCTCAGATTGCTAGAATTTTTGGATCAAATATTTTTGCAAAATTATGTGTTAGGGTTGAAAACCCTACAGTTGAAAACCCTAACACAAAATATGTGTTAGGGTTTTCTTTTTGCTTTATTGTTTTCTCTATTTTAAAAGTTTACTTCTCTTAAACAACCATTTTTATTTGAATTGTCCCTGCCTTCACAGTTCATACGGTGTTTAGTCGCTGCTGGTATACCCACAGATCGCCATTGTCGATAGTAAAATTAGGCCATCGGAGGAAAATGCATTCCTTCCCTTAGGCTTGGTTTTTTTTTAAATCCGTCACAATGATCTAGGTCTTATCTGGGGTTTCTAGTTTGGAACTTTGTCTTGGTGGGCTTTTTGGAGCCCCTCCAAGCCTACTATGAAAAGTAAATAGTCAGAATATATTAAAAACATTATTCTCTATTTAAGCTAGCTACTTTTTAAAAAATCATCCAACCTTACTCTCTATGTTAGCTAGCCATCTTATAAATTATTCTTTTTTTTAATAATTACCCGAAGAAAAGAAGACAGAAAGAGGAGAGAGAATGAGAGAGATTTGAAAAATAATACTATCTAAAGTTTAAAAAATCACTTTTGACTCTATATATTTGGAAAATCAAAGTGAGACTTTCTAAAATAGAGAGCCATATAGAAAGTTGATTGGAGGGCTATTTTTTAGGTTTAACTCTCTAAAATAGCTAAGGGAGTCAATTAGAGAACTCCTTGAAAATGCTTGTAGTATAATGGATCAATCCATTATTATCTCTTTTCTTGGAGTTATTTTTGTTTTTGACTACTCAAAAAGACAACTAAAATATTGATGGTTTTTTAAGAGAAAAAAATTAAATTAGAGAAAAAATTAAGCAAAAAGAAAACCGTGGCACCTATTTTCCACATACATGCGTATGTGATAAACAAAAAAGAGATACGTTGGGAACTATTTTTTAGATGGTATTAGATAGGAAATTGTTTTTATAAAGAGTATTATTTTGGCTAAAATCCTTTTTTTATATATTTTGTAAATGAAAATTTCTATTCTTACAGTCAAACCCCCTATGGTTTAGGATATCGACAACCAAACCTTATTGGTTTCAAAAATAGGCGGCTAGATCCCCTGTAGAAATAAAAATCAATAGCTAGACCCCTTGTAAGAATATTTTGTGAGGTATATTCTTTTTTTGACCATGTAAAAGACATTTATGCCTCTCTCTCTCTCTCTCTCTCTCTCTCTCTCTCTCTCTCTCTCTCTCTCTCACACACACACACACACACACACACTCCTTGAAAAAAATAACAATAATACCAACACAATATTTTACACAATCAGATTTTATTAAAAAATAATATTTTATTATTAGAAAAAAAAAACAAATATCATTAAACAAAAATTACATATTACGAAAAATATAAAAAATTCTAAAACATTATTTTTTTAACAAAGACACATATTAAACATTGAAAAACAATAGGGAGACCAAAAAAAAAACCCCAAATAATTTTTTTAAAACAAAACAACAATGTAAATCCTAACATAAAAAGTAGTTTAATGCAATTATATTAATTATATAGGTGAGGAACCCACCCAAATTGGGTGGTTTCACCCAATTTATTTCTTTTTATCGACAAAAATACCTAATTTGGGTGGGTTCCTCACCTATATAATTAATATAATTGCATTAAACTACTTTTTACGTTTGGATTTACATTGTTGTTTTGTTTTAAAAAAAATATTTAGAGTTTTTTTTTTTGTTTCCTTGTTGTGTTTCAATGTTTAATGTCTTTGTTAAAAAAAAAAAAAAATTAGAATCTTTTACATTTTTCGTAATATGTAATTTTGGTCTAATGATATTTTTTTTTCTAATAATAAGATATTATTGTTTAATAAAATTTGATTGTGTAAATTATTTTGTTGGTATTATTGTAATTTTTACAAAGAGTGTGTGTGTGGGTGTGTGTGGGTGTGTGTGAGAGAGAGAGAGAGTGTGTAAGAAGGGCATAAATGTCTTTTATATGGTCAACATGGTCAAAAAGAGAATATACATCACGGAATATTCTTACAGGGGGGCTAACTGCCTATTTTTGAAACCAAAAGGGTCTGGCTGTCGATATCCCAAACCACAGGAGGTCTAGCTAAAATAAACCCATTTTTGTAAAAAAAACCTAACTAGAATATGGTAGTGATGTTTTTGAAATTTTGAGTCAAAATTAGTTTAAAATTAAAGGATCACAAACATGAAGAAAGTTTAGTAGTGAGGTAGCATTGAGTTTTCGATAATAATCTCTATCAAAATTATGACATATAGTGTTTTATTACATCAGCAATTTCAATTTATAGTAAAATGAAAAGACTTTTAGGAAGGAAAAAAAAAACCACCACATGACAAAATTATACAAGAATAACTACTGAAAAACTCATATTACGTAATCACTGGACTTATTTCCAAACTATACATCATTTTGTATGAAAATTTTATACAAAAATTCTATTGGTATAGTATTAGTCTTCGTAAATACATCAAATACGCCCAGGTTATGGTTACCTAAAGAATTTTAGGAAGACATTTTGTGCATATTTACCAATAAATTACTTTGGCGAAGGCAAGGGCTACCCAACCAATTCCTCTCCACCCACGATCCACTCACAGATGGATGTGCATCTTTTTGGGGTATCTTCATGTTGATGATGATGATCATTTGCACGCAACGAATGCCCCTACAACTAGGCAAGCGTTTAGCTCAACCAACCCAAGTAGCCAACTATACCCTGAGTTTGCATTGGTGAAGTCTCACTTATTATTGTTGTTATTTATTTACTTAATCTCCTAGCTAGTACTAGCATAAATAGCCTGCCTTGTGATTAGACTGTGAAATAGATTAGTCGAGTTTCGCATAAGGTGGTCCGGACACTCCTAGGCACATAACAAAAAAAAATGTTAATTATTCATTGCGAATGATTCTGTAGCCGCAAAGCTTGCTGGTTCTTTAATAACTGAAATGCAATGGAAATGATTTCATTGCTTCGAAACTTGCTGGTTCTTTTATGATTGAAAGGAGCAAACAATTTCTTCGCACCTATGAAGTTATAACCCCGTCAAGAATTAGGCAATCAATCTCCTTAATTTGTATTTTTTAATAGCCAATTCAGCATAGCTCTTTTAATACCCAATATGTATTATTAAATTGACAAATGCTAACATATGCCTTAAGGGCATAAGTTAAGGAGCATTTATTTTCTTGGTTTTTACTCACATTTACATATTTCTATGTAATGATTTTATGAGAGTACTAACTCCAAAACTTAATTATGACAATTAATCTAAATGACAAAATTAGCCCTCTAAACCATTAAACTCACACTCTCAATTCCGTAAATAATAAGTGGACCCACTTATTTAATGCCTAAGTGGTTGAAAACGAAGAAGATTAGTGGTCAATTATATATAAATCAAGGATTGTTAGATACTATACCAATTTGAAAATATTTTACATGGATGACGTATAAATGTAGGATATTTACTATATGCTATATTGTGCTCAATGTTGTTTATGGTGATGAACAAAGAATAAAAAAATAAAAAATAATGTAAATGAATTTTGGAGCAATTAAAAAATAGTATTTATTTTCTTGTGATATTGCATACAAATTAAAGTGTTATTCTCTATGTATAGTACTTTATTGGCTAAATTCCAATCACAAATTACCGGCATATAACAAAAAGTAAAAGTATTATCTCGTTGTTTTATTAACTATGATTTGAAGGTCTAGATATAATTTTCATTTTACCTTATCCATCAAAGGAAAAAAAAAAATTGCCTGACACTACAGCGCTAAAAAAGTAAAAGTATTATCTTGTTATTTTATTAAATATGATCTAAATGTCTAGATATAACCTTTATCTTATCTTGTCCATCAAAGGAAAAAAGAAAACAAAATAGAAGAAAAAAAAAGCGTGATCCTGCAACACAACAAAATTCTTGTTGCTTGGTTGGATTTTTAAGTGACATCACCATGGTGTTAAATATATTTTTTTATATCATTAGTTAAATAGTTAAAAACAAAAATGTGTGAGCCTTCTATTGCCTATACATATACATAAACTACTTAAAAAGGTTACTTTAGACATTTGGATAGTATAGTTAAAAGCATTTATTACATAGTTTTAAAAACAGCTTGAAAAATGAGAAAATTAATGCAAGGATAGACTCCATTGCATTAAAATAACACTCTTGGACTTCCTTAAAATATACTCTAAGGACACATGTTAGCACGACCTATTAAATCATTTCTCTTTTCTAGATTTTAACGTCCTACACAGAATTAATAATCTTATCACCAATCCTTATATATATATATATATATAGCTATTCACAGAGAACGTGTGAGAGAGTAATAAGAGAGAAGAGAAGGACGGACTGTTTTGCCGCATTGTGATACAAGTCTGATCATGACAGTTATGAATAACTGAGCTAAGTAATCTAATTTAAACTCTGATTGGTTCTGTATGGATAAGCCAAAACAGAGCAACTGTATTTGCTAGTTAGTTACAAATATAGTTAGGATTTGGATAGAAAGAGTCCTAAGAGTCCATTGTATCAATTCATTGTGAAAAATCAATTTAGTTTTAGTAAAGGTTTGTTCTTTCTTCTCTATAGTTCTCTTAGAGAGTCAAGGGACGTGGGTTATCTTCTTCCTAGCCATTTGGGTTCTTATCACATTGGATGGTTGCGCAGAGGAATGCTATCGTAAAGTACCTCTGATTGTGGATCTGTGCCACCATCTCCTTGGCAGGAGTCCACATTGAAAAGATATAATTCGTTGTGCACTAATTTACTAAAATTCTGTAATGGGATTGGTTCAATTTAATTAGCCATTTAATTTTAATTTTTTAGTATGTGCATAAAATAATCATATTTTTAAATAAAATTGCAAAAACAAGCAAGCCATTCGTAACAAAACTCACAATTTTTATGTGAAAAATTCAAACAGAAAAACAACGTGTTCCCATTTGGGAGAAGAGATTGAAGCCGAGGTATTAAATTGTTGATCGAGGTCCCTCATGGGAGGACCACGTCAGTCAACCCGATTATGTATGGTTTTTAGATTTTTTAAAATTAAAACTCATATTAATAAATACATATGAGCGACGCGGTCATACCATCAGCGCTAGGGGTGGCAAATGGGCAAGTTTGGACGAGTTTGGGCAGATTCTAAATGGGTTGTGGATTAGAAGGATTTAACCCAAATTTACTTATTTAAAGGACGGGTCAATAATGAGCAGGTTAGATATGGGTTAGCCCAAACCCATGAATCCAAATTCAATCCATTTATCCATATCTCACTTTTTTTTTTTTTTTCCCCTTAGAACCTAAGCACTTGTTTGGAAGTATAAAAATAAAAACAAAAACAATTAGGGGTCTCATTTTCTATATGTAAATGACCCAAAATAAAAAGCTGTTATCGCAAAATAATCAAGTCTAAAATTAAAATAATCCAAGTAACCACATAAATAGATAAAAGCACTCCAACATTAAGCACAACAACATAATAATCCAAGTGTGGCTCTACGATGAAAACTGAATAATTCAAGATAATTATAATCTCCTTATATTACATTCATCTTTTTCAATTAACTGCAAAATGTCACCATTGAATTTATTACCAATTCAACCAAATTAGGATTCAAGACCACAAGTTCTTCAAATCACCATGTTGCTGAAAAAGAGCTGCTTTTCAAGCTCTCAATCCTTCTAGAGTTGAAAGCAAACCGATCCCAAAGCTATCAGGTGAAGGAGTTGATGGACATAGACTTGTTTCGCTGACCAATGCAAGCCTTTCTACTAGAGAATCCAAGCATTTTTTATGGACACCCAAAGAATTTGGGATAGGAAGTAAATCACTAAATCTTGACATTGCTTCAAAGCTATCAAAAGTTCAAAACATGTCCAGTACCTGATCTCTTCAAGAGATTTCTCAATTTGCTCAACTAAATTGATCCTTCCAAAGACAAATTTGTTCATTTCCATGAAATGTGCGATGCAATCTGATGTAGCAAGATTTAAGGGATTAGATGATGAAAAAATGTTGAAATGTAAAAATAGATGCAAGGAGCCAAAAATATATATGTAGAACCAAAAGCAATAACAAATAAAAATTACCACCCACAATGTCTTCAAGAACTAACGACTTAATTCTGTGCCACCCATATTGCTAACTCTCAAATAAATCAAACTCCTACATAAATTTAACATCCAGTGGATTAAAATATTAAATATAAAGGGGCCACATTGTTATTGTAAATAATTAATTACTCTTTTATCTCCATTTCATCAAGTATACTCTTTTCATTGCCCCCACTTGTACCACATGTTGTTAATGATGCATTAATTGGATGTAGAACTAGGAGCATGACGCACACACTCTTCAAAAAGCAAATTCAACCTCTCACGAATAGTTTTCACCCTTTCTAAGTATGTCACAAGATTAAGCTTTTTGAAACAAAATTCCACAAATTATAGCTTATAACATGGATCCAGTACTACTGCAAAAGATAACACCATACTATAACACTCCCAATACTTATCAAATTTCCCTTTAATTTTTCTAGCCGTGGAACTTATCACATCATCTGGGTTTTACATCTCTTCCACAATAAGTAACTGTATTTTCCACACCCCATGAAAGTACAAATTTGTTGTAAGGTACTTAGATCTTGAGAAAAGAAAGGTAATATTGTAAAAGGGTTTTAAAAATTTTGATATTTTTTCTACCCTAAGCTACTCTTCTTCTAATGGGCATGTTTTAAAGTTCGTATCAATCAACTGCAACTAATAAAATGCACGATGGTGCATAAGGACAAATTCAAGTATGAGATATGTTGAGTTCCATCTTGTGGGGACATCTTGTCTAATCTTTTTACCACATCTCGAAGAGAGTTGAGAGATATGTTCTGCAAACTTGATTTTCCTCCCTTTTGAACCTCTGACATAGTTTACACTCTCAAATATTAAATATAAGAGCATCGATCACTTTCAATCATGTTTGTACAATTATGTTCAAGACATGTGCACCACAACGTGTATGAAAAAATTCACTGTCACACAACAATGTATTAGTTAAACAGAAATGACACTTCAAGACATCCACTGGCCCATCATTGCATGATGCATTGCCCAATGTGAGGTCAAAAACTTTTTTATCAATGTCTCACTCTTTCAACAAATGAATTACTCTTTTAGCCAAAATTGGACCATTATCTGAAGGAGGCACATGACGAAAATTCAAGATTTTTTTTTGCAACACCCAATCCTCATCAACATAATGAGTTGTAACAGCTAAATATCCATCCATTATAATAGAGGACCACAAGTTTGATGTTAAGCATATCTTACTTGGAATTGATTCCAACACATATTTCAAAATCTCCTTCTCTCTTCCATACACCTTTAAGACATCAGACTTTGTAGCGTTTCTTGCGATGGATTTTACATTTGGATTTAAAAGACAATGTAAATCCCTAATTTCTTCATGTTCCACAAACATAAAAGGGTAGTTATGCCTAATTATTGAAGTTGCCATTTTCTCACGGTAAATGTTGTTAGAAAAAACTTGGGTGTAAACTCATTGTTTTGTTAATCTTTGAGCCAATATAAATGTGGGACCCATACATCCTTTGTGTCGGGTCATTGGTGCATTGGATTCACGTCCGAGAGGAGATAAATCTAGACTATTTACTTGCTCAAATTCGTATAGGATTGAATGAGTTATTGGCCTCCAAAGTCACCCCCTTGAATATGGGTTATGTAGTTGAAAGTAGGTTATCCCACATTAATTTCTTATAGGAAACATGTTGTGCATATATAACCCAAGTTTGGAGTAAGGTTTAGGCCCAAGGGACACCCCACTTTTGTGGAAGGGGGAGGACCTATGAAACCTGTGAGTTGACCCAATACTCCACACAAGCACGCACGCGCCGCCGCCGCTGCCGCCGCCAGCCCGTACGGTTCGAGTCGGGATGTGGGCTTGGGCCGTGGGTTCAGTTCGACTCTTATCTTTTTGGGTCAAGGTCGAATTTAAATTAATTAATTACTTTTACATTAATTAATTTTATTTTCTAACGGTTGACCAAACAGATGTGTCCGTTAACTGGTATCGTTCCGACAAAGCAATATGTCCCTCCTGTAAGAGGCTGTTTGGCTGTTGGTACCTGTTCGAACCAATATTTCGAACAAGCACCTGGGCTCTATAAAAAGGGCAGCACTCTAGCATTCATTGGGATCTGAATTTTGTTGCATACAACATATTCTTCTTCCTTATGTTTCTGAGAGAGTTCAAATCATCTTGTGAAGCCACCGAGTAGTCTTTATTGAAGTGCTACCTAAGGACTACTGAAATCGTTTCATCTTGGGAGTTAGACGTCCATCATCCCGTGAACACCAACTGTAGGGGGTGAATATGTTTCTAAGGAGAGAGTGTGCAACACTCGACTCAGTCTATTCTTCAACTTCTAGATTTTCTATTTTACGAACGACAATCGGATAAGTCGTTACGATTTAGTTTGTTCTTACTCTAATTCTAATTTTCATCTAGTGAAAATTGCTTCTAGTTGATAACTAGATACATTCCTGTTGTTTATTATTACTGATCACTAATTATACACATAGCATTTAAATATGGATTATTTATCCAACAAGCTTAAAGATAGATTCAATTCCTATTTTAACAGTGTTAATTAGTGTCGTGTTATATATTGTTTCTGGATTAGTACTTAAATTTTGTGTAAAATTGTTTAATTCAGAAATGGCTGATATTACTCCTATTCCTACTCCTACTCCGATTCCAACTCCTACTGTGATTGCGACACCTGTACTGACACTGACTGTGCCGGTGAAACAGGTGCCTACACCAACTATGGCGGCGAATCAAGTGCACACCAACTGTGGCAGTGAATCACAGAGAAAATCCAGAGAAGTTCAATGAACTGATTTCAAAAGGTGGCAACAGAAGATGTTGTTATACCTGACGACTCTGAACTTGGCAAAATTTCTTCGTGAAGATATTCCTACTCTGAGCAAGAATGAGTCCGACCAGCAAGTAGTTGTGGCGATAGAAGCATGGAAACATGCTAACTTCCTATGTAGGAACTATATCCTCAATGGACTGGATAATACACTCTACAACGTATATTGTGTCATGCAAATGACAAAAGAACTGTGGGAATCTTTAGACAAGAAGTACAAGAGGGAAGACTCCGGCTTAAAGAAATTAGTGGTCGGTAAGTTCCTTGATTACAAAATGTTTGATTCTAAAACAATTATTAGCCAAGTCTAGGATCTTCAAGTTATACTTCATGACATCCACGCCGAACGTATGGTACTAAGTGAATCTCTCCAACTGGCTGCGATAATTGAAAAATTGCCACCGTCTTGTAAAGAATTCAAAAACTATCTGAAGCATAAGCACAAAAAGATGAGGCTTGAGGAACTTATCATCAAGCTAAGAATTGAGGAAGACAACTGTGCTTCTAAGAAGAAGTTTGTCAACACCCCTATGGTGTCAAAGGCAAACGTGGTGGAGCAAGACAAATCCAACAACAAGAAGCAAAAGCATGATGGCCAAGGATCCTACCAAGGTTCCAAAGGTGGCGATTTCAAAAGGTTCAAAGGAAGATGTTACGTATACGGCAAGACTGGTCATACAGCCAATGATTGTTGTAAACGTAAGAATCTTGAGAAGAAGGATCAAGAGAACCACAAGAAGAAATCTGCTCAAGCCAATGTGACCGAGGATCTCTGTGCCAATGTGGAAAACCTGAATCTCTCTACCGTAGTTTTTGAGGTAAACTTGGTTGGCAATACTAAAGAATGGTGGGTGGACACTGGGCCACTCGCCATATTTGTGCCAACAAGTGGATGTTCACATCTTACCAATCAGTGGACGGTGAACAACTCTACATGGGCAACTCAGCAACCTCAAAGGTTGAAGTTCAAGGGAAGATCGTTCTGAAAATGACTTCCGGCAAAGAACTTACTCTCAATGAGGTGTTCCATGTGCCAAACATTCGTAAGAATTTAGTCTCTGGCTCACTGTTGAGTAAGAAGGGCTTTAAGTTGGTATTTGAGAGTAATAAGTTTGTACTTACTAAGGGGGGGGGGGGGGGGGGGGGGGATGTTTGGGGGGGGGGGGGGGGGGGGGGGGGGGGGGGGGGGGGGGGGGGTGGGAAAGGGTTCTGAGCGATGGGCTTTTCAAACTTAATGTAATGATTGTGGCTCCTAAACCTTATAGTAATAATATTGCATCTTCTATTTATTTGCTTCAGTCTTCAAATGTATGGCATGGTAGATTAAGTCATGTTAACTTTGATATCATGCGTAGATTTGTTAAATTAGAGTCTTCGCCTAAACTTGTTTTTAATGCCAATCATAAATGTGTAACTTGCGTTGAGGCAAAGTTGACTAGAACTCCATTTAAATCAATTGAAAGAAGTACGGAACCACTTGAACTAATTCATAGTGATGTTTGTGACTTGAAATATGTTCAAACTCGAGGTGGGAAAAAATACTTCATAACTTTCATTAATGATTGCACTCGCTATTGTCACGTTTACTTAATGAGAAGTAAAGATGAAGCAATAGACATATTTACACAATACAAGAGTGAAGTTGAGAATCAACTTAGCAAAAAGATTAAGCTGTTAAGAAATGATAGAGGTGGTGAGTATGAAGCACCATTTGCACAACTATGTGTTGAACATGGTATCATATATCAAACCACTGCATCTTATTCACCTCAGGAAAATGGAGTTGTTGAGCGAAAGAATCGCACTCTAAAAGAGATGATGAATGTTATGTTGATAAGTTCTGGGGTACCCCAGAATTTGTGGGGGGAAGCGTTGTTATCCGCCAACTATGTTCTCAACAAGATACCCCACAAGAAACTTAGCAAAACCTCTTATGAGATGTGGAAAGGTCGAAAGCCTTCCTATAAATACTTGAGACTATGGGGTTGTTTGGCAAAGGTAGCAGTTCTTTTACCAAAGAAGGTAAAATTAGGATCACAAATAGTTGATTGTATATTTATTGGCAATGCCGAACATAGCAGTGCATATCAGTTTGTGGTTCACAAGTCTAAAATATCAGATATTCATGTGAATACAATAATGGAGTTTAGGAATGTATCCTTCTTTGAGGAGGAGTTTCCGTATAAGTCTACACATGGATCAAGTTCGATTAAACGAACTCATGATACCATTGTAGATGAAGACTATGGGTCTATGGATAAAGGAAATGATGCTGAACCTAGATGAGGTAAAAGAACAAAGGTTGCAAAATTATTCGGTCCTGATTTTCTAACATATTTGTTAGAAAATGAACCTCAGAGTTACAAAGAATCAATGTCCTTCCCGGAAGCACATTTGTGAAAAGAGATTATCCATAGTGAAGTTGAGTCAATTCTGTAAAATCATACGTGGGAACTAGTGGATCTTCCACCTAGTAATAAACCCCTTGGATACAAGTGGATATTCAAGAGGAAGATGAAAGCAGATGGTTCAATTGACAAATACAAGGCTAGACTTGAGTCAAAGGATATAAGCAGACCGAGGGAGTGGATTATTTCGATACATATTCTCCTATAACCAGAATAAGGTCCATACATATCTTGATAGCCTTTACGGTTTTACATAATCTTGAGATTCATCAAATGGATGTTAAGACGGCATTCTTAAATGGAGATTTGAATGAGGAGATTTATATGGAGCAACCTGAAGGGTTCATTGTTCCAGGCAAAGAGAAAAAGGTATGTAAACTTGTTAAGTCTCTGTATGAATTAAAACAAACCCCGAAACAATGGCATGAGAAGTTTGACAATATTATGCTGTCAAACGACTTCAAGATAAATGAATGCGACAAGTGTGTTTATGTGAAGAACACTGCTCATGGTTATGTCCTTGTTTGTCTTTATGTAGATGATATGATTATCATTGGTAGCAATAATGATATCATTAAAGCTACTAAAAAGCTGTTGAACAATAAGTTTGACATGAAGAATCTAGAGATTGCAGATGTTATACTTGGTATTAAGATTACTAAAACATCTGAGAGATATGTGTTATCACAGATGCATTATGTCGAGAAGATACTTGATAAGTTTAGTAAGTCTGATAACGATCTAGTGAGCACACCCATAGATTGTCATCTACATCTATACAAGAAATATGATGAGGGCATATCTCAATTAGAATACTTACAGATAATCTCTCATGAATTGCACACGTCCGAATATTACTTATGTGGTAAGCAGACTGAGCAGATATACGAGTAACCCAGGGTCAAACCACTGGAAGGCCATAGTTAGGGTTCTTAAGTATCTGAGATTCACCTTGAATTATAGGCTACACTATACAAGATATCTAACTATTGTAGAAGGTTACACAGACGCAAACTAGATATCTAACACTAGAGACTCTAAATCCACGACTGGATATGTGTTTACTCTAGGAGGCGCAACAATATTTTGAAAATTCTCAAAACAAACTTGCGTAGCCAGATCCACAATTTGAGTTTATCGCTTTAGATAAAGCAGGAGAGAAAGCAAAGTGGCTTCGTAACTTTCTAGAGGATATTCCCATGTGGCCTTAACCGGTCCCTGCTACTATATACATTGCAATAGTCAATGTGCAATAGCAAGAGCACAAAACCACATGTATAATGGGAAGTCATGACATATAAGTCGACGACATAATACTGTGAGGCAAATGCTTTCGAATGGAATTATATCCATTGATTACATTAAGTCTAAGGACAACATTGCGGATCCGCTTATAAAAGGCTTGACGAAAGATCAAGTAGAGAATTTATCGAGGGGAATGGGCCTTAAGCCTATGACTTAAAAAGTTGCCATAATGGCAACCCAACCTAGCTAACTGGAGATCCCAAGATCTAGGTTCAACGGGACAACTGAATTGTGCGTAACTTAGGACAAATACTAAGGAACTCGTTCCGCTATCCATTTCTATGATGAAATAGTGATAACTTATAAATAATGTTTAGGATGAGCTTAGCTCTTAATGATTCTTATACCTTGGAATTCTAATTTGAGTATAGCAGGATACTCTTAATAAGATATCACTTATTTGAGTACAAAAGGGCCGCTTCTATGAGAATTTCTTGAGGCTAATTTCTCTATAGTACTCGTGAATCTACTAGGCATTGTTCAGGGCCAAAATGAACACAACTGAATGGATCACTAGATGATTGGGAAGGAACCTTGTGAGTGCTATTGTCTTGGTTTATACAAACGGCTGAATAGTTCAAGACATCATGTTCACTGGTTAGCCAAATAAACCCGATAGTATTTCACCAGGGAAGGTTCAAAACCAAAAGCCACCTTTCTTGATGCGGCAACTTTCTACCTGTACTCTTTCTCTCTCTATGTAGAGTCAGTATTCTCATTTGCATTTTTCATTTCCAGCCAATCTCATTCATATAGGGGATTATTAGAAAAAACATTAGTGTAAACCCATTATTTTGTTAATCTTTGAGCCAATATAAACGTGGGACTCATACATCCTTTGTGTAGGGTCATTGGTGCGTTGGATTTACCTCCGAGAGGAGATGAATCTAGACTATTTATACAACCCAAGTTTGGAGTAAGGTTTGGGCCCCAAGAGGCACCCTACTTTTATGGAAGGGGGAGGACCCCCCCCCCATGGGTTGACCCCCCCCCCACCCCGCGCCCGCGGGGCGCCGCTCTATAAAAAGGGCAGCACTCTAACATTCATTGGGATCCAAATTTTGTTGCATACAAAATATTCTTCTTCTTCCTTATGTTTCTAAAAGAGTTTATATCATCTTGCGAAACCGCCGAGTAGTCTTTATTGAAGTGTTGTTTAAGGATTATTGAGATCATTTCATCTTGGGAGTCAGACGCCCATCATCCCGTGAGCACCAACTGTGGGGGCAAATATGTCTTTAAGGAGAGAGTGTGCAACACTCGACTCGGTCTATTTTTCAACTTCTAAATTTTCTGTTTTATGAACGACAATCGGGTAAGTCGTTACAATTTAGTTTGTTCTTATTCTAGTTATAATTTTCATCTAATGAAAATTGCTTCTAGTTGATAACTAGATACATTTCTGTTGTTTATCATTATTGATCACTAATTATACACATAGCATTTAAATAGGGATTATTTATCCAACAAATAGATTGATCAAATTCAATAGACGAATGGGGATCATGGGACTCTCTTTTAGGGCAAACACTAATATGACGGAGTAAATTTGTAGTGCCTGATTTTGTTTATGCAATGTACACTTGCTCACACTTACTACACTTAGCCCTTTGTCTCCCGTTAATACTAAGAGGCAACTTTATCAAATCATCCCATACTATAGAAGTGGACCTCCTACTACATTTTGAAGTAGCAGAAGAGCTTTGCTCCACATGAGCATCACTAGTTTCCTCCATCTTGCTCCTTTATCACAAGTAAAACATATTTAAAAAACTAACTTAAAAGGAAAATAGATAAATGAAAAAAAAATGCCATAAATAAGACATTTAAGAGACTAGAAGATAATTTTATCCAAAAAAAAAAGAAAGAGAAAGAATGACAATATTATTCTATCTAAAAGTATTATTATGCACCACTCAAGACATTTAATTTTTAATGCCGACATCACATTAATAGCAAGACAAAATAGATTCTCTTAATAACAATCTATATATTACGCCAAAGCAAACAAAGAGTATCTATTTTGCACACTCCTTTTTCAAGGAGGCATAATAGACAAAACAAACGTACTACCTATTGGGAAAAAAAGGAGGAAAAAAGCTCAGAATTTATTTATTTTCAGTAAGTGAAAGTCTTCAGAATTTTCTTTGTATAACCATGAAAGAATTCTAGCACCCAGTTATGTAACAATGAATGAGTGAAGTCAAAGCACTTAGCACTGCATGTATGTTTATGGTAGAGCTATTTTGATGACTTCCAAATATATATATATAGTAGAAATGGATGAGTGTCAATCAAAATAAGAATAAACTTAAAAATGAATTTGTTTTTTGAGAAGTTAAATTGCACATAAAATTGTGGGCACCATTATAGAAAATAGGTCAATTTCAATTTCATTAGAAAACTTGAAAGCAGCGTGCCCATATAATGAGAAAGTTTGGACATAGACACAAAGTGGCAATCAAAATAAGCAGTATACCCGTACAATGATTTCATCAAAGAACATTAGCCCATTTAGCCATGGAAAAAAAAAAAAAAAAAAAAGAGAGCGGGGGGGGGGGGGGGGGGGGGGGTGAAGATCAGTTTGGTTGCCAAACATCATGATCCTTTGCAATTTGACCTTCTAAAGAGCATCAGCGACAAAAACAACAGAACCATGCGTTTGATAAAATGTGGTGATATATATACTGTATATCTATATACATACTCAAAAAGTAAACTTATGTTGCAATAGCAGACTCAAATGGCTGTTATCTCAAGAGTGTTACAGAAATAGAGATTTACAAGTAGTGGGAAATGAAATAAATCTGAGCATTACTTTATAAGCCTATAAACCAACAAAAAATGGGTTAGAGATCCAAAGGAAGAAATTCCAATCTCAAATTTCTATGAATATGAAGATCAGTCTCCGATGGAAACACATTGATAAAGGTTGAACGAAAGTCAAAGGAGAATGTGCTGGAAGAGCCAGAGAAGAATAAGAGGTGAGAGAACTTTCAAAAAGCCCTAGTCAGGAATACAAAGAGGGTTAGGCTATGGGTTTGTTTGGGTTTGCTTAGGTTTCTTTAATTGGGTGTATAATGGGTCTGATAGACGAACCCATTTAAGCCCATTTTTGAGTAAGTATTTTGTTACCAGCCCAATAAGAACCCATTTATTATAATTGTTGGACCCAATACCCATTAAACATGGGCCGACATGGGCGGTTTGATATTTTTGGGCTTGCTTTGCTGGCCCTCATCAGCGCCCAGTCATGGTGATCAAAAAATGAACTAGTGTGTTGTAATTTCTTTTAAGATTTTCAAACTTTTAAGGTTTTTTTACTTTCATTTTTTCTTTTGTGTTATTGCATTCTTTTGACATTATTTTTTTCGGCACAGGAAGAGAAGGAGCTGGATGGAAAAGTTGAGTGTCGAGGTTGGAATTACAATGTGACAATTTCTTAATTTTTAGATTTTTTAAAGAATTAGTGACAGAAAATTGTGCATCAATAACTTCCATTACATTGCTATAAATAGAAGGGATTAGGTAGGTATGCAACCATTACTATTAATTTTGTCAAAGGTGAATATTAGCGTCAAGTGCTTATGCGAACACTTGCCACCTGACATTATCACCTTAGCTAGGTAGGCAACATCAAGCCGCAACTATTCGTCTCGCCTCAAGCGTTTGATGTTAGTGTTTCTCTTTATTAAAAATTGTACCTTGTTTTCTACGTTATAAAAACTAGTATATATATTAAGTGTGTTTGATGCTAGTGTTTCTCTTTATTAAAAATTGTACTTTGTTTTCTTGGTATTAAAAACTAGTATATATATATATATATGTATGTATATATATAGGGTAATGCTATACAAATAAAAATTTTATACATAATTTATTACCAAAATAATGTTGTAGAATAAGAGTCATTAACTTTAAAACAAAACACACTTTCTCTGTATTTTTATCTCTATGTTTTGTTCTTTATTACTTTTATGTTTATTTGCCATGTAGAATGCATGAACATATGTTCAAGTTTAAATTGAAATAGATTAAAGCCCATAGTAAAGGTTAGTAAATCCAGAAATTGAGAATTTTCAATATACACACATGTATGTATGTGCCCCAATTGTTTCCAAGAGCAAGCTATATGTTTAGCTATACCTTCTTGTTACTAAGCAAAAAGAAAACATCTTGAGAAGGAATTCTCAACACACTAGAAGATTGTGTATGTTTGTTTCGGCTGTCTTATTTTTTGACTTTATCAAATCTAAGAACATGGCTATACAAATTAATATTAACAAGAAGAGAATAAAGGATGGAGACTAACAAAAGAAACTTTTATTAATTTTTGAAAGGTTAATGTGAGAGTAACTGTCGAAACAATGTGAAAACACTAATGCTGTTTTAGAACCCAGATTTTGTAATGAAAAAGCAAAGAAAAAAAATGTGAGGGAAAAGAAAACAAAAATTTAAGATTCGGGTTCCAAACATAGCATAAGGCTCCGTTTGTTTCACCAAAAAATAAATTCCTAGAAAATATTTTCTTGAAAAAAATTTGGCAGTAAAAAATTTATCTTTCCTTATTTTTCATTTGTTTAGTAGGCACTAGGTATTTTTTTGTAGTGGAATTAATTTACACCCAATTGTTATTTGGACAAACTGTAAGAGTAAAATAAATTTTTATATAGCTAATTCAGACATTCAGACAGAGTGAGAGATTGTAAAAATTTTGAACTCTTTTTATGAAGTAGAACCATTGGTGATTAGGGATAGACAGAAGGAGAGATAAGAGAGATTTGAACGCTTCTTTTTTTATTTCCCAACTTAATCGTGGACAATAATTATTACTACTAAACTTATGCTGCCAAAATACTAAACTTGTTGGTGTTTATACCAGTGCCTTGAGCTAGACAAAGAGAGCGGGAAGAAATGTTACATGCTGTGTGCTCAAGAGCTCTCTATTTTATACGGAGATAACCCAGAATGCTAGACATGGATATTTTTACCTCAGTCAATCTCTCTCTCTCTCTCTCTCTCTCTCTCTCTCCAATGTTTGTGTGCAATGTATGCATGTGAGCGTGTCAAGGTATGTGCAAACTCGAGTTTCATAAGCAGAGGCGCAGGAGGGGCAGCTGTCCCCTTAGTTTTTAAAAAATTTCATTATTCCCTATAATTTAAAAAAAAATTCAATTTGGCCCCCTAAAATTTGTGAATTGCCCCTTCAAAGTTTTTAAAACTCCATTTTCCTTTAGTTTTAGGAATATTTCCTAAATTGTCCCCTTAAAATTATAATTCTTTCTCTCAAAATTTTAAAGACTCCCTTTTTATATATAGTTTGAGAAATATTTCTCCCTAAAATTTGTCAAATTTTTAAAACACCCTTTCTAGTTTTCCTTAAAATTTCTAAATGGCCCCTTACAGAGTTATTTTGCTTTGAAAATCCTTTTATGTATTATGCTTATATACATAATAAATATAAAGTCTCGCTTTGGATACAAAAGTAATTTTCAAGGTTTTGATTAATGGCTGCCCCCATACGCATCAATTTTTTTGGCTCTGTCACTTTCCGTAAGTAAGTATATTTGATATACTTAGTGCATTGAAGAGTAATGTGCATAGTATTTTGCAATTGCAAATTCTTGGACGTGGCCCTGCTTCTGACAATGTGTAGGCTTGATATTAACGGGAAAACGAAGACTGGAATGATGTCCCCAAAGACTACTTATGCAGCATACCTAATATTCAAAATTGCAGAGGAAAATTGTGGATTATATTACGACTCAGCGGAGGTGGCAATCAGATTTGTTGGGGAAAGATGAAATGGGATTGAATGCCATACTAGTCCTGTTTTTTTGAAATTGAGACCAATTGGACCTATGCCTGAACCACAGAATGAATGGATTCCTCAAAAGAGAAAGGATGGGTGGATGGAGATTAGACTAGGGAAGTTTTTCAACAATGGAGGAGATGATGGTGCAGTGGAGATGCGATTTATGGAGATCAAACACCTTGACTGGAAATCTGGCCTCATTGACGAGGGCACCGAGCTTCAGCCTATGCATGAATAAAAAAAGATTATATATTTCGGCACGAATGTATTTCTTTTTGTAAGCATGTAACATTCTCTGTCTCAATGTTCTATGTTTAACTACATATACGATGTCCAGTGCAACATGTATGTGTGATCTGCCAATGAAAGATATTCATCTTTTTATTCTACCTTACAGACATCGGCTTAAACTTTTTGTGAGAGAGACATGACCTTAGACCTCAGTTAAACAATTTCGTGATATGATCTGTTGCGCCTTGGTTTTTGGGTCCAAGGTCCTTTCGACTCAGAAACCAAAAGCACGGAATTTTGTTACTAGAACTTGTCCTTCTAGAAGGGCAAGTGCAACTAGGTTTGAATTGAAGATTGGTTTGATTAAGAGCTTTGTAGAAAAATGAGAGTCGCCACCTAACTTGATTAAGGTGAGTTAGGGCGCCTAAAACTAAGTGTTAATCTGAATATTAAACCTAGAGTTTTTAGAAAAGATTTTTAAAAACTCCATCAAGAGAGGGTTTTTAAGAAAATTGGTTTTTTGGCAACCTTTGGAAAGATTTAAGCCATTTTGAAAAATAACTCCATTTTGGTCTTCTGAAGACAGAAATCTATGGTCCGGGGGTTGGTTACGTGCAGGGAAGATATCCTAAGATCATCACCCTACCCCGCCCTTTCGGTACCTTCATGTCTAATCACCCTTTGTTCACTCACTAGAATGACCAGTTACCATTGTCCACTTTATATCCACTGTAGAATTTTTGAAAATGGGGTTTGGTCATCGCTTTGTAGATGAATGATGCAAGATGCAAGTTTTGGAAGAAATTTAAAAACGTGGGAATTTTCAAAATGTTTGAGATAGAAATTTCGAATTGATAGAGACTTTTGAAAAGAGGATTAGGTTGAAATAGAAGTTATGACCGCACCATTTTAGGTTGCCTACGTATCTCATTTGGCGAGAATCAGGTCAATCATAATTCGGCAAGAGTCCGATTGAAAATAGAACATTTTGATTGGAAAAAGAAATTGAGTTGGAATTTGGACTGGAAGACTAGGAAATTTGAACTTTGATTGGAAGATTTGAAAAGATTGGTTTTGGAAAGCTTTGGTTTAGGAAACCTAGACTTAGAAAACATGGAACTTAGGAAAGACTTGAGATTTAAAAAATATTGGACTTGACTTGGAAGGGTTTTAGAAAAGATTTGACTCGAATATTGAACTTGGAAAATTAGGGAAAGTTTGGATTTAGGAAAGGTTCAAATTAGGAAAGTTTCAAAATAGGAAAGTTTCGTTTTAAGAAAGTTTCAGTTTAAGAAAGTTTCGATTTAGGAAATTTTCATTTTAAGAAAGGTTTTGAAATAGGAAAGGTTTCATTTTAGGGAAATATTGAATTTAGGAAATTTTTAAATTAGAAAATTTATGAATTAAAAAAGTTTCAACTTAGGAAAGTTTTGAATTTAGAAAGGTTTGAAATTTAGAAATGTTTACTTTTAAGAAAAAGCTGATTTTGGAAATCTTTAAATTTGGAAAGTTAGGATTAAGAAAGATTTGGACTTTGAATAGACTTAAATTCTGGAAAGATTGGGAATTTAGAAAGTTTAGAGTTTTGGAAAGGTTCGAATTTAAGAAAGATTTGAATTTAGAGAGTTTCAACTTAAGAAAGTTTCGAATTCGGAAAGTTTAGACTTTTGAAAAAGTTAGAATTTAGAAAGTTGGATTTAAGAAAGATTTAGAAAGTTCAGAAATTAGGAAAGGTTTAAATTTAGGAAGATTGAAAAGTTTGAAATTTGCGAAGTTGAAAATTTGAGAAGTTTAACATTAGGAAAGTTTAGAATTAGGAAATGATTGAATTAGGAAATGTTTGATTTCTATTTTCAAAAGAGATGAATTGATTTCGTTTCCAAAAACGGAAGATTGGATCTAGTTTCCTAAATGGGAGATTAGATTTGGTTTCCTAAAGGGAAGATTGGATTTGGCATGGAATTGGAAGGTAAAATTTTGGAAACCCTACATTTGGAGAGCTATGATTTGATGTAGAAAATAGGTTTTGAAAATTGATGTTTTTGATGAAAAAAAGAAGGTTTTGAAAACCTAGGCTTTCAAGCAAGATTGAAAATCATGTTTTAGGATAGAAAATTAGGGTTTCCTAATTATTGGCTCTAGGGCTTGACTTGAACTCCAAGGTAAAGAGTTTTTCAAAAGTAAAACTTTTTAGAAAGAAAGATTTTTGGAAAGAAATCCTAGCAAAGAGTTTTTAAAAAGTAAACTTGAGAAGAGTTTAAGAAAAGAGATTTTGGAAAGTAAAACTTTGAGATAGTTTTTGGAAAGAAAGCTTTTTAGAAAAGGAATTTTTGAAGAAAATTTTTGGGAAAGAGACTTAAGGAGCATTTTTAGAAAGTGAATCTTGAAGAGAGTTTTTTGGAAAGGAGTTTAAAAAGAAGTGTTGTAAAAGAGATTTTTGAAAGGAAATTTTAAGAGGCAATTTTGGAAAGAAACTTTGAAAAATAGATTTTTTAGAAAGTGCATTGGAAAAAAGATTTTAGGAAAAGACGTTTTTAGAAAGTGAGTTTAAAAAAGAGATTTTGAAGAGGAATTGAAAATATGGACCACGAAAATCACTTTAAATGTAACACTTTCCTAAAGCAACCCTAGCCATGGAAAAGCTAGAATTACCTTAGGATTGTGATTTTGAAAATAAGTTTTGAAAAAGAAAACTTTAATGCAACTTTTGAAAATGGTTTTGATGCAAGTTTCGAAAATAAGTGTGAAAACGAACTTTAGAGAGATACATGATCAAGATATGCACAATGCAAGTTGGGGTCATGAACATACAAGATTCTTAGGCTACACCATATAATCAAGGGGCTCCTAGGCCATACCATCTTAAAGTAGGCTAGTAAGAGATTCCCTTACACGGTGGCTCCCACTAGGTTTTCTCTAGGCATAAACTAAGAGCGCTCTTGGCTCAAGCATGCAAGAAAGGGGATTAAAGATGGGGGTTAAAATAGAGAATAGTCTAAGTAGGATAGGAAGGAGAAGAGAAGAGTGTGGGAAAACAAAAATGTAAAAGAGATACCACATTTTGCCTTCAATATGCTTATAGTCTTCAATGGGAGCCTTGGCTTGAACTTGAATAACTTCAAGAAGGCTTGAGGGGCTGGAAGGGGGTGTTTAATGGTGTATAAGGCTATGTAGGTGAAGTGTATAGGCTTGAAAGAGGTGAAACCCAGCCTAAATGTTGGAAGAGTGGAATGTGTATAGAGATTCGAGGTTCTGAAGCAGTTTTAGCAGAGTTTCGCATCAATTTCAGAGTTGGAATATGCAAGGGTGGGTGCTGTGTAAAATTTACGCAGGCGCATGTCCTACATGCGCCGGTACTATTCCAATGGCAGAATTCCACATGGTACCCATTGTACTGGCTGAATCTCGATGGTTGATCGAAATTTGGTCTATCTGATCAAAATCTGGGTGCATATAGCATACGCTCCGTCACTTGGAGTGTTCATTTAAACTTTGTCTCGATAATTGAGCCAACCGGGAAGGTTTCGGGAGAATCGGTTGCACCCACGACATTCTCCTAGGGTTTCTCGCGAACTTTCATGTTTTTGGGGAGTTGGAATGATATTCGGAAGTGTGAGATATCGTCTCGAGAAATGTGCCTAAAATGGCATCTCTACGGAGTGCCTGTGATACGCTCAGTGGGGGTTCAAAAGTAGCTGTTTTCGTGTCATGTGATCTAGGCCTTCGAGAAGCGATCTCTTCGATCAAACCATAACGATGGAAAGTATTCTGAAAATACTTTCGAGAATTCCCTGATTTAGGCATTTCTCAAGTTGTTGATGGTGCGTTGCAATCAGGGAATTGGACAAAAAGTCAACCTTAGCAGAACGTCTGCGAGACGCTCTAGGGGTTATCGAAAGCGGCATTGTTTGAGCCATACGATAGGGGCTTCGGGAAGCGATCTATCCGATCAAGCCATATCAATGGAAAGATTTGCGAACGAGCTTTCGGAAATTCCTTGATTTACACATTTCTCGAGTCATTTGACGGTGCATTATAACCAGGGAATCAGGAGAATAGGCAATTTTGGCGGAGCGTCTATGAGACGCTCCAGGGAACTTTTGTCAAGTAGTGAGTGCTTAATGTCATAAGGTCTTCCTTAGGTTAAACAGGGGTGCATGACAAGACCCGCCGTTCAGTAACCTAGGATCGGTGTTGTTTTGGGCCACGTTCGGGTCATTAGGGGCAAAACGGTCATTTTAGCTGGTTTAGGCTGAAAATGATCAGGAATGGATTAGAACGTCATGTTCAGTGTACTGAGTCGTCCAGGATGTTTTCAGGAGAGTCTTTCACCGTTCGGTGGGGTTTATGCAGTGCTGAGGTGTTTAGGGGCAAAACGGTCATTTTGACCAGGGTCAGCCGAAATGGGACCGGAACTAGACCGGATGGCGTGTAGAGTACACTTATCCAATTAGTAACATTTTGGAAGGGTAGACTTACCATTTTGAGGGATTTTGAACTTTCTTAAAATGTGCCGGGAGGCCCAAAGGGCAGATTTGGTCATTTCTTACCGAGTCGGGCTAGTAGGCGTCGGTGTTGACCTAGGTGTTGGTTCCCAAGACCCCCCGGTCTCGAAAAACTACCTGTCCGGTGTTGGTCCCTAAGAACACATGGCCTCAGAGAGTTACCTGTAGGGCAGTGTCGGTTCTTGAGAACGTCTGGTCTCAGAAAGCTACTTGTGAGGGTGGTGTTGGTCTACAAGAATGCCTAGTCTCGAAGAGCTACCGAATGACGGACATTCTACATTAGCGGGCTAGCAGGTGCCAAAAGTGAACCGCCTAGAATTTGATAAGGTGTTGGTCCTCGAGATCGCCCGATCTCGGGAAGCTACCTGGATGGCGTTGGTTTCTGAGACTACCTGGTCTGGAAAACTGCCTGGAATGATGGTGCTTGTGGCTCCAGCGGGACCTTGTGGGCCCGAGAAGCGACCATTTGACTGGATTGGAGATTGAAAGGCTCATCTTGAGCTTGCACATGCTATGATTGTTTGAGAATTCGACCTGGTCAGACCGGAGATTGCCGAGTGGGTAAAAATGAGATGATTACAGCTGTCCCTCTTTTTCTGTCTTTGCTTATCGAAGGTAGAAAAATAACAAAGTAAGAATCCCTTTTTGGTTGTGAGGCGATCGGAGCGACGATATGTTGGTAAGTTTGAGATGTGTCGAGACCCCTGATAGGTCGTCGGTAGAAGGTTTTGAGATTCGAAAAACTTTGCGCTTTGAAAGCTCCAATCGAGACTTGAGTTGTCGGTCCTACCAAAATTTGGTACAGAACACTTGATTTTTGAAAATTAATTTTGAAAGCTTGATTTCTGGCTTTTGAAAGCCTTGAAAACGAGTTCGGACTCTTGAGGGTTTAAAAATTTATTTTGGCGGGAAGCTGAACAGCCGGGCGCACTTGTTTTATGTGCCTAGTCTCTTTTTACCTTGGCGCACGTAGCACATGCGCCAGTTGAAAATTCCTTCTAGAGCATCTGTTACACGCGCCAAGTCGTGAGCTTTAAAATAGATCAGTCCACGTTTTAGCATTGCGTTTTGTTGAGTTTTGTGGTGGTTTGAGATTTTTCTCTAGAGGATCTTCGAAGGATTTCAACTAGGATCACTAGAGGAGTGTCGGGGGACGTCGGGTGATTTCTAGAAATCTTCATTGTCGTTAGATTCTCGTCGGAAAGCTTGGTTTTCGCCGGAAAACCCAAAAGTTAGTTTTTTTAAATTTTGTTGATTTCGACGCGCACATTCTTGTTTTTTGCATACGATCAATGTAAATTTATGTTTTAGAACGTTTAAAACACAATGGTCGGATGGATTTTGTGATTTGGTGAAGATTTACGTGTATTTTGAATGAGTTTGCTTGTTTGTGAAATAGGGTTTTCTACAGGATTAGAAAAATTGTCTCTACAGGCCTAAGCATTGTGTTTTTATGTGTGATTTTTGTTTCGGGAACCTTAGAAAACTGTGTAGAACAACTATATGAAGTTTCATAATTTTTTGAAAATTTTTGAATTTTTGAATTTTTGGAAATTATGAAAAATAGAAAAAATTAAGAAAAATGGGAAAATGGATTTTATTGAATGGCGAAAAATTATAGGAAATTTTTGGAAAATTGTGGCGACCTTCTCGAATTTTCTAGGAATTTTTGTGAAATTTTTGGAAACAAAAACGAGACCAAAAAAATTTAAAAATTGAAAAAATTGACCTAAAAATTGTGTTTGAGGAAGGGACGAGTACTGTGGAGGACGGGGTTGTTCTGATTGATGTGGTTGGAGGTTTGAGATGTTTTGAATTGTGTTTGTGACTTGTTGGATTTCGAGGTGGTGACTTTTTAAGGCGAAACTCTGCCGAAATTTTCAAATATTTTAACACCTAACTTTAAAACCTTTCAGAAAAGCAATTCTTTTTTAGAATGGGGCTTTTGAAGTGGAAAGCCGGGAGAAACCGAAATTTTAAGAAATTTTCAGGAGTCGGGTTATTTAAGGAGAAAACTTGGGAAACCAACTTTGAAATTTAGAAATAGGACCTTTTAAAGGCAAAACCCAAAAAACCAATTTGAAATTTTGAAGTAGGACTTTTTTAAGGAGAAAGGTCCGAAAAACCGTTTAGAAAACATTTCGAAACTAGGCTTTTGAGGAGAAAGGCCCAGGAAACCGATCTTGAATTTTAGGAACAGGGCTTTTGAGGGGAAAGCCCGAGAAACCATTGGAAAGCATTTAAAAATGGGACTTTTGAAGGTGAAAGCCCAAGAAACCGTTAGGAAACTTGAAATGAGACTTTTTGCGGAGAAAGCTTACAAACTACCAGAAAATCTTTGAATCAGGGCTTTTGAAAGAGGAAAGTTCGAGAAACCGTTTGTAAAAAAAAAAAAAACTTTGGAACGGGCTTTTGAAGGGGAAAGCCCGGGAAACCAGTCAAAATTTTGAGATGAAGTTTTATGAGGAAAAAGCTCGTAAAACCGTTGGAAAGTCTTGAAATAAGGCTTTTGAAGGAGAAAGCTCGGAAACCACTTTGAAAATTAGAAACAGGGCTTTTGAGGGAAAAGCCCGAAAAACCGGTTTGGAATTTTGAAACCAAACTTTTGAGGAAAAAGCTTGAAAAATCATCTGAAAACATTTAGGCACAGGGCTTTTGAAGGTGAAAGCCCAAAGAATCGTTCAAATTTAGAAATGAGACTTTTTGAGGAAAAAACTCCGAAAACCTGTTAGAAAATCTTTTAGGTACGGGGCTTTTGAAGGTGAAAGCCCGAGAAATCGTTGAAAATTTTGAGATGGAGCTTGTTGAGGAAAAAGTTCAGAAAACCGTTGAAAATCTTGAAATGGGAATAGACAGGACCTTAGCCCCTCCCCTTTTTCTGCTCTCTCTTTTTCTTTCTTCTTCTTTTTTCTTTTCCCTCGTTTTTTTCTTCACTTTTTTTTTCTGCCATGCTGACATGTTTATCTCTTTTTTTCTTTTCTTTTTATACATATTCGGTGAGTGACCAACTTTTGCATGTTGTCATGCTTTTAGGATGTCGGAGGCTAGGGGCGACGGTCCTGACAGGAGGCGCCACAGGAAAGCGCCACGGATAGAGTGCGAGGAGTGCGGGAGCAGTCGGGGTAGCTTGGCCAGGAGTGACAGCATTGTACAGGGACAATCCTCCACTTCTCTGGGTGTGGCAGCTGAGGAGGATGCTACAATTATGTCTCGACTTCACGCTTGGTATGACAGTTATTCTGGGGAGCAGCGGCGGATTTTCTGTAAGGCTTTCGGCTATATAGGATCACTTCTCTCCGTGCGGCTGGTACTGGGTTTGGTTGAGGCCTTTGCTACCCTTTAGTGTCCTTAACTATACCTATTTCACTTCAGCGATTTTGAAATAACGCCGACCGCTCACGACTATGGGCGTTTGTTGGGTCTGAGGAGCGGTTAGGAGGGTATTGTGGGCCTAAACTTTCCTCGAGGATTTATGTCTGCCATTTTTGGTCAGTTGGGACTCAGGTGCTAGGTTTTGGATTTGGACTCCCATCTTGCTTTTCCGATGCTGGAGGTGGGCTTTTTACTGGATCATTTTGAGTTTTGCACCGGTCAGACCACTCATCCTATCATTTGGCACACCTCTACGGAGTTGCCCCTCCCCTGAATGAACGCACTTGCCCTGATCTTGTTGATTTTTTTGGTGTTTCCTTGAGGAGATGGTCAGGTAGATGGCAGACTTTGTTCTCTGCTGCTGTTGATCTGACAGGGGTATTCTTATACTTCGTTAGCTGTGGATGAGACATATGTGAGCTTCTCTTGGTTTCAAAGTGGGGAGGATACTTTCCTTAGGGGGTCTCAGCCCCTTTTTCAGTTATGGGCTCTTGAGCATCTGTTCATTCACTGCGTTACCTGTCATATATGGTATCCAGAGGTTGACCCTATCTGTACCTTGGTAAGGTCTTAGCAGGAGATCACTGATGGTGTGGACTGCCCCGATTCCTATACGTCATGGATGGCATTCCTCCGGACGAGGAGATCCGATTTGGTTTAGTGGTATGTGGGTTTATGTAACGTTGATTCGTTGCAGGTACGGACTTCTAGTCAGGTTTTCATCCCCTTGGTTGGCTTAAGGGGTATTGTGCCCTTCTTTGGCATTTGAGTTCTCCACCAGCTGGGTCGAACACAGGACATCCCGTACACGACCAAGGCGACAGGGTATCAGACTTACTTTGGCGATGAGGTACCAAGAGGTGTAGTGACTGAGTTGACAGGGTTGTGGCAGACTTTGGTGGCACATGACAGTTCAGATGGTCCTTTTTCTTTTGTCCCGACAGCCACTATTGATTACGGCATATGGTTTCAGGTGTATGTTCTGGGGGATGCCGCGGTCAGGGATCGTCTCTCGAAGTCACCCTTGCCTCTGGTAAGGTATGCTGATCTTTTGGCCATTATACTATTAGGGTGAGGCGTCATCGGAGGCTTTATCGTGCCCAAGTGAGTGAGTTGCAGACTTAGCTGGAGGCTAGCAGGGGGCGCGTGAGAGACCTCGAGAGGCAGCTTGAGGCAGCTTCCAGGGTGAGAGACTGCCTCTTGGCTGATGTTTCCTGGGGACTTAGGTGCCCTCGGGGGTCCTGAGACGCCCTTCCTTCAATGGAGGCCGACCCACGGGATGAGTTCATAGTTTTATTGAGGGACATGGTTCACACCCTTTCACAAGAGAGGGATCGACTCCTTGATCAATGTTAGTGTCACGGGTTGAGCCAATTGTCAACTTCATCTTTCAGGGCCTCTACCAGTGCTGGCCCTTCTGGAGGGGGATTGGTGACGTCACCGTTAACGAGGCCAGTCCCTCACTTGCTGGCTCTGGTTCTACGAGTCTTGCCACTAAGGTTTCGGATGAGGACTCATCGGATGGGGACGTGGACTGTTACATCGTGGTTCCTCGTTCTTGGTGCGCTTCTTCCCTTTTGTCTTTCTTTTTTCTTTGTATTGTGATTCAGGATGTTTCGCTTTCTTCCAAGATTCCCTGCATTTGTAGACATGCTTATATTAGCTTGATTATCATGATTCTGTTACAATGGGTTCTACCTTTCTCTCGGGACATGTCATTATCTGCGTACTCTTGCATCAGCTTGTTAGTTTAACATGTATTATAGTAAGGATTATATCTTTTGTAAGGTAGGGACTACTTCCTTGGAATGGGATTCTCCTCAGGATGTCCTTGACAGGAGCCTGCGTTGCTCCTTCTTCTTGGCCCATTGATTTCGAGAGAATACCTTTTTGACAATCACAACTCCTCCCTGTCTTTTCCTACCATGATCTAGGGAACGATCCACTTGATGGTTGAGGTAAGCCTGAGAACGATGTGAAATCCTCTCCTTTCTCTTTTTTTTTTTTATTTTGCCCTTTTTTGCCATCGGCACCTCTACAGGTTTTCACTGATCCCAGCTTCGTCATTTTTGTATCTCGGTGCCTTTGCGGGTTTTCGCCGGACCGACAGATTTTTATCTTGCCATGCCTCCATCTTTTTACTCGCAGCGCTCTTTCGAGTTTTCACTGCGCCCTTGGGATCATGCACTCTTTTTTTTTTTTTTTTTTTTTTTTTAACAACAGGGTACTCTTTTACAACTAAATGGGTGGGGGGGGGGGGGGGGGACCTTCTTGTCTGGGGTGAAAACTTAGATATTTTGGATATTCGTTCCCGTTCAAAAATCATCATCTTTCTTGCGTTAGACTCAATTTAGATTAGGCAGTTTTCATTGATCAGAAAGGACTTTTTAAACTGGGTTGTAATGAGGTTAGGTTACAGGGCTTCAAAAGAAAGGGTATGGAAGGTCCAAAGTGCTACCCTTTGTTTGGGTTTGTTATGGACCGGTGATCACTCTTTTGTTATTCTTACTTTAGGTTTTCTCCTTTTTTCCTTCACAAACTTTTACTCATATAGGATTCCTTGTTTCTCTTGGTTTTTACCCCAGCTCTGCTATTTGCAAAGCCTGTTGAGTTCTCGAGGCACCCTTTTTCTTTTTTTTTTTTTTTTTTTTTTTTTTTTGTGAATACTTCATTGTCTTCACTTTTTTCAACATATGAGAAAACTTTCTCCCTTCTCACGCTCCGTTTTTCTCATTTTGCCTTCCAAATTTACTTTCACCCATTGTGGGTGGTGATCACCATGTCAAGTTTGTTGAAGAAATGTAATTGGCTCAAAATAGGTTATAGTAAGGGATATGGTGTATAAGAAAGATGAATTGATGGCCTCTCATCATATCAATTTAACCTGTCTATTCTTTACAAGTCTTTTCGAAAGAATTTTGATGATTCAGGAAAGGAACGCATACATTTCCTTTAGCAAAAATTCACAAGCCTCTCTTTATTACAATGAACTTTCTTGTTGCTTAGAAGAAAATGAGAGCTTCCGGTTTATACAAAGTAACGTTTAACTGTGTCTGAATTTAGTGGGTTGGGAAACTCTTGCCCATCCATCTCTGCTAATATAAGTGCTCCTCCTATCAGGACCTTCTTGACTATGAAAGGCCCATCGTAGTTCGGAGCAAACTTTCCCCAAGCTTCTTCTTGGTTAAAGATAATCTTTTTCAGTACCAAATCCCCGACTCGGAAATTTCGAGGCCTCACTTTCTTATGAAATGCCTTAGTTAACCTCCTTTTATAGCACTGAGCGTGGTAAACAGCGGCCAGCCGTTTCTCATCCATCAGGCACAGTTGGGCGTATCGATCTTTGATCCATTTTGCCTCTTCTAGCTGAGTCTCCATTAGTACCCTCATAGAAGGAACTTCTATCTCGACAGGGAGCACAGCTTCACTGCCGTAGACCAACTCATGCGGGGTTGCACCGGTAGAGACCCTCATTGTGGTTCGGTAGGCCATGAGTGCAAAAGGGAGCTTTCCATGCCAATCTTTATAATTCCATACCGGGTCATCAAGTCGCTATTCAGCTTGGTAGCATTATCATTGATGAGTAATTTCGAAATTCCATACCGGCAGATAATGTGGTTCTTGATGAATTTGTTCACTACCTTCTTGGTGACATGTGCATAAGATACGGCTTCGACCCACTTTGTGAAATAATCGATGGCAACCAAGATGAACCAGTGCCCGTTTGAGGCTTTTGGAGAGATTAGGCCAATCATATCCATTCCCCACATAGAAAAAGGCCATGGGGCTGTCATGGGATAGAGCTCGACGGGTAGGGCTTTGATCATGTCCCCGTATATCTGACATTTGTGACACCGGAGGACATACGAACACAATCCGTTTTCATGGTGGTCCAATAGTATCCCGTTCTGAGGATCTTTTGGATAGAGTATGACCATTCATGTGGGGTCCACAGGTTCCTTCATGGACTTTCCTCATGATTTCTCCCGTGTTTGCTGTGTAAACGCACTTTAGGGGCCCTAGGGGGGATCTTTTGAAGAGCTCATTCCCAACTAAAAAATATTGGGCCGCCATCCTCCGGGTCATCTTCTTATCGCTCTATATAGCCTGAGAAGGGAATTCTCTAGTTTGCATATATCTTTTGATGTCGTAGAACCAAAGATGCCCATCTAACTCGATGGAGGTGTTAAGGCAGTGAGATGGGGTATCTCGAATAAAGATTTGAAGGGTAGGGATTTCGTAACCATTATCCACTTTGATAGCCGCAGCCAAGGTAACCAAGGCATCAGCAAAACTGTTTTTAGTCCGAGAAATATGGTAGAAATCTATTTTTTGAAACCTTTGACAGAGGTCCTTGATTTGCTGATGATAAGGAAAAAGCTTGTCATCTCTAGTTTGATACACCTCCTTGGTTTGCTGAATCACCAGATCGAAATCCCCGAAGACCATCAACTCCCCAATCTTCATCTCTATTGCCAATCTCAATCCCAGAATGCAAGCTTCATACTAGGCAATATTGTTGGTGCAAAGATCAAATATTAGTTTAGATACAATGGGGTAGTGATTGCCCTTCTCGGACACTATGACTGCCCTAATTCCAGCTCCCTTTTTGTTTGAAGCACCGTCAAAATACATCTTCCAGCCAGGGTCTTCTTGCTTTTTAGCCTCGAATTCAGCGTATAAGATATCTTCCTCAAGGAAACTAGGATCCATAAGTTGATACTCCTCAATGGGGTTTTATGCTAGATAATCTGCTATGACTTGCCCTTTAATTGTCTTACGAGTTGTGAAGACTATGTCAAATTCAGCCAAAATCATGTGCCATCTGGCCACTCTGCTAGAAAGAGTGGGCTTTTCGAACAAGTACTTGATTGGGTCTATCTTAGATATGAGGAAAGTGGTCTGATGCAACATGTAATGCCTGAGCCGATGAGATACCCATACCAAGGCGCAACAAGTTTTTTCCAGCACAGTATATTTGCCCTCATAGGGTAAAAACTTCTTGTTGAGATAATAGATGGCTTGCTCCCGTCTCCCAGTTTCATCGTGCTGTCCCAGAACACACCCCATTGAAGTCTCAAAAACTGTTAAATACATTAAAAGGGGCCTTCCCGAAGTTTGTGGTACCAGGATTGGGGGCTTCAGGAGGCACTCCTTGATCTTCTCAAAAACTTGTTGGCAAACTTCATTCCATTCCTTGGGGGTGTCCTTTTTGAGCAGTTTGAAAATTGGTTCCCAGAGGTGAGTCGTTTGAGAAATGAATCTACTAATGAAATTCAATATGCCCAAAAAGGATCTAATTTCTGTCTCTCCCCTCGGGGGCAGCATTTCAATGATCGACTTAACCTTAGCAGGATCCATCTCTATCCCCCTCTTGTTGACAATGAACCCCAACAATTTTCTAGACGAAACGCCGAAAGTGCACTTGGCAGGGTTAAGCTTGAGCTGATACTTGTGGAACCGATCAAATACTTTTTGCAGATTGATCAAATGGTCTTCTTGGGCTCTTGATTTGACTATCATGTCATCCACATAAATTTCCACTTCCTTGTGCATCATGTCATGAAAGAGAATTACCATGACCTTTTGATAGGTTGCCCCAGCGTTCTTCAGCCCGAAGGGCATTACCTTATAACAATATACTCCCCATGGGGTGATGAAAGTCGTCTTCTCCCGATCTTCCTTGGCTATTTTAATCTGGTTATACCCTGAAAATCCATCCATAGAAGAGAACATCTCATGGCCTGCCGTATTGTCTACTAAGATATCTATATGAGGTAAAGGGAAATCGTCCTTTGGGCCTATTTTGTTAAGATCTCGAAAATCGATACACATTCGAAACCGGGACAATGTTGACCAACCACTGGGGATATTCGACAACTTGCAGGAACCCAGCATGAAACTACTTGACCACCTCTTCCTTAACTTTCAAGCTCCACTCGAGTTTGAGCCTTTGGAGCTTTTGTTTTATAGGCTTGATTTGCGGGTCTAGGGGCAGTCGGTGCTCAACGATGGATTCGTCCAACCCTGGCACAGCTTGGTAGAACCATGCAAAGACGTCGATATAGGCGGCCAGTAATTCCAGCATTTCCCGGCGTTGCCAATGATCTAACCCTGTCCCTATCTTGATCTCTTTTAGGGATTCCTTGTTTCCCAAATTAACTGTCTCTATCTTCTCAATATTAGGAGTCTTGCAGTTGTCATTCTTCTCTAATTACTCCAAAATTTCTTTTGGGATCTCATCATTGCTGTTGACATCAAGCTCAATTCCCAAGAGTTGGTAATCGAATTCAGTTTCGAAATCGTAATCAATCAGAATAGGCATTCTTTCGATTATTTGGCCAAGACGTTGGATGTGCGGGTTCCTAATTAAAACAACAAGAAAAATCGTTCAAAATAGGGAAGTAACCCCTTGCTTTTTCATATATGGAAATTTCTACTACAGCTTTTGATTGAAAATTAAAACTATTGACTCAAGGTTGACCCTATGTTGATTTTGATGATAACTAAACCTTGTGTTATTTTACTAATGAATCTTCTTAGTGTGCAGATTAACAAAGTTCATAATTTAGACTTAAAGTTCAATCTTAAGTCTAATACATATCAAAGAGAATGCACAACAAATTCAAGATCAAGCAATGAATTCTAAGAGCTATGCAATGAACCAAACAGAGGATTGACGCCTATCTCTACTTCAAACAAATGTTCTATATTCGAAGAGATTGAAGGTGTTCAAACAAAGATTTCATCAAGTATGCATAGACTTAATGAAGACTAATTTGCACTACAGAAAGAATGTAGACTTCATCAGAATTTGCAATGATCAGTTGAAGATGAATTAATTGCTGAAGATATTGAAAATGTTAAATTGAAGACCTCATCAAGAATGCAAAGATCAGTTGAAGATGAATTGATTATTGAGGAGATTGAAGTTGCTTGAGAAGAAGATTCACAATGATTGTCTGATCTCTACATGGAATCCAAGTAAAGAATTCTTCTACAAATGTAAAGAACCAATGAAGACTAGATGTATGAAAAGATTTCACCAAGCTTGCAAAAGTCTCATTGATGTGATTTTAAGGAAGAAAGAAGAATTGGTAGCAAAGAGAAGAAATCAGAAATGAAGCATTGTGAAGCTCAACACAATTGAAGAAGCTCGGCACTAAAAGAAATAATGAAAGAGGAAGCTTTGCAAATGAAGAAGAAAAGATCAACATTGATCTAATAACGCTCTAACTGTTTGAGAGTCAAGAGAAGATGAATTTCAAATGATTGATTCAATCCAAATTAAATAGAAGTTAACTCTAATGAGTTAAAGAAGTTTGATTGATCATCATACCCCAAAGAAATACTCCTTGAAGATCTTGTATCAGTGCTGAGATGAGTTGGATCATTAGAAGTCAGAAAGCAGATTTCTAGGTAATGAGCGGACTCATGGAAATAAAGAGTCGCCTCATGGTTAAAGAAGCAAAAGGCTTAAAACCCAAATGGACAATGAGCAAACTCATAAAAATAAAGAGTCACCTCATGAACACAGAAGCAAAAAGCCTGGAGACCAAGTAGACAATGAGCAGACTCGTGGAAATGAAAAGTCGCCTCATGGAGACAACCCAAAGGCTTGAAGATAACATGATCAATGAGCGAACTCCTGAATATGAAGAGTCGCCTCATGACAACAGAAGTAAAAGGCTGAAGATCAAATGAACAAAGAGCGAACTCCTAAAGATGAAGAGTCGCCTTATGACAGCTGAAGCCAAAGATGTGAAGACAGAATGAACAAGGAGCTGACTTATTGTTATGAAGAGCGGACTCACAGAGATAGTGAACAACGTCTGGTAAATGCAGAAGCAAAAAGTGTCGACTCCACAAGCCTGGAGCCGACTCCTTGAATATAACGGCTAGTTTTCCTAACGTTATAATGAACTGGACGTGTATTAATGAAGCCTAACAACCTCTAACGGATGGAATCAATACAGGGATTTATATACAAGCTTCCAGCTGTATTTATACAAGATACCAGAGACAAAAACAAGATTCATTGACTGATCAAACCTGATATTCCTGAACATTCTTTCTGTTTTCATATGTGAGCTTTGATTGTAAAATCTACTCTTGCTAGAGAGTGTGTTAGTTACTTGTATATTTTATACACTTATAAGGGAGAGTTTGGAAGGTCTCTTGAGAAAGAAAAACTCTTGTAAGTTTGAGTGGAGCTCGAACAAAACCACTTAGTGGCTGAAGAACTCGGTGAGGAGTTCTTGTGTATAGTGAGCTGAGCATTTTGTCAATCAGTAGCCCATTTGTAATTGGTGATTACACAGTGGAAGAAGACTTCAAGGAGGTCTTGGGGTGAGGACGTAGACCACGATTTGTGGTTGAACCTCGGTAAATCTATGTGTTCTTTCTTATGCTCTATTTTCTTTCCTTCTTCTGATTATATTGCATTGCATATAGATTGATTACTGTGACATTAGTTAGATTAATTTTAATTAATCTTAATTGTTATTTTATCTTCGAAAAACTCAATTCACCCCTCTCTTGGGTTGCCTTTTGGGCCAACAAAAACAACAGTAGAAAGATAAATAGATGACAAAGTTTTAGAGAGTTAGAAACGCATAGAGTGCCCCGGCAAGCTTGTACTGAAACTTGCACGCTCGAAGGAGATCCTCACTGTCCCAGTTATCAAGGTTCTCTTCAGGAAGAGCAGGCCTGATTGTGTTGTGTTTCAATATTTCCACGCTTGAGGGTGAGGGGACATCGATCATCAGGGCTTCTTGAAACTGATTGGCTTGGCTACCGGTCTCCTTTTTTCCTCTCTTAAGGCTTTTGTCATCTTTTGTCAAGCAAAGCTCTTTGAGTTGGAGCGTCATCTCTTCCTCTTCTCCCTTTCCTTGTGCAATCCTTTGTCGTTTTCTTTTCTTGACCTGCTCCTTGATTTCCTTCCTTGTCGGCTTGTACCCTAAGCCAAAAGTATGTTTTGTAGGACAGAATGTCAGGAATTTTGGGAATCCCTTACAACCTCCTCCCTAGACCTTTGCCTGGCTAATATCCGTTTTTCTAGAAGTAGCGAGCGATCATCTGTGCATTGCTTGAATACTTTGGCTTGACCATATCTCCCTCGTGTATTGCAATGACATATTCCAGGGACTAGAAGCAAAATGGGGCAGCCAGTTCGGTGTAAGGAATGGCGTCAACTTTGTAAATCGTAAATTCCTTCTCAGCGTAAATGGAGATCAGCTTAGCCTTGATTATAAATTTGATCTTTTGATGGAGATTGGATGGCACCGCCCCTATTGAATGAATCCAGGGCCGTCCGAGCAACATGTTATAGGCTGAAGGTATTTGTAGAACTTGAAACTTAATGGTGAAAGCAACAGGCCCTATCTCAACAGGTATCTTAATTTCCCCCATTGTTTCTCTCCTAGACCCATCAAAGGCCTGTATGACAATGTTGCTATGGTTCAAGTGAGATTGGTCCATCCCAAGTCTTTCCAAGGTTGAGTATGAGCAAACATTCAGAGCTGATCCATTATCCACCAGTACCCTTGATACGATCATCCCTTTGGTCTTGACGGTTATGTGTAAGGCCTGTGTATGTCCTGTCCCATCTGTGGGGATCTCATCATCAGTAAAAGTAATGACATTTGATGCCATTATGAGCCCCACCATATTTTTTAAATTTTTCAGGGTAAAACTATCTGGCACGTGGGCTTCTTTAAGGACCTTAAGCAAGGCATTACGATGAGTTTTGGAAGTGAGGAACAGGTCCAACATAGAGATGTGGGAGGGAGTTTTCTTAAGTTGCTCCATTACATTATAGTCATTCTTTTTTAGTGCTTTGGAAAATTCAGAGATTTCATGCTCTGTCAAGGGATTGGAGCATTCTCCCTCCTTGTCTTTTCCTTTTCTTCTTCTCTCTATTTCCTCAGAAGTATAGCATCGGCTCGATCTAGTCATTCCCCCAATTTCAGCAATGGACTCTCCAGAGTTTGAGTAGGGGGTAATTCCAAGGCACCCTGTGCAAGTCGATGACAGGTGATTAGGACAGCAGCGGTAAGGTCATTTTTTTCAGTATTGGCAGGAAAACGGGTTTTGGCTTATTCATTTTGGGGAGGACAGGTAAAGTAACGGGTAACAGAGGGACGCTTGGAGGTGTGGGAGCATATACGGGAGGTAAGGGCCTCATGGCTCGCCGAGGGTCTATGTGTTGGATGAACCCGGCTATCGCAACCATGGGCTCTGGGACTTCTAGCTCTTGGTAGAGGATGAGGATAATACGAAAGTACGAAGGGTGAGGTAAGACTTCAGTGGTTAGGATTAGACTGGCCTGCATAGGTTGGATGATTAGAAAAGGCTCTAGTGCGACGGTCTCAAGAAGGTTAGCTACTTGAACTTTGACCAGGAGAGCGGTCCCCTTTGCGATGAGGATTTCTTGAAGGCCCTTAGGTGGCTGCTCTGGAGTCAGCCGAGCTTTATTCAAGTTCCATTCTTTTCTGTCATCCTGAACAATTTTCAGTAATTTCTCAACTACAGCCTTTAGTGTTGTGGAAATGTCGCCTAGTTTTCCCTCTATCTACCTTGGATTAATGGCTCGATCAATTGATGGGATGGTCATTTTTTTCATGGGATCCATAGCCTCCTGCATTGGTTGTTTTCCCCATTTTATGGCGAGGATCCACGCATCATTTTTCGCACAGCCTTGTTGATCGAGAGTGTTGCCTTTACTTGACATTTATGCTGCTCGCTATCGAGTAAGGACTGGTGTTCGGAGTACGGGGGACACTCGTATTCCTCTCTTTCCTTTTCTTGGAGCAATGGTGACCTAAAATGCAAGCAATCTCACCAAAATTATTGCTAGTCTTTTGATAAGATGAGAGGGGGAATAGAAAATAAAGAAAAACAAAACAGAAGGATTATATGTTAGGCTTTGGATTTAGAAAGATGTTATGCAATGCATGTCCTAGGGGTGCCCCTGCCTTTTGAGGGGAACTAAGCATGATACTTTGGCTCATGTCTAGAGATAGGGGGTTGCCCCTGCAAGCAATACTGTACCTGCGCCTGTTCATTCATTCATTCATCCATTCATTTGACAACAAGAACAATTTTATTAAGATGAATCCTCTTTGGTACATGAAATTTCTCAAAAATACATCAAAACGGGGAGGGGGAACATTTTCCTTGGGACTTCCACTTATTCTATAGTTACATCATGGGATCCTAAACTACTCTTTGAGTCTTCGGAATCGCCTTCTTAAACGGGAGTTGGTAGGTGACCTTGATTTGAATTGCTTTTTCGTCTTCTTGGCTGCCTTATCTCCATAAGCAGGGAGGGGTTAGGGCCCCTTTTTATGAGATAACTTTGATGCATGCCATGAAACCTTAGGGTCTCATAGTACCCTTAGGAGTTTTGGATTGGCTTGATTTAAGCGAGAAGGTCATTGGGCCTTGCTCTAGGGGTTGATTAGATGCATAAAAATGTAATGACTTGAGTTACTTTGGGAACTCTTGTCTTAAAATGAATTCCGATGCATGAGCAGTTGTGATGCATATACATAACAAAATGGCATGAATTGAATCGTATAACAGCATGGATTAATCAACATATATAAGGGAAAATAAAGTGGTCGCCCTTTCCTTCTTGGTTTTCAAATTGACACGGGTGTCCAAAATCCTACAGAGGTTCGGCTATGCATGGGGTGCTACATGAGCATGAGGTTGGAGGTTTGCTAATACTTCCTAAAAAGCTCGGTTCCTGAACCTTCAAACCTCCAGCGTACACCCCCGGAAGGGCGAACTCCATCTTTGGTTGGTGGGTCGAGTGAGGGAACTATCAAGAAACCGTAGGCTAAGAAACTGACACAGCATCCGCCCACAGTCAATATATTGTTCTCCCTTCTATCTAGAAGGGTAGTAACCAGGTAATATATGCAAGATGCAAATGCAAGTGAGCGCACCAAATGTGTGTGGAATTTTCGAAAATGGAGGAAATGACCCAACAACACATATCACATCCTGTCCATTCATCTCATTCATGAAAATAAGTAAAACATGAAATAAAATGTGAACAAAAGGTCCACCTACAAAAGAAAAATGCAAAGAGTTAGTAGCTTTTCAAAAAATTCAATGCAAGGCAAAATGGATTATTAATGTAAGAACATGAATGCAAGCAATGGATGCAAGTGATGACACTTGTTTAAAAATCTTTTGAAAAATAAGATTTGCTTTGGAAACTAGGAAAAATTTGAACAGTGGATGAAACTGGACAAAGCAACCGGAGATTCTGGGTGAGTGAAGGGTGAAGAGACATGTTAATGGCCTAACCCTCTAAGTATCCCCAGTGGAGTCGCCAGCTATCGCACCCCAATTTTTGGGTCCAAGGTCCTTTCGGCTCGGAGACCAAAAGCACGGAACTCTGTTACTAGAACTCGTCCTCCTAGAAGGGCAAGTGCGGCTAGGTTTGAATTGAAGATTGGTTTGATTACGGGCTTTGTAAAAAATGGGAGCCGCCACCTAACTTGCTTAAGGTGAGTTAGGGCACCTAAAACTAAGTGTTAATCCAAAGATTAAACCTAGAGTTTTTGGAAAAGATTTTTGATAACTGTCTTAAGAAAGGGTTTTTAAGAAAATGAGTTGTTTGGCAACCTTTGGAAAGATTTAAGCCCTTTTGGAAAATAACTCAATTTTGGTCTTTCGAAAACAGAAATCTATGGTCCGGGGGTTGGTTAAGTGTAGGAAAAATTTCCTAAGATCATTACCCTACCCCGTCCTTTCGGTACCTATATATCTAATCACCCTTTGTTCACTCACCAGAATGACCGGTTACCATTGTCCACTTTATATCCACTTTAGAATTTTTGAAAATGGGGTTTAGTCATCGCTTTATGGATGAACGATGCATGATGCAAGTTTTGAAAGAAGTTTGAAAATGTCAAAATTTTAAAGGTGTTTGAGATAGAAACTTCGAATTGATAGAGACTTTTGAAAAGAGGATTGGGTTGAAATAGAAGTTATGACCGCACCATTTTAGGTTGCCTATGTATCTCATTTGGCGACAATCAGGTCAATCCAAGTTCGAGCAAGAGTCTGATTGAAAATATAAGATTTTGATTGGAAAAAGAAATTGAGTTGGAATTTGGACTGGAAGACTAGGAAATTTGAACTTTGATTGGAAGATTTGAAAAGATTGGTTTCGGAAAGCTTGGGTTTAGGAAACCTAGCCTTAGAAAACATGGAACTTAGGAAAGACTTGAGGTTTAAAAAAATATTGGACTTGACTTAGAAGGGTTTTAGAAAATATTTGAGTCGAATGTTGGACTTGGAAGATTAGGAAAAGTTTGAATTTAGGAAAGTTTCAAATTAAGAAAGTTTCAAAATAGGAAAGTTTCGTTTTAGGAAAGTTTCAGTTTAAGAAAGTTTCGATTTAGGAAAGTTTCATTTTAAGAAAGGTTTTGAAATATGAAAGGTTTCATTTTAAGGAAATTTTGAATTTAGGAAATTTTTAAATTAGGAAAGTTGTGAATTCAGAAAGTTTCATCTTAGGAAAGTTTTGAATTTAAAAAGGTTTGAAATTTAGGAAAGTTTACTTTTAAGAAAAAGCGGATTTTGGAAATGTTCAAATTTGGAAAGTTAGGATTAAGAAAGATTTAGACTTTGAATAGACTTAGATTCTGGAAATATTGGGAATTTAGAAAGTTTAGAGTTTTGGAAAGGTTCGAATTTAAGAAAGATTTGAATTAGAAAAGATTTGAATTAGGGAAGTTTCATGTTTAGGGAAGAGTTGATTTTCAAAAGATTTGAATTTAGAGAGTTTCAACTTAAGAAAGTTTTGAATTCGGAAAGTTTAGAATTTTGAAAAAGTTAGAATTTAGAAAGTTGGATTTAAGAAAGATTTAGAAAGTTGATAAATTAGGAAAGGTTTAAATTTAGGAAGATTGAAAAGTTTGAAATTTAGGAAGTTGAAAATTGGAGAGGTTTAACATTAGGACAGTTTAGAATTAGAAAAAGTTTTATTTCTATTTTCAAAAAGAGATGATTTGATTTCGTTTCCAAAAACGGAAGATTGGATCTAGTTTCGTAAATGGGAGATTGGATTTCGTTTCCTAAAGTGAAGATTGGATTTGATTTCCCAAAGGGAAGATTGGATTTGACAAGGAATTGGAAGGTGAAATTTTGGAAACCCTAGATTTGGAGAGCTATGATTTGATGTAGAAAATAAGTTTTGGAAATTGATGTTTTTGATGTAAAAAAAAGAAGGTTTTGGAAACCTAGGTTTTCAGGCAAGATTGAAAATCATGTTTTAGGAGAGAAAAATTAGGGTTTCCTAATCATTGGCTCTAGGGCTTTATTTGGACTCGAAAGTAAAGAGTTTTTGGAAAGTAAAACTTTTTAGAAAACAAGATTTTTGGAAAGAGATCCTAGCAAAGAGTTTTTAGAAAGTAAACTTAAAAAGAGTTTCAGAAAAAAGATTTTGGAAAGTAAAACTTTGAGAGAGTTTTTGGAAAGAAAGGTTTTGGAAAGAAAGCTTTTTAGAAAAGGGATTTTTGAAGAGAATTTTTTGGAAAGAGAGTTAAGGAGCCTTTTTAGAAAGTGAATCTTGAAGAGAGTTTTTTGGAAAGGAGTTTAAAAAGAAGTGTTGAAAAATAGATTTTTGAAAGAAATTTTTAAGAGGCAATTTTGGAAAGAAACTTTGAAAAATAGATTTTTTAGAAAGTGCATTGGAAAAAAGATTTTAGGAAAAGAGGTTTTTATAAAGTGAGTTTAAAAAAAAGATTTTGAAGAGGATTTGAAAATATGGACCACGAAAGTCACTTTAAATGTAACACTTGCCTAAAGCAACCCTAGCAATGGAAAAGCTAGAATCACCTTAGGATTGTGATTTTGAAAATAAGTATTGAAGAAGAAAACTTTAATGCAACTTTTGAAAATGGTTTTGATGCAAGTTTCGAAAACAGGTTTGAAAACGGATTTTGGAGAGATACATGATCATGATATGCATAATGCAAGTTGGAGTGGTGAACATACAAGATTTTTAGGCTACACCACATAATTAAAAGGCTCCTAGGCCATATCATCTTAAAGTAGACTAGTGAGAGATCCCCCTACACGGTGGCTCTCACTAGATTTTCTCTAGGCATGAACTAAGAGCCTTCTTAGCTCAAGCATGCAAGAAAGGGGGGTTGAAGATAGGGGTTAAAATAGATAATAGCCTAAGTTTGCTAAGAGGGAGAATAGAACAGTGAGGGAAGGCAAAAATATAAAAGTGGTACCACCTTTTGCCTTCAATATGCTTGTAATCTTCAATGGGAGCCTTGGCTTGAACTTGAATGACTTCAAGAAGGCTTGAGGGGCTGGAAGGGGTGTTTAATGGTGTATAAGGCTATGTAGGTGAAGTGTATAGGCTTGAGGGAGGTGGAAGCTAGCCTAAGTATTGGAGGAGTGGAATATTTATAGAGATTCGAGGTTCTGGAACAATTTCAGCAGAGTTTTGCATCAATTTCGGAGTTGGAATATGTAAGGGGTGCTGGTATTTATAGGCAAAGGTTTCGGACACTGGCGTATGTGGAACCTAGCCTAATTATTCCAATGGCAGAATGCCACGTGGCACCTATTGTACTGGCTAAATCTTGACGGTTGATCGAAATTTGGTCTATCTGATCAAAATCTGGGCGCATGTAGCATACGCTCCGTCACTGGGAGTGTTCATTTAAACTTTGTCTCGATAATTGAGCCAACTAAAAGGTTTCGGGAGAATCGGTTGGACCCACGACGTTCTCTTAGGGTTTTTCGCGAACTTTCATATTTTCGGGGAGTTGGAATGATGTTCGAAAGTGTGAGATATCATCTCGAGAAATGTGCCTAAAATGGCATCTCTGCAGAGCACCTGTGATACTCTCCGTGGGGGTTCGAAAGTAGCTGTTTTTGTGTCGTGTGATCGAGGCCTTCGGGAAGCGATCTCTTTGATTGGACCATATCGATGGAAAGTATTCTGAAAATACTTTCAGGAATTTCCTGATTTACGCATTTCTTAAGTCGTTTGACGGTGCGTGCAATCAAGGAATCGGAGAAAAAGTCAACCTAGGTGGAGCGTTTGTGAGACGCTCCAGGGGTTATCGAAAGTGGCATTGTTCGAGCCATACAATGGGGGCTTCGGGAAGTGATCTATCCGATCAAGCCGTATCAATGGAAAGATCTGTGAATGAGCTTTCAGGAATTCCTTGATTTACACATTTCTCAAGTCATTTAACGGTGTGTAATAACTAGGGAATCATGAGAAAAGGCAATTTTGGGTGTCAAGTCGTGAGTGCTTAGTGTTGTAAAGTCCTCCTTAGGTTAAACAAGGGTGCATGACAAGGCCCGTCGTTCAGTAACCTAGGATCGGTGTTGTTTTGGGGCACGTTCAGGTCATTAGGGGCAAAACGGTCATTTTTGCTGGTTTAGGCTGAAAATGGTCAGGAATGGATCGTAATATCATGTTAAGTGTACCGAGTCATCCATGGATGTTTTCAGGAGAGTCTTTCACCGTTCGGTGGGATTTGTGTAATGTTGAGGTGTTTAGGGGTAAAACGGTCATTTTAACCATGGTCAGCCGGAATGGCACTCGAACTGAACTGGATGGCGTGTAAAGTACACTTATCTGTTTAGTAATATTTTGGAAGGGTGGACTTACAGTTTTGAGAGATTTTGAACTTTCTCAAAACGTGCTTGGAGGCCCAAAGGGCAGATTTGGTCATTTTTCACAGAGTCGGGCTAGCAGGCGCCGGTGTTGACCTAGGTGTTGGTTCTTGAGACCGCTCGGTCTCAGAAAACTACATGTACAGTGTTGGTCCCTAAAAACGCCTGGCCTTAAAGAGCTACCTGTAGGGCAGTGTTGGTTCCTGAGAATGCCCGGTCTCAAAAAGCTACCTGTGAGGGTGGTGTTGGTCTCCGAGAACGCCTGGTCTCGGAGAGCTACCGAATAACAGACATTCTAAATTGACGGGTTAGCAGGCGCCAGAAGTGAACCATCTAGAATTTGATGAGGTGTTGGTCCCCGTGATCGCCCGATCTCAGGAAGCTACCTAGATGGCGTTGGTTTTTTAGACCACCTGATCCAGAAAACTGCTTGGAATGATGGTGCTTATGGCTCCAGCGGGACCTTATGGGCCCGAGAAGCAACCAGTTGACTGGATTGAAAATTAAAAGGCTCATCTTGAGATTACACATGCTATGATTATTTGAGAATTAGATCTAGTCGGGCCTGAGATTGCCGAGTGAGCAAAAATAGGGTGCTTACATGATCAACACAGAAAGACAAGATCTAGTTTCACAAATGACTAGCTCCAATTCACAAATTGAGGTTTGAGCTAATAATATTTAGCCATTAATTGACTAGCTCCCTCTAAAATTTGTGTCAATTTGCAACATTGCAATAGACTTTTCCTACACACCAAACACGGTGTCAATTCCTTTTCAAGGCCATAAGACATAAAGATGGGCATCAAACCATATAGAACTTATATCCCTATGCATTGGCAATTGGATGAAGTAAGCAAGGTGTCATGCATGTTTAACAAATTTCAAGTTTTCCATTAAAGTTATAAAAGAATCAAGTGCAACCTCAAAAATCCGTCGTCTCATTAAGTAATGTCAATCATATAATGCATGTTAATCCCATTTTAACAAAATATTTGTTCACAGTTAGTTAGTGGTTTTACCACAATTCAGTGAAACTTACAACAAACATTGTGCACAGTAACAATTTTTGTGGCTTTAAAATTGAGTATATCATAGGTATATAATAAAAAGACACAAAACAACGAGTATAAACACATTGTGCATCGAACAAACTAGGGAAAGGCTAGTAAGAGAGAATCAAAAATCTAATTTTACCATTCTTACCTCGAATATTGGTGTTGTTCCTGAACCATATTGTCAGCAACATTGGGTAAGATTAGGCTCTCAATGTAGGTACACACTTCAAGACTGGCCCAAAAGTTATGAATCATAGGATGCCTAAATGTACCATCATATGGATTGTATAGAACTAGATGTGATCCAAATACCAGCAAAATTTCATCATTCTTCAAAATGCACAATGGTGTGGAATTTTGATAACTCCCTGGATATGTTAGACATGGCATCGCAACCAATTTGGTCGAAAACCCTCTCATGCCATATTCCTTCATCATCCATACATAAGCACGAGTACCACCATAGTTACAGAGCACAAAGAGGCATCCACCTAAAACACCCAACATCAAGTCAAAATCGTTATCTTTATAATTAGGCTGCACGACCTCTCCATACGTCTCCTTCGCCAAATCAAGAGAAACAATAACCCAAAAGTAGAACCAGTATCATCACTCATAGCCTAATGGAACACCCCATTCGCAAGTTTCCCTGACTCATCCAAAAGAATACTGTAAGGAAGTCCCCAATCCTCCTCCAAGAATCAATCCATAACGTATACACCTCTACTTCAGTCTCATATGAACCTCCGCTACCAACAACACTGGAGATCCCCACCACCTTGTAATCATCAATAGACTCATTATAACCGAACCCATGTATTTTGAAGTAACCGTAACACGTTCTAATGCCCGAATTCGGCAATTTTTTGGATTTCCTAGTAGATGGGTTCCATAGAAATATAGTATTTTCTTCAATAGCTATACAAACCAACCCATTACAGGAACCCACAATCCAAACCGAATGAATGGGATCTTTCAATGGGTACTCAAGTTCAACACCACTATCAGATTGTTCATAAAAAAAATAGAGTAAAGAGAACACGACTTGAGATTGAAATGGGGACAAACAGAGCTTAACATGAGTCCATAGTGGGCATAATCATTGTTCACGGATGTTATATTGAGTTGGGTTTTCACGAATTGGGGATGACAAATCAAAGAACGCCATGATTTGTAAACGCACCTGAATTGCAGCAGAGACTTGACAGGAAGTCTCAAGCATATCTCAACCACGATTTCGTGCGGGAGGTTCGACAATCGATGTGAATCTTCGGACGAATTGAGTCTTTGGAGAGTGTTATTGGTCCTTTTTTTGGTTCTTGATGGGTCAAGTTGTTTTCAATCGCCATAAATGGTGCTGTGATCATTTGTGTTCTACTTCGGGAGTTTGGGGTGAACCCGTGAAGAAGAAATTGTGTAGTGATGAGATTTATTTTACTGACTTCCCCTTCGGCTTCCAAATAAATAAAGATAGATCCCCCAACTTTGTAGAATTACAATTTTCTCCATAAGAGTGGAGCAACCAAACGGGTGCGTACATGGTATGCTAAATCTTATTCGGCACCTTACAAAAAAAAACTCCACATCACACCACCTCCAAACTTGCCACTGGTTAAATTTGTATAAAATTTCAAAATAAAAGTAAAGCAAATTATATAAACAGTAACACAATATGAAATTGAGAAATAAAGATATTAAATTCCAAAATTAAGAAGTAACATTATATCAATGATATTTTATATTATTCAAGAATAATAAAAGTATTTACAGGGACAGAATCAAAAATTATGTTGAAGGGGGGTCATGGAAGTGTAAAATAAAAAATTTTAGATTTTTTTAAGAGACTAACATAAAAATTCTCTTCAATTTTGAAAGGTCAATGTAAATTTTTTAAATTTTGTTAGGGGATTAAGGACTTAAGGTAAAAATTGTTGAATTTTAGAACATCAGAAAAAAATTTTGAACCTTAAGCGGGGCCAATATGTCATTTCTTACCATAAATACTCAAAATTTATAGGTCCTAAGTAGAATTTCTTCAAAATTTAGGAGGGGCTGTGGCCTCCACGATCAAACCGTATGTCCATCCCTGAGTATTTAGGAAGTTCATAATATAGTCAGGGTGGAATAGGTGACCTAAACTCTATCCTTTCAAAAACTTAATTCTTTTTTATACCTTACTTTTAACCCATTTATTCATACACCAAATCGTAATTATTAGAGGATAGCGAGATTCAATTTTTTTGAAAAATTTTGGATTAGATTTCGGACCAGCGGACGCATCAGTCAGATTTGTTGTGGGAATACAAGATAGGACTCAACACAACACTATTCCATTTTTTTTTTAAAGTGAAACCGCTTGGACCTGTGCGTGGGCCACAAAATGATTGGCTTCCTCCAAAAAGAAAGGATGGGTGGATGGAGATTAGAGTGGGCAAGTTTTTCAATGATCATCAAGGGATGGTGGTGAAGTCGATATGCGATTGTTGGACACCAACCATCATAACTGGAAGCCGATAGTTATGTTAATTAGGCCAGCCTGGCCCGACGTGAGCCGTGGCCCACCAAACTTGGGCCGAGCTTTGTGGACTCCTATCAAATTTTGAGCCGAGTCTGACCGGGTTAAAATTGAAAATACTAGGCCCAAGTCCAACCCATAGCCCTAAGGGCGAGCTTGGGCTCAAGCCTTGGGCTTGAGCTTCAAGCTTAGACTTTTGGGTGGGTTTGACGAGCTTTTGGGCAAGCTTGATTATTTTTTTTTGAAATTTTAGCTTTTTAAATTAGTCATTAATAAGTAATAATCACTAATGATTAAAACTAAATTAGAGAATTAATCAACTTACAAAAATCATACAAAAAAATATATATGATTAAACTTACAAAGTATTGATTAATGTAAACTTATACTCCCTCCATCCCAATTTGTTTGTCCCATCTCGATTTTTTAACTTTTTAAGGAAGTCAAATAATTACTAATAAAATGTAATAGATTTCCAAAAAGACCCTTGGCGGCATAATTTCTAATCAAATTTGACAATTTCCCTCATTTAAACATATCTTCTTTGGCAAGCAATTTTCCCACCATATATTACTCTCTCACTAAATTTTCAACCAATTCCTTTTTCTTTGCAAGCAATTTTCCCACTATATATAACTCTCTCACTAAAGTTCCAACCAATCCCTTTTTCTTTGTCCACTAGTATTTGCAATCACTAATGGAGTCTTTGTATGAGAAATCCTCGAGCAATTGTAAATCAAAAAGAAATCTCACCAATGAACAACGCCAAGCAATTTTTTATGCTCTTTTGGTACAATTTCAATATGGAAAACTAAGAGGGGGTTTTATTAAGGAGCTTGCTGCATTGTTCTATGTCCATCCAAAAACAGTTAGTCGAATTTGGAAACAAGGGAAGGCTTGTATTGTTAACGGGTCCATGGTTGATGTATCCTCGAAATTGCACACGAGAGTTGGCCACAAGCGAGTTCAAGTCGATCGCAACAAAATTTATGCATTACCGTTTGGTCGCCGAACTAATATTCGCTCACTAGAAAAAGCTTTGGAAGTTCCTAAAACAACTATTCATAGGCGAATCAAAGAAGGCTTAATGAGGCCGCATTCAAATGCATTGAAGCCACATTTGTCGGAAGAAGGTAAACGATCAAGACTCCGTTTTTGTTTACCAATGCTTGAGCCTAGTAGTTTGGAAAGCCAACCATTTTTCAAAGATATATATAACTATATGCATATTGATGAAAAATGGTTTTATTTGTCGAGAGAATCACAGAGATATTATGTATTGTCAGAAGAGGAAGAGCCGCACCGCACTTGCAAAAGCAAACGATTCATCATAAAAATCATGTTTCTAGTGGCGGTAGCTCGACCACAATTTGATGCAAATAGGAATGAGGTGTTCTTTAGGAAAATTAGAATATTTCCATTCACTTGCAAGGAACCCACGAAATGCACGAGTAAGAATAGAGTTGCTGGTACTTTGGTAACAAAGGCTATAACATCAGTTACCAAAGATGTTAGTAGATCGTGCGTGATTGAGAAGGTTCTGTCTGCAATTAGAGCTAAGTGGTTGTGTTTCGGACTAACAGAAACGATATTCATTCAACAAGATAATGCAAAGGCACACATTCATCCATTGGATGCCAAGTTCCTTGAAGCTGCAAGTGAAAATGGACTCAATATCCGTTTATCGTTTCAACCTCCCAATAATCCGGACATGAATGTTCTAGATCTTAGGTTTTTTAGAGCAATTCAATCTTTGCAACATCAATATTCACCTTCGACTATCGATGCACTTGTTTCTATAGTGGAGAAATCTTTTGAAGAATTGCCGTCGCAAAGCCTTGATCACGTTTCCTTAACATTGCAAGCTTGTATGGTTGAGGTAATGAAGGTTTATGGTGGAAACAATTACAAGTTGCCCCATATGGGGTAAGGCCAACTAGCTAGAGTTAGTAGTCTTCCATCTCATATTCAATGTGATCATGATGTTGTGAAAAATACATTAACTCATCTACAAATATAGAGTTCCTGGAAGGTAAGTTTTATCCATTGTTGAACAACCAATTGTTTTCCTTTTGTTTTCATTGTTTAAAGGAGGAAAAAAATTCAATTAGCCAGGTTAGTGCAATAAGATGTTTTCACACCGTCTTCTTTTTTTTTTTTCAAGTTGATTCTCCACATCTAGTATCACCTTTTTTGGCAAAGCCTTAAGTTGGAGAAATTTTTGGATGGCTCTGTTTGATCCAAAGTCCTTATGTTGGTGGAAGGATAAAGCAACAAGAGGCAATTTTTATAGGAACTCTTTTGTTTAGAATCTGGTGTATATTTTGGCTCTATGTATCTAATCTTTTGAATGCAATCTGGTGTATATTTTGGCCATGTATCTAATCTTTAGAATGCAATGAAATTTTAGTAAGAAAGTATCCAGTCTCCTTAATTGAATGTTTGAATTTGTATTATTATTTAAATTCCTAAAATACAAAGAAAAAAAGACAAAATTGAAAATGTACATAATTTGACCCAATAATAATTGAAATGGGACAGTCAATTTGGAATAGACTCAAGTCCAAAAGGGTACAAACAAATCAGGACGGAGGGAGTATAAACTTTTGAATATATAAGACATATATTTTTAATTAGTAATTGATAATTAATAATAATTCAACTAAGTTAGAGACTGAGTCAAATTTTAGACCAAGTTTGGGCAAGGCTCGAGCTACTAAGAATAAGGCCCAAGCAATCCAAAGGGGGATCAGGCTTGAGTCGAGTTAGGTCTAGATCGGGCTCGAGCCAGGCTCGAATGGCCCATGGGCCTCATGCCAAATTTACATTCCTAGGCATCGAGCATTGGCCAACGCATGAATAAAAGAAGATATATATATATATATATATGTGTGTGTGCGTGTGTGTGTGTGTTGGAATGTATGTATTTCTTCTTGCAAACATGTTGCATCTTCACCTTAACGCTTTGTGTTTTCGCAAGCCTGAGTTACTCATTACATCAATTCCTTTACCATATCAGCAGGGCCAGTTAAAGCCAATTTAAGACATAAGGTGACAACTTTAAATAAGGCTTTCTACATTTTTTTTTAATTTGTTGCAAAAAAAATTTTGTTTTATAATGGTTTTTGCTGGAATTAAGATTTCGAGCCTTTTTTCATTTGGACTGCATATTGTTTTTTTTCAAAACTATGTAGAAACTATATAGAACTTAACTATAATATATAAGGTTTTAAAAATTTTGGGCATTTAAAATTTTTATTTTGTACAATTTATTTTTTTGAGTTAAACCATTTTTTGTTTTTTTGAAAGTTAACTTGTGTAGTTGATTTTCAATTTTCTTTTATAAGGTGTTTTTCTCATATGGACAAGGATTTTTGTTTCAAAAAAATTGTATAATCTATATAGGACCTTAAGTTGTATGCAAACGTTTTAAAAAACTTGGGGCCTTCAAAATTATATTTATTTGTAGACTTTATTTATTAGTTAAACACTATTCTCTTCTTGAAGTTTACTAATGTAGATGAATTTGGACCTTTTTTTCTTACAAACCTTTTTTTTCTCAACAAGATCGGGGCGGCCTTTTTTAAATATATATATATATATATATATATTAAGAACATAAAGAACTTTATTATAGAATGCAAAATTTTTAAAATTTTCGGAGTCTAAGGTGTCCACCTCACCTGCCTAGAGGTTGAGCCGACCCTGACCTTCATCATCTTTCTTAACCTGTTCCTCCTCCTGAAAAATTTAAAGGTGGTCAAATGTCAATTGAAAATTTTATTTGTTCTTTTATTTTAAACCAAAACACTCATCGTTTTGGCTCAAAATTTCAAAAATACTATTGTCACATCATTCTGATGAAGTTTTATGTAAATAAATTTTGTAACAATAAAATTTTCCTTAAAAATAGAGTACTGCTTATACAAAATTTTCATGAATGTAACTATTTATAATCTATTCATTTTAAACTCAAACACTCAACTTACCGTTTTTATTCATAATTTTAAAATGTCATTGTCACATTATTTTAGTAAAGTTTTATGTAAAATAAAAATTCTATAAAAATAGAATTTTCCTTTAAAAGGAGAAAATAAAACTTAGGTAGAGTAATCAATTGTCTCATTATAAAACATGGCCGCGTCACTTAAGAGTAAGCTTCTGCTTTCTTCAGGCTGGAAGAGAAAAGTATACTAACAGTTCCTCTTCCCCAATGAGGCTATGACCCATAGCAAACCCAGGTTTGATCACACATACCCCATTCATGAAATTTTGCAACGCCGCCCAGTCATAGAGGCCTATAAATTAACAAAAAAACAAATCATCAAGATGTTATTTAGTTACAAAATTATAACCGTCGTATCTTTTTGGTTTAAAAAATTTTTAAAAACAAACAAAAATAATAGAAATTTTCTTTTCAAATGGTATAAATTCAATTTCTGCATGACCTTCAACAATTAACACAAATATAAAATATACAAAACCCACACACATACAATAAAATAACATAAATGCCACTCTTCAAAGCTTGGTTTTTAGATTAAAAACCGAATTCAAATTTATATTTTGAATTCCATTCACCAATTTAATATTATGTTCCATTTTTAAAACACGTTCGAGTTTCTTTCTCAGATGTCAAAAAAACGCTTTGGTATGTGCACTTCTTCAATTTCAACGAAAGTGATTATGCACGTGCCTTATCAGTAATATTTTAATAATTAAAAAATACGAAACTATCCAATAATTAGAAATTTGGAATAAAGGTCACCTAAATATTTAAGTTTGGTATATTTGATTTACATAATAACTTATATCTTTTATTTCTATAGAACAAAAAAATACAAGCAATATGTACCGATCACAAAAAATGAAAAAAATTAACATTATACTGAATTTTGGATTACCCGAGAGACACAAAAGTGGAAGATATTTATCTTTTTTGGGCAACCAAACCAAACAAACGAATTTTTGACAAATATCTATTCAATTTCTTCTCATTTTTTTAACTGAAAAATAATAAATAAATTTAACTTCTGTCACTTTTCTCTCTCTCTCTCTCTCTCTCTCTCTCTCTCTCTCTCTCTCTCTCTCTTCAATATGTAAATCCATGATCCAAGCAAACTATTTAAAAAATATATATCTAAAAATATATATTTTCTAAAAGATCCATTTTGTTGTATACTCATAGAAAAATATATAAATATATGTAATTTTTTGTTTCTTTCACTTGACAAATCTTAGATCCAAAAGTTAGTAACTAGGACAATTTCTGATCGTAAAAATAAAAATTAAAAATTAAGAAGTAAATAAAAATAGATTAAAAAAATAACTGTAAACGAATAGTTCAAATAAGAAAATAAATCTAGTAGGTAGGTAAGTAGCACTCATAATTTTAGAGTATTAGATGTCAACCCATGCAATGTACGACGAGTAAAACTTAATCAAATTTATAATAGAAATGTTATATGTAATTAATTCAAAATTTAAAATAATTAAAAATACAATTCATAATTGACAACCCTAATTTGTTTTATAATAATAAAACAAACTGAAACTCTTTAAAGTGTTAACATTTTTCATGGAAGAAAAATAAAAAAACGCAAGTATAGCTGGCTCATGGATAAATTTTTTATTAAAATTTTAATTATATAAGAAATAGTAACTATTTATATATATGGTTAATAACATCTACCTCTCTAGGATTTGAACAAAAATTAGATAATTTCCTGTCATGAAAAAGTAAATAGATACCCTATTTTGATTTAGGATGAAGTGCAAAATGGATAAAAAAAAACCGTTAAGACAAACGGTACGTATGCCACACGCTCTAAACTAACGCTTCATGAAAATCATCCACTTTAGATGACCTTTAAAATGACGTTTGTACCCTTAAGATCCTTTTCTTTTTTTTTATTATTTTTTTCTCTAATTTTTCTCTTTCCACGTTTCTTCTTCCCCATTCATCCTCGCTCACTGAAAATCGCCATGTTGATGCCGAAAATCCTTTTCTTTTACGTCATCAGTTTTCTTCTTAACCCTCCAATGCTTACCACCATACCAACCCCTCTTCTCCCTATTATGTACTCAGAAACAGTCACCCACCATCATAGCAGCCTACTGCCACTGCTGCCATCTCACCTTCCTCCCCTATCCAGCAAACATCTTACATCAACCTTTTTATTTTTCTTCATTTTCTCTCCAATTTCGTCTTCACTTCCCATTTTTTACACCTCTGTTATAGGAACCCAAAACAGTACAGATGCAGACATACATATACACACGTGTGTGTGTGTGTATATTTCTAGATGCGGCAGTGGGTTTGCTTTTTCCTTTTTTCTTATGGATGATCTCAGATTTAATTTGAGTATGTCTAGAAGATTATAATGAAGAAATCCTTCAGTACTAAAAATATTCTTGCTGCACACACCCCTCACCCAATCGTCCTTGTGCTTGTTCCAAGACGCTACAGACTGGACCTTTGCCTCTTGGGAGTTTCAGAGAAACAAAAGTTAGTTTGGACCAAGTAAGAGATGTAAAGTAATCAAGTGTATATATATATATATATGGAATTGGCATAATAATATTCAATGTTGCGTCAATGTGTAAAGTAGCTGGCTCATCCACTAGTTTGAGACCCAAAGGCAGGCAACCGGCCATGAAACAGAGCATGATATAAGACGTGCCCATCAAGTGTTTGATCGAATGTCAAAGAGAGAGTTGCAGAAAACGGAAGGAGAAAAAACCTCAATAAGGTCAGGGCAATCTTGTCTTTTCATCAAAATCGTTACACTCCGTTCATCTCACCTTTGAGTCCAAAATACAAGATGACATGTGTTTATTTTTTCACCTCATGAAAATTATATGGTTTTCGTTCAAATTTTAAGAAGGTAAAATATAATTAATCATATATATATGATTATCTTATTTGATTATCTATTTTGAATAAGTTCTCATTAAAACTGAAATATAATATAAAAACAAAATGGAGAAAACAAAAATAAAGAATGGAACCAATACTTAATTGTTAAGTATAGAGCCAATACTTAATTGTTAAGTTTCCGCAGGCTCATTTATAATACACACATATAAGTACATAAATATATATCTCTACATATACGTATAGCAGACTGATCCAGACAAGACTACATATATAGAGAGAGAGGGGAGGTGGAGGAGATTAATCAAGAAAGGAGTGAGGATGGATCGTTTCTCATCATTACCTGTGGATATCATAGCACGCATCCTCTCTTTGACTTCTCCTCGGGATGTTTGCCGATCGCCGGCTATCTCAAAGGGGTTCAAGTTAATCGCCGATTTGGAGTCGGTTTCGGATAGTGTGTGGGGTAGATTTCTACCGTCCGATTATCGTGAAATCATACTGAGGTCACTATCAACGGTGGCCTTCTTTACCAGAAAAGAACTCTATTTTCGGCTGGCCGACTCTCCGATCCTCCTCGACGGAGGCAATCTGGTAGTAACCCAAATCCCATTATTTTCATTGTCTTGGCGAAATTATTTTGTTGAAATGATATTACAGATTGATAAAATCACACTAAATACAAGTTATATTTTTATCATTGCCTTACTTGCAGCTGAGATAATGAATTAGCTGAACGAAAAATATTGTTCTTGAAAAAACTTTGTGCAGAAAATTACTAGTGGCAGTTTTAAAATTAAGAGACATAAATTCTTTAAAATATTTTAAAGTGAAAGGCTTTCGTTTAGTCATCTCATTTATACATAAATTATGTATGAATTTTCATGTTGTATTACTGTTTTTGCTGAATGTACTTCATAATCATGAGGGGGTCGATAACAATCCAATTGCAGGGTAAACGCTTACATGTCCAATTGGGGTTGCTTCTACTTATTGAGCTTCTGCTTCAACAGTTTTTTTTTTTTTTTTTCTTGTTTTTGTTAATTATGTGTACCTCTTCTGTTAATTTAAATATTCTTACTCTTTAATTTAATTACTTTTTTTTTAATATCAGAGCTTCTCTTTAGATAAAGATACTGGAAAAAAATGTTATATGCTGGGAGCTCGGGAGCTTACAATTGTATGGGGGGATACTCCAGATTACTGGAGATGGATAGCTTCACCTCAATCAAGGTCTCTCTCTTCTCTCTCTCTCCATATATGGGATAATTACAAAATTATATTTTACTCTATTGTATTTTGAGTAAAAATCAAATAATTTCTTTGTAATTTAAAAGAAAATACATAAATCGAACTGTTACAGTAAAATCACAAAAATATTTCTTTATAAAAAATAACCATTTATTTTAAAAGAAATAAATATATATATATATATATATATCTGTCCGCGTGCATGCTTTTGTGTAAGTTTAGTTTTCACTTCTTGTGTGTACGTGCAGATTCTCGGAGGTGGCTGAGCTTCTGACTGTGTGTTGGCTTGAGATCGAAGGCAAAATAGAGACAAGATTGCTGTCTCCGAAGACTAGTTATGTAGCATACCTTGTCTTCAAAGTTGAAGAACGACGGAACTCAACACTTACAAACCTCCCAGCGAGGGCAACAGCTAGAGTTGTTGGGAAAAATGGAGATGATGAGGCTGAAGATGATGATGAGATGATCAACAGAACTGTTTATTTGAAATGGCGATCTCCTAGACCAGAAAATGGAGGGCTTCCACAGAGGAGAAAGGGCGAGTGGATGGAGATTGAATTGGGAGAGTTCTTCAACGAGGGAGGAGATAACAATGGTGAAGTGGAGATGCGACTGATAGAGATCGAACGAGGTACCTGGAAGTCTGGCCTCATCATCGAGGGCATTGAGCTTCGGCCCAAAATAGATGCATAAATACGAAGATTATATATTTATGTATTTGGAGCGTGTTTGGAATAAAGCTTACAAAAAAAAAAAAACTATAAGTTACAAGCCTAAACTACTTTAAAAAAAAAAAAAAAAAGCAGCTTTTTGGTAGTGACAATCTACAAAAAAAAAAGTGTAAAAGTATTGAAGCTGATTCAATTACTAAAAGTGCCTTTTTAAAATACTATTTGAGGTAAGCCAAAGACTATTTCTAAAGTTATAAATTACAAAAAACAAAAAAAAAATTTGGGTCATGTATCTGTAAGGGGTTGCTGCTGTATCTCCTCTATGATGAACTGCGAAGTCCAAACTCTCTCCGGTCCTTTTAATTGGAATGAAGCTCTTTCACATGGCCAACATATGTGTATGGGATAATGTTATTATTCCAAAAATTTTATACAAAAATTTTTATCAGAATATTGTGGTATTTTTATAATTAAGAGTTACAACAATTGGTATTTTTTTTAAGTGAAAGGCTATCATATATGATATAATTATATCATATATGATATAATTATATCATTTTATATAGAAATTTATGATATAATTATATCATTTTATATAGAAATTTTGTATGAATATTTTGATTATATAACATTATTGATATGTATATATGATTTAGTATATATATACATATATATGATTCTTCTTATGGACGAAGCATAAGATTTGATGGAAGATACACTAGTCATCAAGATTGATGAGTTTAGAAAGCATTCGAGATGATCTTTGATCAAATTTTGAACTAAAATGGTTTCCAATCCCACTTGAAGGTGTGGCTTCTGCACCGGCAATCACACTGTGAGATGGTGCACCTTGACTTTTGGCTAAGGAGCAAATAGATAAGGTGGGAGTTCAAAATTAGAATAAACCCAAATCATGCCAATACTCCAAAAGATCATGATTATATTAACCAAAAACAGGTCATGGTAAATCTTAAATTACGAAAGTTATTAATTTAATATAAGAAAATAACATATGTAATTTTATTTTTTTATTTCTTTTTTTACTTTTAAACACAAGTAATTAGGTCTTATATAAATTTATTAATGTGGATCTTACAACCTTGTGTCTCGGAATAAAAAAGATATTGAGAAATGTGATTCTATATAGCATCACTCTTTAATATAATGAGAAATTTTTAGAAAAGTTTCAATTAATATTAGGAATGTAAAAGAACCAACTTGTGAATAGTGTGTTCTTCAAATTTAAATTGGTAAAATTTAACAAACTTTAAAATATATTTAAGTGTGATTAAACTTTCAAGTTGAATCTTGAACAACTTTTATTCAAGCTAATCACATGCGAAACTGAACTAGTTTTCGTTTTTGAGTCCCAAAGTACTTCATTTGTGTATCGATATTTAAACTTAATTTGCATACATAACGAGTATATCGTGAAAAGAGTTTTTAGTAAACCAAATAAAAGTCCAGTTCAAAAAATGTGGTTTGTTTTATAAAATAATATATTCAATGTAACAGTGATACCATATTATTTTATTGACGTGATATGATAAGTCAATCAAATCATACTAAATGCAAGTGTTGAAATTGAATCACCTACACTCTACTGATGGGTCTTTTGGAATTAGCTCATTTTAAAATTGAAATATCTAATCTAAGATTAAAATTTTCTTTTATTCAAAAGGCCACACATTTGAATTTGGTCATAAAATCCAAGGATTTTGAATTAGTAAATTAAAAATAAAATATTTTGTAAAAAAAACAAGTGGGACATTCAAATGAAGCCTAATTAATTGAAAGAATTCATGAAATGCATTAATTCCATTCATCAATTACATATTTAACTTCCACACTTAAAATACGTTTTCAATTCATACATTCATCAGTTACATATTTAACTTCCATACTTAACAATACGTTTTCAATGCATTTATATATTTTGTGTTTCTTTCTCCCAGCGTCAAAAGAGGATTTGGTATGTGCACTATTTTTTTTTTTTTTTTTGGGTATGAAATGCATTTAGTTTCTTATTCAAATGGCAAAAGATATCCAACAATAAGGAACCATGGACAAACTCATTGGAAGGCGGTGGATACCATGGTATGATGGTATTTTAGAGGATTTAATTATATGCTATGCTAGCCGTCTCCGAACTTCAAATTATATGTTATGCTATTTTCCTTTCTTCTTCTTCTTTTTTTTTTTTTTTTATTGTGTGTGTGTATGTGGATATTTGCCTTGAATATTTCTTTCTTTTTATTCACATGTTTGTGTGTTGCTCTTTGTCCTCATTGGGTGGCAATTATATCAGGATACAAAAGGGGCAAAAAAAAATTTTTTAAAAAAAGAGGGGAAGTGTTTATAAATTAGATAATTGGAAGTGTTTAGTAATATCAAAGACGACTCGTCTCTACAAATTTTATGTTTTATGAAATTAAAAAATATTGGTAATTTCTTTTAAGATCTAGAATTACATAATCTAAAATTAAAAATTTCAAGAATTTCCTCTATTAAATTCAGGGATTTTAAATAAAAAAATGGATTGCTTATCAAAAAATTGAAAATAGAGTAATTTGTAAAATAAGGCAACTAGCACATTCAAATGAAGCCCAATTAATTGAAAGAATTCGTGGAATTCATTTCCGTTAATCAATTAAATATTTATTTTCCATTCACAAAACAAATTTTGTCTTTCTTTCACGGCACATCAAAAGACCCTTTGGTATGTGCACTTAAAACATGTTCGTGTTTCTTTCTTTGGACGTCAAAAAGATGCTTTTTTATGTGCACTTAAATTTCTTATTTGAAAAATCAAATGGTGTGCTTTTGTTGTAAGAGTGTAGAAGAAAAAAATTGCATTAAAAAATAAAAACGCATCTTTAGAATTGAATGAAAATGGAAATGGCAAGTGAAAATAGGAAGAACTCTCATCCCTAAGTTATCCTTACAAATGTAAACATGAATTTATTCATATATGCGATTTTAGGGGGAGCTATAAGGCAACATATTTGGATCAGCTTATAAGTTAACTTATTTAAATACTTCATACTTTTTTATTTTTGTTTTTTTACCTTTTAAAAGATCGCAAATATAATCTAAATGCTCATAAAAATTAAAAAAAAAAAAAAGAGTTTTGGTTACAAACACAACTTTACAAGCATTATATTTGGATCTTAAATCTGTTATGAGAAAGAAAAATAAAAAATAAAAAATATATTTATTTTTTCTCATTTTCATAACACAATCAAATAAAAAAAACTCTGTCACTTCTTTTTGTTTATCTATATTTTCTCCTCTCTTTTTTACCATGTAGATCTAAAATTCAAATGAAAGTAGAGTAATTGGGACATTAAAAGTAAAACAAAAACAGAGAAAAAAGAAATATAAAAATAGCTCCAATACTTAATTGGGTTTGTTTGGCAGTGTTATCAGTTTTTGTTTTTTGTTGTATGTTTCTGTTTTCTGTTTTTGTTTTTTATTTTTTATGGTCTAATAGTGAGATTTATAGGTTACTGTTCTGATAAAAGTACTATATCAATATTATAGAATCATAAAATACATCTATTTTAATATTTTTTTTATGTTTTCATTTTTAAAAAAACAAAAAACACTTCCAAATAAATTTTGTTTTCTCTGGTTTTCTTTAGTTTTCCTTTAGTTTTCTTTTCCAATCCACCAGATACATATTTGGGTTAAATTCACTTTATATCCCTGCAATATACACTCAGTGCTACTTTAGTCCCTCCACTTTAAAAATTGGCAATCAACCCCTTGAATTTTTGTTCAAGTATCATTTTGACCGTTCCGTTAACTTACCGTTATTTACTTAACGGAAAATCTTAAAAAAATCAATATAATCCTAAAACAAAGTATAATTAGTAAGACAAAAATTAGATTTTTAATAAAATAACTTAAATAGGTGTGTTAGTTATTTTTTTTTTTTTTTGTGAAATGAGATTGTATATATCGTCTTTAGAATTAATTATTAACACATCATTTGAATTATGAATCAGTATATAATTAATTAGTGTAATTTAATATAATCCTAAAAATAAAGTATAATTAGTAAGACAAAAATTAGATTTTTAAAAAATAACTAATTTCACTAAAAAAATAACTAACACACCCAGTTAAGTTATTTTTTTTTTAAAATCTAATTTTTGTCTTACTTATTAATCAGTGTGAATCAATATAATCCTAAAAATAAAGTATAATTAGTAAGACAAAAATTAATTTTTTAAGAAAATAACTAATTTCACTAAAAAAATAACTGGGTGTGTTAGTTATTTTTTAATGAAACTAGTTATTTTTTTTAAAATTTAATTTTTGTCTTACTAATTATATTTTATTTTTAGGATTATACTGATTCACACTGATTAATTATATACTAATTCATAATTCAAAGGGTATGTTAATAATTAATCCTAAAAACGATATATACAATCTCATTTCACAAAAAAAAAAAAAAAAAAAAAAACTAACACACCCATTTAAGTTATTTTATTAAAAATTTAAATTTTGTCTTATTAATTGTACTTTGTTTTAGGATTATATTGATTTTTTAAAAATTTTTTGTTAAATATATAACGGTAGGTTAACAGAAGGGTCAAAATAACACTTAAACAAAAATTCAAAGACTTAATTGCTAATTTTTAAAATAAAAGGACTAAAGTGAAACTAAGGTATATTGCAGGGGTATAAAGTAAATTTAACCCCACCTATTTTTACAACATACATTTATTGCACATGTAGACGAGAGAGAGAGAGAGAGAGGAGCGGGGATGGATTGTTTCTCGTCACTGCCGGAAGGTTGCGTATCTGACATTCTCTCTTTGACATCTCCTCGGGACGTGTGCCGGTCGCCGGCGATCTCACGGGGTTTCAAGTCAGTTGCTGATTCGGACACCGTGTGGGATAGATTTGTACCGTCCGATTATCGGGAGATCATATCGCGGTCGGTATCACCTGTGGCATTCTCCACCAAGAAACAACTCTACTTTCGCCTGGCCGACTCTCCCATCCTACTTGACGGTGGCAAACTGGTAACCCAATCCCATCATCTTTTATTAAATTGCTTGTGCATATGTTCAAACGCATGTATATGCTCCTTCTTACATATACAAATATATTATATGCACAAATGTGTTCCTCTTTATGGAAAAATTTAGGATAATGTTATATAATTATAAAATTTATCATCACAATTATATGATGAAATGAGAACCAAGTTTTAAGTAATGATAACACCGTAGAGGCCACCATAATGGATGAAACAGAAGTAATGGTAGCGAAAAACGGAGTCATCCTGTTCTTATTCTAATTGGGGCTTTAAGTTAGTAGAAATGATCAAGCAGTTCTCCCCATGATTTCGATCCAGAGTATGCTCCTATCCACCGATTAAGTAAATAACTATCAAGAACGAAGTAATCCTTTACCATTTTGAAGTCTCCCCTTTTCTGAGAAAGTAGAATAAGAACAAAAAATAGAAAGAATGGAATAGAAAAAAGAGAACTTTTTCTTTCTTCTTTCCTATATACAACTTTAGAGAGATACAATTCTTGTCATGATTCATGAATTAATGTAATGTCTAATTTTTGTAATAAAAAATGACAGGTTGAAATATGTATAAATTAATACTGCTGCAAAAAATATTTTATTTAAGGATTAAGTTAATTATTCTTCAACAAAGAAAAATAAAAAAGATGAGATCAATTCAAAAGAACTTTTTTTATTATTATAAATAGAGCAGACAGAATTCCATTGGTCTTGGGACCTTGCAATAGATTTTGACTTTATCTATCCTACAAACATATCAAGATAAATAATATGAAACAAGTCCTTAGATTTATTTGTGACCCTCGAGGAGCCGTATGAGATGAAAATCTTATGTACGGTTCTGTAATAGAGATCGTACTAGTGATGTTATCACCGACTATAATTATCTAACAGTTCAAGTACAGTTGATATAGTTGAAGCGCAATCAAAATATGGTTTTTGGGGATGGAATTTGTGGCGTCAACCTATGGGATTTATCGTTTTTTTGATTTCTTCCCTAGCAGAGTCTAAGAGATTACCTTTTGATTTACCAAAAGCAGAAGAAGAATTAGTAGCAGGTTATTAAACTGAATATTCAAGTATCAAATTTGGTTTATTTTACGTTGCTTCATATTTAAATCTACTAGTTTCTTCATTACTTGTAACAGTTCTTTACTTGGAATCTGTCTATTCCGTACATATTCGTTCTTGAACTTTTTGAAATAAATAAAACAGGAAGAGTCTTTGGAACAATAATTGGTATCTTTATTACATTAGCTAAAACTTATTTGTTCTTGTTCATTTCTATCACAACAAGATGGACTTTACCAAGGTTGAGAATGGATCAACTATTAAATCTTAGATGGAAATTTCTTTTACCTATTTCTCTAGGTAATCTATTATTAACAACTTCTTCCCAACTTCTTTCGCTGTGAAGAAATACGCTATTTTATATTTACGACTTGTCTCAAACATCACATCAAACAAAAACAAGAGAAAGAAACAAATAGAAAATTATTTATAGAAATTTACGATATGTTCCCTATGGTAACTGGGTTCATGAATTATGGTCAACAAACAGTACGAGCTGCAAGGTACATTGGTCAAAGTTTCATGATTACCTTATCACACGCGAATCGTTTACCTGTAACTATTCAATACCCTTATGAAAAATTGATCACATCGCAACGATTCTGGGGCCGAATCCACTTTGAATTTGATAAATGCATTGCTTGTGAAGTACGTGTTTGTGTATGTCCTATAGATGTATCCGTTGTTGATTGGAAATTGGAAACCGATATTCGAAAGAAACGGTTGCTTAATTACAGTATGGATTTTGGAATCTGTATATTTTGTGGCAATTGCGTTGAGTATTGTCCAACAAATTGTTTATCAATGTAGACAAGCGCACTCATCCTTTGGTTATCAACAATCTTATAACACATCAATTGGTGAACAAATTTAGCCCGTTATGGTGGGCGTAGATTAGTGAAATTTTAACCTGGGGTTGGCTCTGGACTTTGGGGTTTGCTCTCTCGAAGATCTCAGGTTCAAAACCTATTAGCAAAAAACAGAGTCAACCTAAATTTAGCCTAGACGTCTTGAGTTCAAAACTTGACAATTCTCTCAGGGCCAAGCCGCAAGATATTTATCTCTCGTGAATTCCTTAATTCTGGCCTGGATAGTCTACCTTTAAACAGAAAGGGGATTAATCAAAGTGTGCGTGAGCGGGTCCGGACACAGACACCCTTATCTGCATAACCTAAAAAAAAGAAAGATTAGTGAATTATCTTAAAATATGATATGTTGGCTGATTAGTATCCAATTGCAAGGGTAAATCAACTTAATGTTTTTGGGAGAGGATGCTATTAATTTAGGTGATTGAGACACACTGAGTTGTAAATAATAAGCATTTTTTGCTAAACTTTGTCTCTTATTGGGGTTGCTAATTCTACTTAATTCTTGCATTTATGCTTTTACAATGAATTGTAAAAATTATTTTTTGTTAATTTGAATATTCATATCTTTTATATCAGAGCTTCTCTTTAGATAAAGAGAGTGGGAACAAATGTTTTATGGTAGGAGCCCGGGAGCTTAATATTGCATGGGGAGATACTCCACAATACTGGAGATGGATATCTTTACCTCAATCAAGGTCTCTCTCTCTCTCTCTCTCTCTCTCTCTCTCTCTCTCTCTCTCTCTCTCTCTCTCTCTCTCTCTCTCTCGTGTATAAGTTCAGTTGTCACTTCTTATGTGCAGATTCTCGGAGGTGGCTGAGCTTCTGAGTGTGTGTTGGCTTGATATCAAAGGCAGAATAGAGACTCGAATGCTGTCCCCAAAGACTACTTATGCAGCATTCCTTGTCTTCAAAATTGGACGAGGGAACTCAACACTTACAAACATCCAAGCGAGGGCAACCGTTAGATTTGTTGGGGAGAGTGGAGATCATGAGGCTGAAGAAGATGATCAAAGAACTGTTTATTTGAAATGGCGATCATCCAGACGGGCATCAAGAAGACCACAAAATGGAGGGATTCCAAAGAAGAGAAAGGACGAGTGGATGGAAATCGAACTGGGAGAGTTCTTCAGCGATGAAGGAGATAATGGTGAAGTGGAGATGAAATTTATGGAGACCAAAATACTCAACTGGAAGTCTGGTCTCATCATTGAGGGCATTGAGCTCCGGCCCAAAGTAGATGCGTAATTACTGTCAGCTTAATATATATTGCTGGATCCATTTCTTAATAATTTAAGGTTTTTGAGACAATTAGTGACATACCAATTATGAATTATTGAATAAGCTAATACATATTGCTGGGTCCATTTCATAATAGTTTAAGCTTTTGAGACATTTAGTGACGTAACAATTATGAATTATTGAATTATGTATGGGTCATTTAATTTTTCTCTTGGCCATGCCGGCACTTCTTACCTTGTGTTCCTTGGTATTTGGTGACTCATGTATCTTACGTACGGTTGCTCCTTTATCTGCTCTAGGATAAACACAAAACTCTCTACAGTACTTATATATCTTTATTGGAATGAAGTTCTTTCATTTGGAATTTCAAAATTGGGATAAACGCAAATCATGCCAATACTCCAAAAGATGCTGATATTAACCAAGAACAGGTCACGCAAATCATACCAACACACCAATTTAAATCTACTCACGAAATGCAGTGATTTTCAATTAAAATTTGAAAATTGAGTACTTATATAGAGTAGTTTGTAAAATAAGGCAAGTGGGTTCAAAAGAAGCCCAATTAATTGAAACAATTCATGGAATTCATTAATTCCATTCATCAACTAAACATTTACTTCCTATTTTCAAAACGAAGTTCGTCTTCCTTCTCTAGAACTAAGTCGCCAGTTCACAATGCAGGTGCAGGTGAGAATGTACGGGGCAGGAGTGCAAGAGGATCATTTGTAAAAATATTTTGAGAGCGGGAGCATCTCTAGAGAGCGCATACAAATACATAATTATATATTTAAATATACAAACATATACATATTATTTAGATAATTTTTAATTTTTGAATGCATCAATTTCTTCAAAAATACCTAAATTTATAATATTTAAAATAAAGAAAGAAACAAAATGGTCATTTCTTTACTAAATTATAGAAGTTTGTATGCAAAACTTAAATAGAAGATCTATTGTTATGCGTTTTAATACCATAACAATACATGTGACAATCAACTATTGGTCCAAATTCTAGTTCGAGTATTTGACTATTTGAGTTCAAGAATTTGATCATTTGAGTTTGAGGATTTGACAAAAATTAGCTCTCAATTCGCCTGTTCGAGAATTAGAGTGCAGTTCGTCCACTTAGTTAGAAGGATTATGTGACTTAACCCTTGGCATCAAAAGATCCTTCGGTGTGTGCACTTAAAACATGTTCGTGTTTCTTTAATTTTTTTATTTATTTAAAAATAAAAACCATATTTAGAATTTAATGAAAATGGAAATTTAGGGTAGTTGGAAACGTCAAGCTAAGTGAAAACATAAAAGACTCTCATCCCTAAGTCACCCTTACGAACCTAAGCCTGAATTTATTCTTATGTGCGTTTCGTGGGGCAAGTGGCAAGTCTAAGCTAACTTATTTGGATCCACTTATAAGTAAACTTAAGTAGCTCATAGTATTTTAATTTTTTTTTTTTTTTTTTTGTTAAAAAAAGTTTAAAAAACATAATTTAAAAGTTCATAAAAATAAAAAAATAAAAATGAGTTTTGGTTAAAAACATAACCTTACGGGTTTGATCTTAAATTTGTTGTCAAAAAGAAAAAAAAAACATTACTTATATGTAAAAAAATATAATTTTTGAGAAATATTTATTTATTCTCTTCTAATTTTCATCCTAGTTAGTAAATACTTATATTATTCACATATAATACCCGTACGTACGTATGTATAAATGAAAAAATCTTTCGTATTACATCCAGATCTGAAACATAACAAAAAATACTCGTTTTTTTTAGTTATACTTTTGAAAAAAACTCAATTAAAAATTAGATATAATCTAATAATATAATCTTAGCACATTAGTAATTATACACTTAATATATAATTATAATAGTATAATTACTAACCATTAAACTCATTAGAGTTTATCAATTAGAGAAAAAGTTTGTATATCTCATGATTTGTGTGTATTTACAAGTAACATGTCATATATTTTTTTGATATTTTTCTAATACTAGATATATCTAAATTACCAAACATATTATTCTATAACTTCTTATTAATAGTCAAATTATTCAATTAAAAATTAAAGTTAGTAAATTAATCTATTCTTATATCAAGTTTAAAAGAATAAAATAAGAAAAATAAAATTTATTTATCTTGTACTTTAATTTAGCAGTTTGTTAATAATAAGTTTTAAAAAATTGATATATATGAGACAAAAATAATACCTACTAACATATAGAAGAACAAATTGCTTATAAATATTACGGTATTTTTTTTATCCCGACTTTTAACTAATCTTTATATGATACCCATATAATTATATATTCGTGTTTTTAACGTTATCGTATTTTTATGCCGAATTTTGTTACCATGTTTCTTAAAAAAAAATTGTATTAAACCCTTATGTATTACGTAACCCTTTTTTGCCATTTTGTATTTTACTAACTATGATTTTCATAACTCAAACAAATTTTTAAAAAAAAATCTTTTACTTTATTTTCTTTACCTATATTTTCTCTTTCCTTTTTATGTCCTAGGAATATCTAAAATTCAAATGAAAATAGAGTAATTGAGACAATTCCTCATTATATAAAAAAGCTAACATAAAAAATACAGAAAAAATAATATAAAAACAGATCCAATACTTAATTGTTAAGTTTCCATTTAATTTTTTTTTTTTAATCTACCAGATACATATTTAAGCTTGTTTGGAACTTGGGGGAGAGAAAGAAAAGGAAGCAAAGATAGGGAAAGAGAAAAGGTCTATTTGGTTTTGTAAAGAAAATAAAGAGAAAATGGAAGGAAGAGAGAGAGAGAGAGAGAGAGAGAGAGAGAGTGTGTTTTTTTCCTCTCATTTTTCCTTCCGTTTCTCTCCTTTTCCCTCCCCTTTCTCTCATAAGTAAATTCAAACAAGGGAGAGAGTATTGTGTGTTTTTTTATTCTCTTTGGTTTTGTAAAGAAAATAAAGGAAAAATAAAAAGAAAGAAAGAGAGAGTGTGTATTTTTTTCCCCTCATTTTTCCTTTCCTTTCCTTTCTGTCTTTTTTCCTTCCCTTTCTCTCCTAAATAGAATCAAACAAGGGGAGGGAGGATTTTTAAAAGGAAAATGCTACATAAAACCCACTAAAATGATGTGGTAGTAGCATTATTATAATTAAAAACCATCAATGTGGGTGTTCTATTTTAAAATAAATTGCTCTTATTCAACCACATTATTTTGGTGATAAATTTTGTATGAATTTTTTTTTTTTGTTGTATAGCATTACTCTTTTCAAAATCTTTCATTCCCTCCCTTCCACCAAGTTCCAAGGCTATTAGAATACATACTGATGATGCAGCAATCTCGTGTTGGCTTGCCCCCAGGTCCGGGATGAACTGCTCCTTGGTCGGCCGGTGGTCTCCTGTACTACAACCCACCGATGTGATGGGAGCCAATGGCCCTCCGGCGTACAAGTTAGATTCAGAAGATTCCGGCGTTGGAGAGGGAGATATCCAAGTGTTGGGTGTATCGCGTACCTGTGAAGGGGATGAATTTTTCCCTTGTATGTTTGTGTGGTCGAGGTAGGTGGTCCTTTCACGTGGCGGCTTCTAGTTGGAAGATCAGAACGGTGTCAGAGCACTTGAGAGGGCCATCTTCACACTCCAAGGTGGCGTATGTCAGAACGGTGTCAGAGGCGTGGTGATTGTTGTCGGTACATGCCACATCCACGTCCCTGATGCAGGCCAGGGAGACTGGTGTCAAAAATGGGCCCCTCACGAACACTGTCGGACGCTGACCCGATCAGAAGGCCGTTATGGGCGTCCCCTCGGATCGGGAAGTCAAAAGGGCGAATGAACTGGAGACCTGATCGGGATGCGACCAGGCGGCACGGGAAGGGCCTCTGGTCTGGTCTGGAAATCCTCGTCACCAGATGCCCCCAATTCATTTGGCCATCAGCACGGGGCCAGAGGAATTCCACGGGATGGCCCAACCACGAAACACGGAGCGCATTTATGGCGAGGATGGTGTAATAATGATGGGAGTTGTCATATCGCATTGCTTCACATGCCCCCACGTGGCGGCCAGGGAACGATTGCCAGTAGCCGAAAAGACGCATCGTATCTCAGCCGTTGGCGTCCCGTCATCGCAGGCCATCTAGGCCATTGATTTCAAAGATGTGAGGGGGAGTTGAGGGAGGCAGTTGCCCCCATTTTCCTCTTAGTGCTTTTTACCAAATACGCACACAGAGAGAGGGAGAGAGAGAGAGAGAGAAAACTTACGTCATCGTCCCCAGCGTCGTCTTCATTGTCTCCGGCCAGTCGAGAGGGTGTCATTCGTCGCGCAAAATCGCCGGCTTACACCGGAACTTGTTGTCGGAGCTTCAAATCGTGGTAAGCCTCGTTTCCTAGTTATATGTACTGGTTGGCGACTCGTTGCGTTTGGGTTTACGAAAAGAGGGAGGGAATCCCCAATCTTCTAGGGTTTGTTGATAGGCCGGAGTTTGTGAAGTCAATATTCGAGGAAGTAGCCTTGTTATTTAAACCCATACTACTTAGGGTCGAAAACGAGAGGTAATTAGGCATCATGGCGAACCCAGAGCATGTGAGTTTAGATTTTGAGAAAACGGACTCAAATAGGTACGAGGTAGTTAGATGTGAGGCCGGAGATGAGGCCTCCGTTAGCAGTTCTAGGGAATCTGTACAAGTTTTTGAGTCGGGCCAAGCAAAGGCCGCCGACTCCAGTGCCATTGAGGGGGGAGAGTCAAGAGAGTCGGAAGAGGATGATCCAGGGTACGAGGCCGTTGGGGTGTCCTCTATTCTCACCAAGGAGAAGGTGGGGGCCCTGCGGGCTGCATATCAGATCCCACGGGGTTTGAAGCTCAGGATCCCAAAAAAGGACGATTGGGCCTGCTCGGCCAGGGAGGGCGAGATCACGGTGTATGAGAGCGCGCTGGCTGGTGGCCTTCAGATGCCCTTTCCCCAGTCTGTCCAGAGGATCTTACAATGGCTTCGTCTGTCTCCAGGGCAGATACAGCCGAATGGATGGAGGATCCTGCTCGGCTGCTCTGTCCTCTGGCAAATTATCCATAAAAGGGACATCACGCCAGAGGAATTCCTGTTCTGCTACCGGCAATCGGAGAGGGGCACGGGCTGGTGGTACTTCTCGGGCAGGTCGAAGGAGTATAACCTGATCGATGAGCTCCCTTCTTCGGTTAAGAACTGGAAGGACCAGTTCTTTTTTGTCAGTGGAGACGGATGGGAGTTTCAACCCTGGGAGACCGACTTCTCTGCTCGGGTCCCCAGGCAATGGGGTTATCCAAGCAAGAAGGGTACGTTCTTTCTCTACCGAACTCGGTTTCCTTTCCTTTTTGCTTTCAAGTGTCGGTGTCCTGACCTAGGTTGCCTTGGGTGTCAGGTCGGGGCAAGCCCAGAATATCTAAAGAGGTGAGGGCAGCCATAAGGAAGGTCCAGCAACACGATGTCCATAGTCACAAAGACTTGGTCACTACCGAAAGCTTATCAAACTACTTGTTAGGTCCTGAGCCTACCAGAGAAGCCCTAGCTGCTGAACGTGAGATGAGTGAGTGTTTAGTTGTTTGTAGAGCTTCCCAATGCCACCTAACTAGCACCTGTTCTGCTTGCAGTTGGCGGAGTTGTCGTTGACAGTTCGGCCGCTGATACTGCCTCTCAGACAGTTACTCCCGCGCAAGATCAGAGTGCTGGCGAGATGAGCTTTAACGTCGCTTTTCTAAGGAAGCGGAAGGCTGGGCGGTCCGAGCCCGAGCTGAAGCGGTTGAAGGATACCGAGGCAGAGCCGACCAAGAAGGATGCGGCCCCGGTCAGAGTGCCTGAGACAAGGACGACTGATCTGCCTCACGTTTAGCCACCTACACCACAGACCGAGAGGAGGCGTAGTACGGTCGCCATCGCCGAGGAACAAACTAGGGCCGAGGCCATCCCCTCGTCCAGGAACATTTTCGAGAGCCCGGAGGAAGCATAGGTGAGGGCTGCGGTTGCCGTGAAGGACGTCGACCTTCATAGGGTCGAGAAGCACAACAACAATCGCCTGGTGAAAGACATGAACCACGATCTCCTCAGGGTATGTGCTTACTACTCGGTCTTCTCTTTCCTATTTTCTCGTTCCGTCCTGACATGTGGGCTTTGCCAGTCTGTCGCCAGGAACATCAAGATAGGCCATCGCCTAGCAGGCCTAGAAAAGGCCTTTAACCACAAGAAGAGTACCTGTGCTGCCCTCCTAGCCGAGCTGAACGGGATGAAAGAGGAGATCACTGCGGCTCGGGCCGTGAAGGACGAGATCGCCGTTGTTCGCGGAGAGAGGGACTCGGCACTGGCGGCCCTGAAGAAGGCCCAGGACGAGTATAAAAAGCCTGACACCACTACTAGTAAGCTCGTGTGGGGTCTTTCGGCCGAGCAGACTAAACAGCAGGAGCTGGAGAAGGAGAAGGTGGCCTTGAAGGAAGAGCTCGCGAAGGCGAAGAGTGAAGCGGTGGAAGAGTTCCGACAGGGGGACGACTTTCAGGCTCTGTTGGCACCGACTTTCCTCCAAGGGTTCGAGCATGCTAAGAGTCAGGCTTCGAGGAAGTTCCCCGGTCTGGACTTCTCCGTTCTTGAGCCTTCTGAAGAGGCTCCCCCAAGTGGTAAGAAGGTCGTAACAGAAGCTCCCGCTCCCACTGCTGAGATGGGCCCTAAGCTTAAAATCGGTGCTGAGGGAGGGCCTCCTACTGAGTCTGAGTCTGCTACTGAGGGCGTCCAACAAATGGCCCTCAGCCTTCTTCACAGCCCCTTGACCAGGCGGACTTAAATTTCGATTCCATTGCCAATAAAGGCCCTCTAGCTCTGCTCGGCACTTGGCCGAGCAGATTTTATTTCTGTGTCATTACCACTCAAGGCCTTCTGGCTTCTGCGCCATTGCCACTTAAGGCCCTTTGGCTCTGCTCGACACTTAGCCGAGCAGATTCTATTTCTGTGTCATTGCCACTTAAGGCCCTCTGGCTCTGCTCAGCACTTGGCCGAGCAGATTCTATTTCTGTGCCATTGCCATTTAAGACCTTCTGGCTCTGCTCAGTACTTGGCCGAGCATATTCTATTTCTGTGCCATTGCCACTTAAGGCCCTCTGGCTCTGCTCGGCACTTGGCCGAGCAGATTCTATGTCGATTCCACGCAAGTAGATAAATTCAAGATCGATACACATGGACAATTTGCTGAACAGTCGCTTTTATTGATATTCTTGAGAGTTACAAGTGGGAACCTTTCAAGAGTAGTATTTCCTTAGGTGTTCTGCATGCCACGGGTGCGGAAGCTCCTTGCCCTCTGAGTTCCTCAGCCTATACGTCACCTTCCTCATACTGCTGATCACCTGGTAGGGTCCTTCCCAATTGGGCCCGAGCTTACCCTCTCTGGGATCCTTGGTTGACTGGTTGACTCTTTTCAAAACAAGGTCTCCAGTCGCGAAGTCTTTTGGTCGAACTTTGGAGTTGTGGTACTGGCGCATCTTCTGCTGGTAGGACGCCACTCTCATAGCTGTTTGTAGCCTTCTTTCCTCCAATAGATCTAAGTCCACATTCATGGCCTCGCCGTTGGTCACGGGGTCGAACTACACCATTCGAGGGCTAGGGAGACCAATCTCCACTGGGATCACAGCTTCCGTGCCGAAGGTGAGCAAAAATGGCATCTGACTGGTGGACACTCTCTCCGTCGTTCTGTAGGCCCAGAGGATATTATGGAGCTCTTCTGCCCACAAGCCCTTGGCCTTCTCCAACTTCGTCTTGAGGATCTTCAAAAGGGACCTGTTGGTGACTTCAACTTGGCCATTCGCCTGAGGGTGCTCGGGGGGACGAAGCATGGCGGCTTATCCCTAAGTCGGTACATAATTTGTTGAACTGTCTGCCCTCGAACTGCTTCCCGTTGTCCGTTATGACGACCTTGGGGATTCCGAACCTGCATACGATGTTCTACCACAATAACTTTTTCATCTTCTCCTTAGTAATCGTCGGTAGGGCCTCTACCTCCGCCCACTTGGTGAAGTAGTCGATCGCCACTACCGCAAACTTCGTCTGTCCTTTACCGAGTGGCAATGATCCCGTGATGTCGAACCCCCACTGCGCGAATGGCCAGGGGGTCTGGATCGGGGTCAGCTCCTGCGAGGGTACTCTTGGGATACTACCGAACCGTTGGCACTTGTCGCACTTCTTAACAAATTCCTGGGCATCTCTCTCTATAGTGGGGCAATAATAGGCCGTTCGTAGGATCTTCTTGGCGGGGGACAGACCGCCAGAGTGGTTCCCGCAGGCCCCCTCGTGGACCTCCCGCATTATGTAGTCTGCCTCTTCCTCATTGGCACAACGAAGCAGTGGCATGGTGTGCCCTCTTTTGTATAGTATCCCACCTTGTATGAGGTATCTGCTCAAACGGTATTAAATCCGCCTCACCTCATTTCGGTCCTCAGGCAGGGTTCTGCTCTCCAAGTAATTCCTGATCTGGCTCATCCACGAGGACTCGAGCTCGACTCTGTCGACTTTTGGGCTGTGGATGCTCGGTGAATCAAGGATCTCGAACGGGACGCTCGGGTCGAGCATATGGGACGAGGCGATTCTGGCCAACTGGTCTGCTTCCTCGTTCTGCAGTCTAGGTACACGCTCCAGTAGCATCTTAGGGAATTTTCTTGCTAGGCTCTTTGCTACTTGGCAGTATTGATTCATGTTGTCTTCTCTTGCTTCGTACTCTCCCTGAACCTGCTCCACCACGAGTTGAGAGTCGCTTCGGACCACTATCTGTTCAGCCCCCATTCGCCGAGCCATTCTGAGACCGGCAATGAGTGCTTCATATTCGGCGACGTTATTAGTGGCGGGGAACTTAAAGTGGAGCGCATATTCCATCTTGTAGCCATCCGAGGTGACGAGGACCACACCGGCACCACCAAAATCTTAAGTGGAAGAACCGTCAACGTTCAGGACCCACGGGCGGTCAGGTAGATCGGGTTCAGGGGTGGCAGGGGGTGGGTTAGTGAATTCTGCGATGAAATCCGCAGCAGCCTGCCCTTTGATTGCCAGTCGGGGTCGATAGTGGACGTCGAACTGGCTAAGTTCAACGAACCATTTCACTAATCGTCCTAACGTCTCGGGCTTGTGTAGGATGTTTTTTCAGTGGCTGGTCAGTGAGTACCACAATCGTGCAGGCTTGGAAGTAAGGCCACAGGCACCGAACTGCAGTTACCAGTGCGAGGGCCAGGAGTTCCATCCTCGGGTACCGCTCCTGTGCTCCACGCAAGGCATGATTGGTGTAGTATACTGGCTTTTGGATCCCCCTTTCTTCTCAGACGAGAGCTAAGCTCACTGCTGTCGGCGAAACAGCCAAATAGAGAAACAACTCCTCCCCCGGGACGGTTCGGCTGAGCAGTGGGACTGAGCTCAGGTATTGTTTGAGTTGACCGAAGGCTGCTTCACACTCCTCGTTCCACTCAAACGCCTTGCATAGGATCTTGAAGAACGGCAGACACTTGTCAGTGGACCTAAAGATGAACCTATTCAGGGCAGCAACACGTCCTGCCAGGCGTTGAACGTCCTTTGTCGTTCGGGGTGCCTGCATGTCGATGATGGCTTGAATCTTTTCTGAGTTGGCCTCAATCCCCCTTTATGACACCATGAAGCCCAGGAACTTGCCTGAGGTGACGCCAAAGGCACACTTGGTGGGGTTGAGTTTCATTTGGTACTTGCGGAGTGTTCGGAATGTCTCTTCAAGGTCCCGGAGGTGGCCGGTAGCCTCCTTGCTCTTCACCAACATGTCATCTACGTAAACTTCCACATTACGGCCAATCTGTGATTTGAACATGAGGTTGACCAACCACTGGTATGTTACCCCCGCATTCTTTAGCCCGAATGGCATGACATTATAGCAATAGAGGCCCTCGGTCTATAATGAAGGCCGTGTGCTCCTGGTCACACTCCGCCATCCGGATCTAGTTATATCCTGAAAAAGCATCCATAAAGGTTAGCATTTCATACCCCGCAGTAGAGTCAACAAGGAGGTCGATGGTCGGCAGTGGAAAACTGTCTTTGGGGCACGCTTTGTTCAAGTCCGTGAAATCAACGCACATCCGCCACTTCCCGTTTGACTTCTTCACCATGACAACGTTCGAGAGCCAAGTGGGATAGTGCGCTTCCCTAATGAACTTTGCCTACACCAGCTTCTCCACTTCTTTAGCAAATGCATCGTTCCTGTCCGGTGCAAAGTTCCTCCGCTTCTGCTTGACCGGCCTGGCCTCAGGGTTGATGTTCAAGTAGTGAGCCGCTACTCGTGTGTCAATACCGGCCATGTCCTCGTGTGACCAGGCGAACACGTCCACCTTATTTCTTAGGAACTCCCGTAGCTGTTGCTTCAACTCCTCAGGTGCGGCAGTCCCTATCCTCATTGTTCTGTCCTACCCTGGCTGCCCGACCGGGATGTTTTCTAGATCTTTTGTTGGCTCTCTCTTCTGACTTCCTCCTCATCTCTCGGCTCGAGCTCCTCGATCACCAAGGTCTCCTTGCTGGGCTCTCCCTTGAGGGAAGCCATGTAGCACTCCCGTGCTTCCTTTTGGTCGCCCCTTGCACACCCGATCCCAGTGTCGGTCAGGAATTTGATTCGGAGATGATACGTGGAAGCAACTGCCTTAAACTGGTTCAAGGCCGTTCGGCCAATGATGGCGTTGTACGCGGAAGGGCAATCCACAACCAGAAAGTGTACCATTTTCGTCGTCTAGTGTGGTTCTTCTCCAAGGGTGACTGGTAGGGCGATGGACCCTAGGGGGACTACCCGGTCCTCGGTGAAGCCGACCAAGGGACAGTTGATTGATTTCAATTTTTCTTGGCCAATCTGCATTTTTTCGAAGGCTCCCCGGAATAGGATGTCCTCTGAGCTCCCATTGTCGACTAGGATTCTCCAAGTTTTGAAGTTAGAGATCACTGCCGAGACGACCAGGGGGTCATCGTGTGGTTGGCGCAGCTCGGTGGCGTCTTCTTCCGTGAACGTGATCGCGGGGCCTTCAATCTTCGTCTTCTTGCTGCCCGCCCCGACCAGCATTACTTCTGCTTCGGTTCGGATGTCATGAACGTGTTTCTTCCTCGCCGAAGAGGACTCCCCTCCTCCAGCGAATCCTCTAGCAATGACCCTTATCTCTCCAATGGGCTGGGTGGTTGTTTCGGTTCTTGCCAGACTGGGTCGTTCTATCCATGTTCGGTCTCGACCGGCCACATAGCGGCTAAGCCTCCCCCGTTTGATCAAATCTTCGATCTACTGCTTAAGGTTGATACAGTCCTCTGTGTCGTGGCCGTGGTCACGGTGGAACCGGTAGTATCGCCTCTTATTCCTCATACCCGAAGGTGTCTTCAAAGGCTCGGGCCACTTCAAGTCCAGATCGTCCCTGATCTCCATCAGTACATCCTTCAGCTTCATCGTTAGAGGGGTGAACGTTTGGTCGAGGCCGCGGTAGTACTCTCGTCTCTCTTCACCCCTGTTCCTCGATCAGTTACTATTTATGCTCGTCTTAGTCTCCCTCTCATCGTTCGAGGTGCCACTCAACCTCTTCTTCTCCGATCGTGAGCTGCCCCCTTCATCATTATCTCCCCTCGCACTCATGGTGTCCTCCACATTCATGTGCTTCTGAGCATGGAGCATCAACTCTGCCATATCCTGAGGCAGTCTCTTCAATAGGGAAAAAAGGAGTTTCCCACTTCTCAGACCGCTCATGAACGCCGTGACAGCCACCTTATCGTCCACAACGTCCACAGCCAGAGTCTCTTGGTTGAATCGCCCCACGTACTCTCGTAGTGTTTCTTCCTTCTTCTGACTCACAGTCAACAAGTAGGCCATAGGTCTCCTCTGCCTCTGGGCCCCAATGTAGTGGTTCACGAAGAGCTTACTGAGTTCTTTGAAGGTGGAGACCGTCGCCAGCTTTATTTTGTTAAACCAAGTTCGCGCTGAACCTTTCAGCGTGATGGGGAACGCTCTGCACATGATCTCGTCCGGCATCGCTTGCAGGTGCATGAGTGCTCTAAATGTCTCCAGGTGGTCCACTGGGTCCTTGGAACCATCGAACGTGTCCAATGTCGGCATTTTAAACTTTGGGGGGAGTGAAAATTCCATCACCTTCTGCATGAACGGGGAGGCCGTTCAGCCAATGAGGGCGTCCACGACGTTTGGAGTCTTTGCTTCCACCGCTACTAACACTCCCGCCATTTGGGCTTGCATGGCTTTCAGCTGCTCGTCCCAAGCATAGGAGCTCTCCGGTTTGTCGCTTACCATCTCCGTCCTCGATGGAATGGCGTGGCTCGTTTGTGCTTCGTCGATAATGGGCTTGCGGCGAAGTAGAGGGTCCTCAACCCGCCCTCCATTGCCATTTTCACCGCCGTTGGGGAGGACAGATGGATCCTTGTCGACCTCCTGCTCCTGTTGTTCTTTGGCCAACGGGTTGGGTTGCGATGGAATCTCTAGTGGAGGAGGAGGAGGGTTGCGTTGAAGTAATTTTGCATTTTGACTGATCAGTTGCTGTATGCGGGCCATCATGTCGACCACCGTCTTCTCCAAAGTGGCTATCTTTTCTGCATTGGAATCGGCCATCGGAGTTCCTTCTGGGAGGGTGCTAATCCCAGACCTAGTCAAGACCATGAAATGCAACGGGAGAAGTCGTTTCCCACAGACGGCGCCAGCTGATGATGCAGCAATCACGTGTTGGCTTGCCCTTAGATCTGGGATGAACTGCTCCTTGGTCGGCTAGTGGTCTCCTGCACTACAACCCACTGGTGTGATGGGAGCCAATGGCCCTTCGGCGTACAAGTTAGATTCAGAGGGATTCCGGTGTTGGAGAGGGAGATATCCAAGTGTTGGGTGTATCGCGTACCTGTGAAGGGGATGAATTTTTCCCTTGTATATTTGCGTGGTCGAGGTAGGTGGTCCTTCCACGTGGCGGCTTCTAGTTGGAATATCAGAACGGTGTTAGAGCACTTGAGAGGGCCATCTTTACACTCCAGGGTGGCGTGTGTTAGAACAGTGTCAGGGGCGTGGCGATTGTTGCAGGTACACGCCACATCCACGTCCCTGACGCAGGCCAAGGAGACTCGTGTCAAAAATGGGCCCCCCACAGACATGGTCAGACGCCGACCCGATCAGAAGGCCGTTATGGGCGTCCCCTCGAATTGGGAAGTCAGAGGGCGAATGGACTGGAGACCTGGTCAAGATGCGACCAGGCGGCACGGGAAGGGCCTCTGGTCTGGTCTGGAAATCCTCGTCACCACATACATATATGTTTATATATATATATATATATATATTATGAAGGAAGAAGCACGGTTAGTTCTGAAGCTGTAAGGATATTTTCAATTCTAAAAAATTCTTATCAAATAACATAATTACTTCAACACAAGTTTCTCTCACATTCAAATTTCATAACTGCAAAGGTTTTCATTAGAACCACGTCTCCTCTTTTTATGATTTCATCCAATAAAAATTATTGTATAAATATTACACACACATCGCGTGTGCACCCCACCCATAGAATCTATTATATGAGAGGAGCAATGTTTTAAAAATCAAACGGAACTGGCCGATTCAACAGGTTAAACTGTCGACAATCGAAAAATGGTCCGATCAGCACTCTAAACCCATTTTAGTCAAAATTCTGTCAAACCTAGCAAGAACCGTAGTTGAACCGTGACCCAGTCGATTAAACCGGTTGTTGGATCGTCCAGTTCAGTCTTTTAAGGCAAAATTTTAGGTTTTAAGTATCCAAAACTAGTGTAGAAAAATAAGACACATTTCATTACTATTAATAAATTAATTAATGACATAATTATGACATCACGGTTAATAACGGTTGAACCGGTGACTTATGACCCGATCTCTTTTTCAGTTCGCTCAACAGTTCGATTTTTAAAATATTGGAGAGGAGTATAAACTTGAGAGAGAGAGAGAGAGAGAGATAGAGGAGTGAGATGGATAGGTTCTCGTCACTGCCGGAAGGCTGCGTCTCAGACATTCTCTCTTTGACACCTCCTCGGGACGTATATTGATCGTTGGCGATCTCATGGGGCTTCAAGTCTAAGTCAGAGACTATGTGGGATAAGTTTCTATCATCTGATTATCTAGAGATCATATCATGATGTTGTCGATATCACCTTTGACTTTCTCCGCCAACAAACAACTCTACTTTCGAATGGCAAATTGGTAACCCATTCACATCATTTTTCATCACATTGCTTATATTTCTATTCAAACACATATGTTATCGATCTATACTACTATAAAGCAAATTATTTTGGTAAAACCTCCACTTTAGTGAAACTTATTTTTGTTGATAAAATTGACCAACAACAGAAAGTTTACTTAGTTTACATTTAATACATGCAAGGGTAATTATGTAATACCCACAACTAAACTGTTTCTTTAGATTCTATAACTGCCCACAGCTAAATTAGTAGTAAAAAGAGTAATTGGGTATAATGTAGCGCATGCACATAGTGCATGCCACTCTTTTAATATACACATATGTACACACACGTGGTCTTGTGTTTATATATACATTAGGGTAATGTTATACGAGAAAAAAATTTATACAGAAAATATTAGAGTTACATATTTTAATATAGGCTAAGTAATTAAATCGTCCCTCTAACTTTGTCTCAGATGTCAATGTCATTCCTGAACTTTGATTTCTTCTATTTTAGCCCTCTAACTTTTAAAAGAAAGTTAATGTGGTCCAACGTTTTAAAATAAGTTAGAAAAATTAAAAATTAATTACCCTTTTACCCTCTCAACTATGATTTAGTTTCACTTTACCCGCTAAATTAAAAGTCATTACATTTTATCCCTAAATTAAGACAATTTAAGTTCCTTTTTCTAACTACTGAGAAAAAAAAAAATTGAACACTTGTAGAATTTATGATCGAATGCAATATAAATTTTTTTTTGTCCCTATGAACAAATGCATAGTTTCAAAAATATCCTTGATATTGTCAGAGTTAATAATTGGTGGTTTACAAAAGCAGGGTTGTATGAATCATTTTGACCTTTTTTTTAGGCATTTTGAGATGATTTATAACATTTCATAGCCATGAAATTATTTTTTTCTCTTTGTTTTAGATATTAGTATAAAATTTTGAACAAACAAATTCTTAATTTTAAATTTTGTGATGGTGAAAATGTAACCATTTTTAGTTGAATGGGGTAAAATAATATTAATTTATAGTTTAGAAAGCCAAAGTATAATTAATATTTAATTTCCTTACTTATTTTGAAAAGTTTAAGGGCTTAAATAGAAGAAATCAAAGTTCAAGGATAACATTGAAATTTGTGGTAAAGTTGAAGGGACTAAATGATTGTTTACCCTTTAATGTATAAAGGGAAAGATACTTTGGTGCCTGATAGCTTTTGAAGCTGCCTTATTATATTTTCGTTCCAAAAAAATTATGTTAGTCCCACGTAATTTACCATCTTAATTAGATTTGAATTCACCAACAACTAAGGATAAATATGAAACAATTTTTCCTATAATTACTCCACGTTCTACATATAGGTTGGTACATCAGTTACTCAAAACTTCTTGGACTCTATCAATTCCTTCCTGACTTTATGACTGTAAGCACCCCATTTTTAGCCGCTTGACAATCTCCGGTCTGACCGGATCTGATTTTTAAACATCACAACACATGCAAGCTCAGAACGAGCCTTTCAAACTCTAATTCAGTCAACTAGTCGCTTCTCGAGCCCACAAAGCCCAAATGAAGCCATAAACATCATTCCAGGCAGCTTTTCGAGACTGGGCGGTCTCGAAAACCAAAGCCATCCATGTAACTTTTCGAGATCGGGCAATCTCGGGGACCAACACCTTATCAAATTCCAAATGGTTCACTTCTGACGTCTGCTAGCCCGCCAATGTAGAATATCCGTCATTTGGTAGTTCCCCGAGACCAGGTGTTCTCGGAGACCAACACCACCCTCACAGGTAACTTTTTGAGACCAGGCGTTCTCAGGAACGTACACCACCCTACAGGTAGCTCTCTGAGACCCGGCAGTCTCAGGGCCCAAAACCGCACAGGTAGTTTCTCGAGGCCGGGCGGTCTCGGGAACCAACACGTAAGTCAACACCGGCGCCTGTTAGCCCGACTCGGTGAAAAATGACCAAACCTGCCCCATAGGCCTCTAGGCACGTTTTGAGAAAGTTCAAAATCCCTCAAAACGATAAGTCCACCCTTCCAAAATGTTACTAAACTGTTAGGCGTACTCCACACCTATCCAGTCCAATTCCGGTCCCATTCCGGCTAACTCCGTTAAAAATGACCGTTTTGCCCCTAAACACCCCAACACTGCATAAACCCCACCGAGCAGTAAAAGACTCTCCTGAAAATACCCCTGAACGACCCGGCACGCTTAACATGACATTTCGATCCATTCCTGACCATTTTTAGCCAAAACCAGTCAAAATGACCATTTTATCCCTGACAACCCGAACGCACCCCCAAAGCAACACTAGTCCTAGGATATTGAATGGCGGGTCTTGTCACACACCCCTGTTTAACCTAAGGAAGACTTTACGACACTAAACACCCCCGACTCAATCAAAGTTCCCTGGAGCGTCTCGCAGACGCTCCTCCAAAATTGCCTTTTCTCCCAATTCCCTGGTTATAACGCACCGTCAAATGACTTGAGAAATGCATAAACTAGGAAATTCCCGAAAGCTCATTCATAGGTCTATCTATCGATACGCCTCAATCGGGTAGATCAATTCCCAAAACTCTTTATCACATGGCTCGAAAACTGCAACTTTCAGCAACCCCTAGAACGTCTCACAGACGCTCCACAAAAATTGAATTTTTCCCCAATTCCCTGATTACAATGTACCGTCAAATGACTTTTTTCCCAATTCCCTGATTACAACGCACCGATCGGAAAGGTGGTTTCCCGAAGGCCCCGATCATGCAACACAAAAATAGTTACTTTCAAACCCCGACGGAGCGTATCACAAATACTCCGCAAAGATGTCATTTTATTCACATTTCCCGAGACGATATCCCACACTTCCGAACCCCATTCCAACTTCTCGAAAACATGAAAGTTCATGAGAAACCCTAGGAGAACATTGTAGGTGCGACCAATTCCCCCGAAACCTTTCTAATTGGCTTAATTATCGAGGCAAAGTTTAAATGAACACTCCCGGTGACGGAGCGTATGCTACATGCGCCCAGATTTTGATTAAATCAATCAAAGTTCAATCAACAGTCAAGATTTAACCAGTACAATGGGTGCCACATGGCATTTTGGCAATGGAATAGTACTGGCGCATGTGTGTTACATGCGCCAAGGCAAATTTTGGCCTACATGCGCCAGGCCTGTTCCAGATTACCTATAAATACCAGCACCCCCCTTTGCATATTCCAAAATTGAAAATTAATATGAATCTCTGCTAAAACTGCTCCAGAATCTCGAATCTCTATATACATTCCACTCCTCCAACACTTAGGCTAGATGCCACCTCCCTCTAGCCCATATACTTCACCTACATAACCCTATACACCATTAAACCCCTCCTTCCAACCCCTCAAGCCTACTTGAAGCCATCCAAGTTCAAGTCAAGGCATCCATAGAATATTACAAGTGTGTTGAAGGCTAAAGGTGGTATTTCTTTTACATTTTTGTCTTCCCCCACTCTTCTCTTCTCCCTTCTAGCCTACCTAGGCTATTCTCTATTTTAATCCCCATCTTCAACCCCTCTTTCTTGCATGCTCGAGCCAAGAGGGCTCTTAGTTTATACCTAGAGGAAAGCTAGTGGGAGCCACCGTGTAGAGGGATCTCTTACTAGCCTACTTTAAGTTGGTATGGCATAGGAGTCCCTTGTTTATGTGATGTAGCCTAAAGTCTTGTATGTATTTATGACCCCCTTGCATTTTGTTATCTTGATCATGTCTTGTGTGCTTGGCTTCATTTTTATGTTTATAATCATGTCCTACAAAGCTTGCATTATTCTTATTTCCATGCCACCTTCAAGTTCAATACCCCTCTCAAATGGTTCCAAGAATTGGCTCCTTGAAGTTTAGGATGAGACCTTAGAAGTCATGCCATAGAAAATCTCCCACCAACCCCCTAACTCTCACTTTTGCATCATTGCATTCCAACTTGCTTGAAAATGGTTTTCAAACTCTCTAACTCCCAAGGTTTTATTCTTTCAAGTTTAGTAGTTGAAATGGCCCATGGAACCCTCTCTTGGGTGGTCTCCCTTTCATATTGGCCATAAGAGCCCTAAATTGTTAGAATGGTTCCCTTATCTTTCTGTTTTTGTACAAAGGTGATTTTTAAACTCTTTAATTTCCAAAGGTTTCTATTCACTCAAGTTTAGTGGTTAAAATAACCCCATGGAAACCTCCCTTGGGTGGTCTCCCTGTACATTGGCCATAAGAACTCTACCTTGTTGGAATGGTCTCCTTTAAAAATGGTTTTCAAAATCTTCTTCTCAAAAATGATTTCCAAAAATTCATTCCCTCCATCTTTGCATCAAAAATAGTTTTTCAAAAGTTGTCATCATTATGTTGATTTTTGAAATCCCCACTCTTGTCAAGATAAAGGTTATAATGGCCCTAAGAAAACCTTCTTTGAAATGGTTTTCAAACATCAACCATATAAACCATACTCTTGGCTAGAGTCAAATTTTCATGGAAATGATCTTCAAAAAGGTTGTCTACCAAAGTCCTTTGCATAACATGATTTGTTTTCTAAAACTCTTTTCAAAAGTGCATAAAACCATCTTTCAAACCATCCTCGAACCCAACCCTAGGTTAACTTGACCCTAGTTGTCCAACCCTAGGTTAACCTAACCCAAGTTAGTTAATCTTAGGTCACCCCTAAACATAGGTCAACCCAACCTAGATTAGTATACTTCAAGGTTCCAACTTATAGACCCCTTTTAAATGAGCTTTCTATTTAAAACTATTCCCATGACTCACTTTTTCAAAACCTCCTACTCTCTTGAGATTTCAAAAGCCACCTCCATAACCTCTTCAAATGTTCCCACATTCCATCTTCAAAGTATTTTCAAAAATATTTTTAAAAACTCACAAGCCTAAGGTGTCCCTACCCTTTTTATGGTTAGGGATTCCAAAGGAATGTGATACATCAAGAACAACCCCCAAGGTTTTTCATATTAGGATTCCAAAACCACTTTCAAAGGCTTTTTCTAAGACAAGTTCATAAAAACATCTCAAAACCCTACCTCCAAGGTTTTCAAAACAAGACATCAAACTCTCTTGAGTTACTTTAAAGCACTGTCAAAACTCCTTTAAGTTGCTCCAAACACATTTCAAAGCACTTCAAAATCTCATTTCAAGAGTTTGAAAGTTCTATTTCAAAACACTTCAACATTCGACTTCAAATCAAAATTTTCAAGTCATCTTTCTAGAGACCTCAATGTGTCTTCAAAACATTCCAAAGGCCCCAATATACCTCTTCTCTATCGGGCCCTTACCCGAACTACGATTGACCTGATTCTCGTCAAATGAGATACGTAGGTAACCTAAACTGGTGCGGTCATAACTTCTATTTCAACTCCAATCCCCTTTTCAAAAACTTCAATCAATTCAAAGTTTTCATTTCAAACTCCTATAAAACTCCCATGTTTTCAAACTTCTTCCAAAACTTGCATCATACATTATTCATCTGAAAAGTGATGACTAAACCTTGTTTTCAAAATTCTAAAATGGATATTAAGTGTGTAAGCACCCCATTTTTGCCCGCTTGGCAATCTCCGACCCTACCGAACTCAGTTTTTAAAAATCACAACACATGTAAGCTCAAGACGAGCCTTTCAAACTCCAATCCAATCAACTAGTCGCTTCCCAGGCTCACGAAGCCCAAATGACGCCACAAACATCATTCCAGGCAGCCTTCGAGGACCGGCGGTCTCGAAAACCAGCGCCATCCGGGTAGCTTCCCGATCAGGGGATCTCAGGGACTAACACCCTATCAAATTCTAAACGGTTCACTTTTGGCGCCTGCTAGCTCACCAATGTAGAATGTCCGTCATTCAGTAGTTCCGCAAGACCAGGTGTTCTCAGAGACCAACACCACCCTCACATGTAGATTTCTAAGATTAGGCGTTCTTAGGAACCAACACCACCCTATAGGTAGCTTTCTGAGATCGGGCGTTCTCAGGGACCAACACCGCACAGGTAGTTTTCCGGGACTGGGTGGCCTCGGGAACCAACACCTAGGTCAACGCCGACGCCTGCTAGCCCGACTTGGTGAAAAATGACCAAACCTGCCCCTTGGACCTCCAGACACATTTTGGGAAAGTTTAAAATCCCTCAAAATGATAAGTCCACCATTCCAAAATGTTACTAAGCACTTAGGTGTACTCTGCACACCATTTGGCCCAATTCTGGTCCCATTCTGACTGACTTCGGTCAAAATGACCGTTTTGCCTCCGAACACCCCAACACTGCACAAACCCCACCGAACGGTAAAAGACTCTCCTAAAAAACATCCCTGAACGACCTGGCATGCTTAACATGATGTTCCAATCCATTCCTAACCATTTCCAACTAAATTCGGTCAAAATGACCATTTTACCCTTGACGACTCGAACGTGCCCTAAAATAACACCAGTCCTAGGTTACTGAACGGCAGATCTCATCATACACCCTTGTTTAACCTAAGAAAGACCTCACGACACTAAACACCCACGACCCGATAAAAGTTCCCTAGAGCGTCTCGCAAACGCTCCGCCTAAATCCCCGCTTCTCTTAATTCCCTGGTTATAACGCACCGTCAAATGACTTGAGAAACGTGCAAACCAGGAAATTCCTGAAAGTTCGTTTGTAGATCTTTCCATTGATATGGCTCGATTAGATAGATTGCTTCCTGAAGCTCCTCATCATATGGCTCGAAAAGTGTAACTTTTGGCAACCCCTGGAGCATCTCGCAGACGCTCCGCCAAGGTTGACTTTTTTCTCAAATTTTCAGATTAAAACGCAATGTCAAACGACTTGAGAAATGTGTAAATCAGGGAATTCCCAAAAGTACTTCCAGAGTACTTTCCATCGGTATGGTTCAATCGAACAGATCACTTCATGAAGGCTTTGATCATGCGACACAAAAATAGTCACTTTCAAACCCCTGCGGAGCGTATCATAGACGCTCTGTAGAAATGCCATTTTAGGCACATTTTCTGAGATAATATCCCGCACTTCCGAACATTATTCCTACTTCTCGAAAACATGAAAGTTCACGAGAAACCCTAGGAGAACATCGTGGGTGCAACTGATTCTCCCGAAACCTTCCCAATTGGCTTAATTATAGAGGCAAAGTTTAAACGAACACTCTCGATGATGGAGCGAATGCTACATGTGCCCAAATTTTGATCAAATAGACCAAAGTTCGATCAACCGTCAGGATTTAGCTAGTACAAGGGGTGCCACGTGGCATTCTGGCAATGGAACAGTATTGTTGCATGTGCTACATGCGCCTGGGCAAATTTTGCCCTGGCGTATGTAGCACATGCACCAGGCCTATTCTAGATTGCCTATAAATACTAGCATCCCCCTTTGCATATTCCACGACTAAAATTGATGAGAAGCTCTACAGAAACTGCTCCAAAACCTCGAATCTCTACATGCATTCCACTTCTCCAACACTTAGGCTAGATACCACCTCCCTCTAATCCATACACTTCACTTACATGGCCTCATACGCCATTAAACATCACCTTCCAGCCCCTCAAGCCCACTTGAAGCCATTCAAGTTCAAGTCAAGGCAACTATAAAAGTCTACAAGCATATTGAAGGCAAAAGGTGGTATTTCTTTTACATTTTTGTCTTCCCCCACTCTTCTCTTCTCCTGCTTAGCCTACTTAGGCTATTCTCTATTTTAATCCTCATCTTCAACCCCCCTTTCTTGCATGCTTGAGCCAATAGGGCTCTTAGTTCATGCCTAGAGGAAAGCTAGTGGGAGCCACTGTGTAGAGGGATCTCTCACTAGCCTACTTTAAGATGGTATGACCTAGGAGCCCTTTGATTATGTGGTGTAGCCTAAAAGCCTTGTATGTCTTCATGACCTCCTTGCATTTTGCTAACTTGATCATGTCTTATGTTCTTGACTTCATTTTCATGTTTCTAACCATGAGCTACAAAGCTTGCATTACTTATATTTCCATATCATTGTCAAAGTTTAATATTCTTCTCAAAATGGTTCCAAGAGTTGGCTTCTTAAAGTTTAGGGTGAGACTTTAGAAACCATACCTTAGAAAATCTCCCACTAACCCCCTAGCTCACCCCTTGGCATCTTTGCATTCCAACTTACATAAAAATGGTGTTCAAGCTCTCTAATTCCCAAGGATTCTATTCTCTCAAATTTGATGGTTGGAATGGCCCCATGGAACCCTCTCTTGAGTGGTCTCCCTTTTATATTGGCCATATGAGCCCTTAAATTACTAGAATGGTTCCCTTCTTTTTTTCTTGCACGAAAATGATTTTCTAACTCTTTGATCCTTAAGATTGTTATTCTCTCAAGTTTAATGATTGGAATGGCCCATGGAGCCTTCTCTTAAGTGGTCTCTCTTTTATATTTGCCATAAGAACCCTAACTTCTTAGAATAATTCCTTTCGAAAATGGTTCTCAAAATCATTTTCCCAAAAATGATTTCCAAAAAATTCATTATCTCCATCTTTACATTAACAATGGTTTTTCAAAAGTTGTCATCACCATGTTGATTCTTGAACCCCATACTCTTGTCAAGATAATAGTTATAATGGTCATGAGGAAACCTTCTTTGGAATGGTCTTCAAACACCAACCATATAAACCATACTCTTGGCTAGAGTCAAATTTTCATGGAAATGATCTTCAAAAAGGTTGTCTACCAAGGTCCTTTGCATAACATAACTTGTTTTTCAAAATCCTTTTCCAAATGCATTAAACCACATTTTAAAACCATCTACCAATTCAACCCTAGGTTAACTTGACCATAGTTATCCAACTCTAGGTTAGCTTGACCATAGTTATCCAACCCTAGGTTAACTTGACCCTAGTTACCCAACCCTAGGTTAACTTGACCCTAATTATCCAACCCTAGGTTAACTTGACCCTAGTTATCTAATCTTAGGTTAACTTGACCTTAGTTGTCCAACCTTAGGTTAACTTGACCCTAGTTGTTTAACCCTAGGTTAACCAAACCCAAGTTACTTAACCCAAAGTCACCTTATCCATAGGTTAACCTAACTTGAGTTAGTTAACCTTAGGTCATCCCTAACCTTGGACCAACCCAACTTAGGTTAGTGTATTTCAAGGTTCCAACTCATGGACCTCTTTTCAAGACTCTCCCTATTTAAAACTATTCTCATAACCCATTCTTCCAAAACCTCGTACACTCTTGAGATTTCAAAACCCAACTCCACAACCTTTCTAAACATTCCTACACCCTATATTTAAAAAATGCTCTCAAGAATTCACAACCCAAAGGTGTCCCTATCCTTCTCATGGTTAGGGATTCCAAAAGAATGTGATATATCAAGAACAACCCCCTAGCTTGTCTATATTAGGTTTCTAAAGTCCTAGACACATTCAAAAACCATTTTCGAAAACTTTTTAACATTCCAAAATCTTACCTCCCAAGTTTCCAAACAAGACTTCAAGACATTTTTAAAACTCTCTTTAGTTATCTCAAACTCTTTCCAAAACTCTCTCAAGTTATTTCAAAACACTTCAAACCCCCCTTTCGAAAGATTCAAAGTTCTATTTCAAAACACTCCGACACCCGATTTGAAATCAAAACTCTCAAGTTCCTTTATTCCAAAGACCACAAAGTGTCTTCAAACTTTTTCAAAGACCCTAAAATGTCTTCCAACTTTCCAAAGACCTCAATGTATCTTTAAAACATCCCTAAAAGTCCTAATGCGCCTATTTTCAATTAGGCTCTTGCCCGAACTACGAATGACCTGATTCTCGCCAAATAAGATACATAGGCAACCTAAAATGGTGCAGTCATAACTTCCCTTTCAACTCCGGTCACTTTTTCAAAAGTTTCTATCAACTCAAAGTTTCTATCTCCAACCCTTTCAAAACTCTCACGTTTTCACACTTCTTCCAAAACCTGCATCATGCATCATTCATCCGAAAAGTGATGACTAAACCCATTTTCCAAGTTCTAAAGTGGCTATTAAGTGGAAAATGGTAATCGGTTATTCTAATGAGTGAAAAAAAAAATATTTAGACATGTAGGTACCGAAAGGGTAGGGTAGGGTGATGATCTTAGGATATCTTCCCTACACATAACCAACCCCCGGATCATAGATTTCTATTTTTGAAAGACTAAAATGGAGTTATTTTTCAAAAGGGCTTAACTTTTTCCAAAGGTTGTCAAATAACCTATTTTCTTAAAAACCCTCTCTTGAGGGAATTTTTAAAATCTTTCCAAAAATCTTAAGTTTAATCTTCGGATTAACACTTAGTTTTAGGTGCCCTAACTCACCTTAATCAAGTTAGGTGGCGACTCTTATTTTTCTAAAAAGCCCTTAATCAAACCAATTTTTAATTCAAAACCTAGTCCCACTTGTCTTTCTAGGAGGACGAGTTCTAGCGACAGAGTTCCGTGCTTTTGTCTCCGAGCTGAAAGGACCTTGGACCCAAAAAACTGGGGCGCGACAAAGTGAATAACAGTAACCGGTTATTCTAGAGAGTGAATAGAGGGTGATTAGACATGTAGGTACCGAAAGGGCCGGGTAGGGTGATGATCTTAAGATATCTTCTCTATACGTAACCAACCCCCGGACCATAGATTTCTATTTTCGAAAGACCAAATGGAGTTACTTTTAAAAAGAGCTTAAAACTTTCTAAAGGATGCCAAATAACCTATTTTCTCAAAAACCCTTTCTCGAGGAAGTTTTTCAAAACCTTTTTCAAAAATCCTAAGTTTAATCTTCGGATTAATACTTAGTTTTAAGTGTCCTAACTCACCTTAATCAAATTAGGTGGTGACTCCTGTTTTTCTAAAAAGCCCTTAATCAAATCAACTTCAAGTTCAAACCTAGTCGCACTTGTCCTTCTACGAGGATGAGTTCTAGTGACAGAGTTTCGCGCTTTTGTCTCTGAGTCGAAAGGGCTTGGACCCAAAAACCGGGACGCGACAATGACAAAAACTAATGAACTCATTGTCCTGACGCTAGTGTCACCAGAATTCAAACAACTTAAAAACTCCCCCCAACTCAATATATGATATGTATGAGTACCGAAAAATCTCGTATTATCTGACTACTAGACTTTTTTTTCGCTAACTGCTTTAGTTATTTAACTTCTTTGAATTCTGCATCATCCTCTTCTCTTACCAATTCTGATGAAACCATCAATTCCATGAGTATCATTTCCAAAAATAACTCAAGTGCTCACATGAATATTTGAGACGGTACACTATCTATTTTCCACCAAGATCTAAAAAAAACATTATTTGAAACACAAACGTTTATCTGTGTGTGTATCTATAGAAAAATATATATAATTATTCATTTGAGAATTTGTATTTTTTTTTCTGTGATGCTTTTGTTTAGCTTCCTTCCTTTCCTGGGTGAGTTTTATTTTATCTCTTTTGTTTTTATTTTTTGGTGCTTATCTCAAATCTGAGAGGAAATTGGTTGCACACACTTTGTGTGTGCACCACTCTCTAGTTAACTTTAAAACAAAATACCGATCGTAATAGTTCTTAATTACAAAACTATCGTTGTCATGTTATTATTTTCATATATTTCATAGAGGAATAACAATTTTCACAAATTACATATATATATATATATATTTTGGTAGTCATGGTGGTGGTCTGGTGGGATGGAACCTAGTTTACTTGATCATGGCAGTGAAATTATGTTTATTATCCTCGACCGGTAGCGCTGGTAAAAATAGGGACGAGCTTTAAATCTAGATATTCCGAGTTCGAAACTCGGTACATGAATCATTTAATCCTGGCATAAGTAGCCTGCTTTTAACTAGACAAGGGAGGAGATTAGTCGAGGTGTGCTTAAGCTCACTCAGACACCCGTGACTGCATAACCAAATAAAAAAAAGAAAACTATGGATTCTTCAAAGAGTCTTTGCACACATGATAAATTCTTCTTTTCAATCACCTTCAATCTCTTTGAGTTCAAGTCAACTTCATTGAGTCTTTAGAAGCTTGATGAAGTCTACTTTTAAGCACTTTCAATGCATATCAACTTTCTTAAATCTTCACAGTCCTGATGAAGTCTTCTTTTGAATTCTTTATAGAGACTTTTGTAATCATGATGAATTCTCTTTTTGAATACTTTCAATATCTTTGAATTCAAGTCATCTTCATGGAGTCTTTTCACACTTAATGAAGTCTTCCTTTGAGTACCTTCAATCTCTTCGAATGCAAATCATCTGTTTGAAGTTTGAATGGGTGCAATTGCTCTGTTTTGGTGCATGACTTGACTTTTGGTGCATTGCTTGAGCTTGTAAATATTGTGCATCCTTTTTTATATGAATTAGGCTTTAAGTCAAGCTTTAAGTCTAAATTATAATGCTTATTAATCTACACACTAATTAAATGCGTTAGTAAACTAACACAAGGTTTAGTTATCATCAAAATCAAAGCGTAGAGTCAACAATCTCTTTCTTTTTTATGATGACAAAACCTTTGCAAAAATAGACAATATACGATGAAATGAAATGAATAGAATCAAATTTCTTACCGGAGAAAACTCCCCCTTTGTTTTGCAACTAATGATTCCAAGAAAAAATCTTTTCTTTGTTTGATTAGCAAAAATAGATCTCAATATTAAAAAAAAATTCTATTAGACAATTCCAAAACAAGTTAAGGGAAAGAATTCATTTATCATGTTACCCCCCCCTAAGAACATGCTCTATAAGGTTTCATAGATTATATCATGCAACTTTTATTGTTTCAAACATGCATCAATTATCCATCATTCAACAAAAATTGACATTCATCATTCATGTCATTAATCAACAATCATTTATCATTTCCATTCTTCACATTTTAAGTTCTTCTCCCTATTTTACTTCAATTCTTCAACCCCCCCCCCCCCCCTTTTGTCAATTCATCAAAAAGAGAAAAACATTTATAACAAAGACAGGTACAATAGTAAAAAATCTTATAACAAGATAATTTATATAAACAGGAAAGCAAGCAAAGCATTCAATCAACAAGACCTCAAGCTACAACATCAGAGTTATATTTCATTCACAAAAAGTATTACATAAGATTAGTCAATGATCATTCACAAAAAGCATTACATAAGATTAGTCAATGATTATTCACAAAATATTACAAAAGAAATTGTCTTTGAGGATGACATGTCATCCTTTAACAAAAATGCATTCATGTGCAAGAATGAAAATTCAAATGAGAGAGAGAGATGAGATATGGAGAGGAGATATCAGTGGGGAGAGGCTGGTGGTGAGGGGGTTAGGACAATGGGGTCATCAGGGGTGTTGGATAACTTTTTCCCAAGTCTGTCTCTCAACCCATACTGGTGACCAAAAGAGAAATGAGGAGCATCAGATTCAGTAGCAGATGAGTCACCATCTTCCTCTGCTTCGATCCCTTTTTTAGCATTCTTCTCTTTTTCAGCTTCTTGTGCCTCTTCCTCCCCACTTGCTCTTGCTTCTTCTTCTTTTTCTCCTTCTTCTTCTCTTTCTCTTTCTCCTTCTTTTTCAATTCCTTCATTTTCTTCTTTTACTTTTTCTTCCTCTTCTCCCTCATCTTCTTCCTCTTCCTCCATCATTTTTTCTATCCCATGTCTCAACATCTTTACTTCCTTTTTCAGTTGTCCTACTTTTCTTTCCACAAAAAATATTCTTATGGCAGTAATGTCTGCCTTCTTGTTCAATTTTTCGAGGGAGTCCAAGACTTAAGCCATGAATGCAGTCATTGCATCTTCACTTCCTTTAAGTTCTTGATGTAAGCTTTTCTTGGTACTCCTCTGCCTAGAGCTACTCCCAGAGGGAGCCTTTTCTTTTGAAGTACTGCCACTATCAGATTTCTTAGGAGTGTATTTGTTGTTTTTCAGAGTATACCCCATTCTCTTGAGAGTCTTTTCATTGTATTCATCACTATTGGCCTTGGGGGTCCTCTTTTCCTCATTGCTCAAATCAATGTTGAAATGCTTGAAGACTTTTGTTAGGAAAATGCCATAGGGCAAACTTCTTCTAGAAATAGTAGCCTTGTACATATGATCCAAAATAAACAAAGGCAAATCAATCCTAGAGTTAGTCAGATATGCCCACAAGAAAAATAATTCCTTTTCATAAATATACTCATACTTTCCAATCTTGGAGGTGAAGATGGTGTAAATGAAGTGGTGAATCAACCTCAATTCCAGAGGCAAGTCATTGGCAATAGGTTGTATGCACTCATCCACTTCCTTCTCATAAAGAATTTTTAGTTGATCTATTCTAGGAATATTATCCCTATAAACTTCTCCACCAAGTCTAATTCCAAGAATGTGCCTAATCACAGCTCTATTCAACGTAAAACTAACACCCTTAGCATAACTTATAATGGATACTTCACCATAATCTCTTTCGGCATTAGCATAAAAATGGGCAACTAAGTCAGGGTAAACATCATCCCTTAATGTAGTCATGGATTTCCAACCCAGATTAGCCAATTTGGTACTCAACTTAAATTTGTAATGATCAAAGAAGTTGTAATCAACCCATCATCCATTGTAGACTTTTCTCAAAGAAAAACTTGTATTGTATCTTTCTTGTGCTTTGTCTTCATTGAAGTACAACTCATTTTGTTTCAGGGTAGTAGAAGGCTTCAGTTCCCTCTTCTTGCTTCTCTTCTTCTTCCCTTTATCTTTGCTCGAATCCCGCTTAGATTTCCTTTTCTAGCCTTTTGGTATATGGGTTATAAATACAACTGGAGCTTTGGAGATTTTCTTTGATTTAGGATTTTTCGATGCCATAGTGGAATCAATGAGGGTGGTGAGAGCATGGAAAGGATTCGATTTGGGTTAAAAAAAAGGTGTTTAGAAGAGAGATTAAGATGGACGGTTGGTGATGATTTGGTTGGTGCGAACAGGGGAGCGAGATAGAGAGAGGGAAGAAAAGTTCGAATGTTTGTAAAAGTGTTTATAAAGTGGGTTGTTATAAAATATATAGGTCCGACTGATGTGTTGACACATGAGCTTGATGTGTCGACACATGTGTGTCAACAAATCATTTTTCAGTCCACTATTGTGATGTGTTGACACATTTTTCATGTGTCGATACATACAACCAGACTGGGTCATATTGAGTGCAAGTGAATTCAGGAGATGGTTTTTCAATAGGGAGTGAGAATATGTTCTATTATAAGCATGCAATGAATTATGAGAGCAAGATATTTAATTCATACAATCAATCAACACATTTATTCATATCTAAAATACAAATAATATAACGACCATATATAAAACATAAATAATATGAATTTCACTCAATTTTAACCAAAAATCAAGACATAGGATCACTCATTTCCAATTCTCTTCTTATCATACAGAATTTATCTTTAGTTAATGGTTTTGTAAAAATATCAGCTAATTGTATGTTTGTGCTTACAAAATCAAGTTCAACATCACCCTTTTGCACATGATCTCGTATGAAATGATATCTAATTTCAATATGTTTTGTGCGAAAGTATTGAATAGGAATTTTAGTCAAGTTTATAGCATTAGTATTATCACATCTAATAGGAACATGATCAAATAAGATACCATAATCTTCTAACTGTTGTTTAATCCATAATACTTGACCACAACTGCCAGTTGCTACATATTCAACTTCAGCTGTGGAGAGAGCAACATAATTTTGTTTCTTGTTATATCAAGACGCAATCATGTTGCCTAAGAGTTGGCAAGAGCTATTTGTGCTCTTCCTATCAACTCTACTCCCCGCATAGTCAGCATCGGTGTAAACAATCAAATTAAAAGATGAACCTTTTGGATACCATAATCTAAGGTTAGGTGTGTGCTTGAGATAACGAAATATTTTTTTCACAGCAATAACATGAGATTCTTTAGGATTTGATTGAAATTTAGCACACAAGCAAATACTAAACATTATATCTGGCCTACTAGCAATTAGATATAATAAAGAACCTATCAGCTTCTATAAAGCTTAGTGTCTACTGATTTACCTTTTTCATCGCTGTCCAATTTTGTTGTAGTACTCATTGGAATACTTATAGGCTTTGCATCTTCCACGCCAAAT